>CAXKWD010000002.1:180556440-180930383 GCA_964059195.1 Ectobius pallidus | reverse complement strand
GCTATCGGTTTTCCATATTTCATTTAATTGTTGCCTTACTGTTCAATAATAAATGTTCGTAATGATATAATGGAATATTATATTGCGTACATATGTCTGACTTTGAATTCAAACACCACAGATACTGTAACAATCGTCAAAATGAGTTGGTTAAGTTGCGCCTACTACTGGATGGACCTGGTTTGGTTGAGGTCATTTCAATCGATGTTACAATACAGTATTTGCAAAGATATGTATCATCGTTCATTCTTCAAATAGATCCAACCTGTCTGTACATTTCAATAAAATAACATTGATGTTTTAAAGAATAATTCTCAGACGTGTGCAATCCATGTCAAAGCAACACCACGAAATCTCTGTTCTGTGTTCGACATAGCCTCGCTTTAATTCCCGTTTGATTAGTGGAAATTTTATGTGCAAAGTCATGTACATAGCCATGAAAGGGCTGTTATAATAATTATGTAGACGAACATAATTATTATGTTCGTCTACATGTAGGTATGATAAATTGATTACATACCCTATATACCGAATACTTTGAATTCAAGCACCATACATAATGTACCAATCGTGAAAATGAGTTGGTTACGCCTACTACTGGTTTGGTTGAAGTGAGAAAGGAAGGTCATTTCAACAGATGTTACAGCACAGTATTTGCAAAGATATGTACCATAGTTCATTCTTCAAATAGATCCCACCTGTCTGTCATTATTCATTATATTCAATTAGCTTTTGGCCTAGATATCGAAAATATGACACATTACGCTGATCTCCATCTTGGAAAGAAAACAGCGGTTTTCTCACTTTACAGCTCCTTCACGGCCGGTTAGAATCTTACCGCGGTAAAAGTCGAAATCGAGCACGGTGCAACGAAAGTATGACTTTACTGGGGGTAAACTAAGCAACTTTATCACAGTATTCTGAATACCGAGGTTGGTGCACTCGGCCACTCGAGTGAAATTATTTCTGACTGGCTCTACGCAGAGAAATGCGCAATAGCAAAGATGAGTCTATATCGAAATCCTGTCATTGTAAGGGGTGATTCTTTATTAGGGTTGGCCTAGTCGTCTCGTAGAGTGCGGTGTGCACCGATATAAAAACAATTTAGCTACAACAAAATATTCCAAATAGTCAAGTTTGAAACAATGTATAATATATTTTATAAAGTGATTTTGACTATTAATTCAAGACGTGCATGTGTGACGGATTTATAATTACCAGACTGAAGACAAATCGGGTCATCTTACCAGGTGCGTGTGCGAGCCCCAGATGGACGTACACGTTATTGGGGTGATATCAAATCTTCCAGAAGATATTGTTCATAATATTTCCTTCGTATTACACTGGCTATAAGGCGTAGCTGAGACCATACGTTATGGAAGGCATTCATAACCTAAAACAACATTCTATACTTGCTTACTCAATGGTAATAGACAATTCCTATGCAAACTAAAGGAATATTATCTATTTTATGGAACCCGGAGGTTCATTACCGCACTTATCTGTGCCCGCCATTCAACCCTATTCAGTGCTAATTCCATCCAACCATCCCTCGCAAATCCTACTTGCCTTAAATCTACCCTAATATTGTCCTCCTATCTATGTCTAGGTCTTCCAAGTGGTCTTTTCACTTCGGGTCTCCCATTCAGTATTTTTAGATATGTCTTTCTTCCCCCACACGCGCGACATGTCCAGCTATTTCATCCTCCGTTATTTAATTATCCTTACTGTATCCGATGACGAGTAGGCCTACAGTTTACGAAGCTCGTCGTTATTCAGTTTTTTAATATTCCCATTCTCATCTCTCTCAAGCCCAAGCACCCTCTTTTCAAACACTCTCAGATTATGTCCTTTCCGAAGAGTAAGCGACCATGTCTCACATCCATATAATACAACCGGCTGGATAATTCTTTTATAAGTTTTTATTTTTAGAGTTCTGGACAGAAGACTATAAGATAGGCTAAGAGTTTCCGAACTGCTTAAAACACAGGCATTTCCTGATTTGAGTATACACATAACTTCTACCTTAATATTATTTGTATCTGTAATTATTTCTTCCAGATATTTGAATTTTTCCTTGTTGTTGGAACGACTTGCCGGCTATTCTTATATTTTGTAGAGCATTGTTTTGAATATCTATGATCATATACATAATTTTTTTTGTAACTTATTAATTTCCAATCCAACATTCCTGCAGGCATCGAAAAGACTTTCTGCATTTCTCTCGACTGTGTTTATGTCATCGCCCAACAAGCAAACATCATCTGCTTAAGCTAAAATCGGGCGACTTCCATTAAATTCTAGGCCTCCCTTGTTTTCCTGAACTTTCCTAATGGCATATTCCAAAGCGAAATTAAAAAATAAAGGTGATAGTGCATCTCCTTGTTTCAAACCGCTTCTAATGGCAAACTTATCTGTTATAAATTTCTCTGACTCTGCTATAGGTTTCAATTAGACACATTTTGATCAGCCTAACTAACTTCTTTGGTATTCCGAACTCAGTGAGGATATTGTAAAATTTTTCTCACCTAACTGAATCTTATTTTTTTTTAATCTATGTTTAGCTGGTGAACAGACTTATTAGATTCTTTATATTCCCACTTTTTCTCCAAGATTTGGCGAATACAAAATATATGATCAATGGTTGACCTATTTCGCCTAAATCTATATTGGTGATCTGCAATAATTTCGTCCGCATATGAGGTATATTAGATAGAATTTTGTATGATGGTGATAAGATAGAAATTCCTCCATAGTTATTACATTCGGCCCTATCTCCCTTTTTTATGGGACGATATAATGATAGGTTCTTTCCATTCCTTTGGCAATTCCTCCTTTCTCCAAATCATAAGAATGAGTTTATGGATCTATGAATTTAATCTATTCTCACCTGCCTTAATTAATTCTACTGGAATTTTGTCAACGCCTAGAGATTTGTTTGTTTTTTGTTTACCTATAGCTGTTTCTACTTCTGTTAGAGTTGGTTCAGCAACCAATGGCTCTGCTGTGAATATTTCACTTTCTACACTTTGGACATCTCCATTTAATAATTGAATAAAGAAATGTTTCCACCTATTCAAAATATAGTGTATAGTATAGTATAGTATAGTTCCATCTTTGTCCTTAATTATATTTATTCTAGGTTAAAACCTTTCTGAATTCCCCGTACACGTTTTAATTCTACAATATGGCCAACATTTTTTTACAGTCTCGATCTTATATTTACAGTGCGTTTCACGCAAGAGTTGGCAAATCATGCGGGTTTCTGTTTCGCGGCGGCCACAGCTCTAACTCCCGAGCGATCGGGTGAAACATCTACGCAACTAATAGCCGCTAACGTGTAATGATTCAAGTTCTCTCAGTTACCGTTAAAATCACAATGAAAATAACTACATTTATGGGGAAATCGAAAAATGAAGTTTATAAGTCAATTTCCCATACGTCAGAACTTAAAGACATCTCTATCGCGAAAGCTGAACTGATGCGCATGAAAGAAAAGATGTGTGGATGCAAGAGGAGGCATTTCCAACATCTCTTGTGATGAGGTACGTGGTTATTTTCATTACAATTCCCACTGTAAATGTGGGAACTTGAATCATTGCACCGTTAGCGACTTGATTTGCGTAGATATTTCACCCGATAGCTCGGGAGTAACATTAGGATCCGCAATTTTATTTTTTTCTTGAGAATAGAGACATATTAATTATTGTAGGCTATATTAATTACTTTTTAATATTTAAAAATACTTGAAATATAGAAAAAGGTATACCTTTCTTTTTTAACCATACTCAACATCTTCAGGAAAACATTTAACTGAATAGTATGAAAAATATATACAAAACATTAAATTTTTAATCATGCGTTAAAAATGATAATTGAAAAATTACATAAGTCATTAGTCAATCGTATTTAAGTTCGTACACCCTTACATACTTCGTACGGGGTGTTCGAAACGTGAGAAGTTTCCAAAACTAAATCCAAACGTGAGGGTATTTAGGTTCATATTATTTATTCACTGTATAAAAAGAATCATTTTTTACTATCATTGCCGAAATGTCACCTATCACTTCCCTTCAAGAGAGAGATAATCGAAAAAAATATGTCTACATTTGGTGTAGGATAATAATTTGAATCCTAATCTACTTAGTTGTGAGTCATATTTTTATCATAAAAACGATAAAAATTAAGCGAGAAGTTGGAAATGTAAAATCTTTTTGAATTGTTTTGCTTTGTATTAATTAGGTATTTTGATTATTATTCGTGCTGTGAATACGTATATAAAATTTCATAATAATTATAAAATTAGTTCGAAAAGCAAGGGGTGAGATTTTATATGCATATCTAAAATATATGTTGTCCGCTGATTGATTATGTACATAAGGTAATGTAATATTAGTTACAGATATTTGAATTAAGAAAACAAATCTTGCCAATTTTTACATATCGGAGAAAAACTTAATCACGCGGGTTACATAGATTTTCTTTCTAATACTAATTTAACTAAGATAGTTCATCATAATTTGAGCTCAGAAACTATTAAGAATTTCATGTTTTCTCAACTGGTATAAAATATGCTGTGGCACAGGGAATGCGTTCGCTTCTCTTACGCAGAGGTCCTAGGTTCAAATCCTGGCGTTTATCCCGAGATTTTTCCGCACCTGTAAGAGAAATGTCTGGTAACTATAGGGCCCTGTGGTCCCTGGACATCATCTGACCATCATTATCATCGTCGTCCCATTCTCTCCTTGTTCAGAGTAAATGTAGGTGAATGGTGAGTATCGTCCTATATGTTTGTGTTGTCTCGGAGATTGCCCCGGAATTGGGCTGATCAGTCATCCGGGGAGGCCCTCCATGTCATAGCTTGGTCAATAAAGTATTGTATGTTATCCAATAGTAATCCCTCTCCTGACAGGTCGCGGCCCTGTAGAGTAAGATTACCTCCACAACGTCTCTGGGTTTTTACGTATATACCTTAGGAGCGAGTCTCACCGCTCGTAGAGTTCCTGACTAGGGGAGGTAGCTGCACCCTGATTGGCTCAGCTCTCCTATCCCGCTCCACGTGTTGTCTGTCTCTCTCGCAGCGGCATCATCCCTCAACTCAACTATTATTGTATTTTCTACGACTGACGACGACATGCTGCATGATGTTCACTCTCTGCCCAGCGGTAGCTTACTGATCTTACGCGCAGCAAATTCGCGCATCTTGGTAACGAGACGTAACGAGAAGCTCGCTGGCTGGGTTTGTCTTCAAGGCCAGAGACTTTGTGGGAATAATCCAACTCTTATGCACGAGTGGCGGGGATCGTTTAAACGTCCCTAAAAGGGTGAGGTAAAACTAAGGAAAAGGAGTATATAAATCTTCAATCAGACTATTAAGAGTCACGCCCATTTATTTTGTTGCGTAAAGTTCATTCCAAGACAAAATACAATGACGCAGACTAGGTTACAGTTTGAAGTAATTTATTCCGGAGCGAGGCATTTAAGAAGAAGGGTGTAATGTTTCTTCAAGTAACAGTGTTAGTTGTGGAAGCACTTAAAGTTGATGGTTTCTCATCTTTACGCGTCCACACAAACTTTGTTTCACTCACACCATCGCTCTCTTAATTCTCACTAAGCTCTACCACAGGGTATCTAACTTCTGACTGCAGCTCTTTATCTCGACAGCAACTCATACAAAAGCCAGGAAATGAAGAAAACCTGCCCAAAGCAATAATGTAGCAAACTTCACTAGCACATTATCAGTTCATTGTACAAAATGTAAGCTTTGAAGAGAGCAGTATAGCCCGGGTCACAGTTCATTACCTAAGAAGCTGAATTGAGAAAGCCTTTATAAGAGAGTATTGTAAAAGGAGACCATACAATCCGTAAGAACGCTGGGCATTTCTAGGAAGCACATAAATCTTAATGAATTTGAAAAAAGAAACTTGAAGTTGTAATTTTCTGTTTCTCTGAATTTATAAGGAAGCTTATGAAGAACATGTTTGTAGATATACACTCTTTGCAGCTTTACTAAGCGGATTAAGTTTTAAATAATCCACCAGATATGGTTCCTCGAGCTACGCCAAAATCCATTCTGTGACATATAAAGGCAACGCAAGAACACTGAAGTAGGCGTACTGGAGAGTCTTTTACAGAGTGAGGTTATCCACTACTATACTTTAGAGTACACTGTGCACTATACAATTTAAGCCTGTAACTCACATGCACACTCTTCACTGAATGTTCTAATACACTCATGCTTTTTTCTATGTCAGAAGACACTCACAACATTGCCATGTCAACGAGAATGACGGATGTTAGATGCTACTCGTAAGATCTTCAAATGTTGCTGGGACAGAAGTCCCATATAACTACTAAGTGGTACTAGGTTCATCTACTCTTGGTAGAAATGTAAGAAACAGTGGAAAAGGGTTGTATAAAGTCGGTTGATGCGAAATAAGAACATTCTGAGTGCAAATTGTTTGTATTTCTATTTTTATAGTTCTCCCGCTTGTAAGAAATGACTATAATGTACCGTACAGTATTATATAATTATGTAAATACACATGCGCGCGAGAGTTGCAGTAAAAGTCAGGGCGACAATTTTCTTCCACGATACGGAACTATCTTTTTACTCGATTCTTTCTCAGGACAGTTACATAGGCATGTTCTTAAATATGCCTTATAGGTCTATATAAAATCGTTTCAATATGCAGTATTTTCCTGATTTCAGAAATGGTCATTTTCCCACAATATAAAATAGGCATTTTCAATTATTTTCATTTTCCAATTGAGCAAAGTTCTTTGCTTAATATGGTTAATATTGCACCAGTGCTCAGTTAATACATTAATATAGAATTTATTCTAATGCTGTCAAACCGGGCCTTAATACCATGGAAGTTTTTAAAAATAATTTATATGATAGCATTAGAATAAATTCTGTATTACTGTAGAATAAATTGTATGAGCACTGGTGGAATATTGACAATATTAAAACAAATAAAGTAGGCCTACGGTACTATACATCTGAAAACAGGTGTAGATGAATAATAAATATACTATGTATATAGGCCTATACTAAAGAAATATGGGGACCAAAATTAATGGTTTATATGGCATTAAAATATAGAAAAACCCTAATATGCTGGAGGAAGGATTCTGTAGTCTCAACGGTGTTAATACCCGCAGGAACCACAGAAACGACGACAGAAGTCATCACGAAGAAATGACTTCTGCCTTTTTTATCTGCTAATGTATAATGTTTTGATGCTGTGAAAAATGGCGATCTTTTGTTCAAACATGGTTGACTTATGCAAAGGTATGTTTGATTTGAAAATTCTGAAGACGACTGTTTCAGCCAAAAAGCACTGATGAAAAAAAAATTAAAAAAATATATATATATTGCATGTAGTGACTGAGCTACGGTGCCAAATCTACACCTGTCTTACATAAGGAGTCAAATTCCTTCAAAATAGATTCACAGAATTATTAGGGAGGTAGATAACCCTACCAATATGTGGGAGTTAAATGAAATGTGTTGCGAATGTTACAAATTTAAGCTTAGATTTCAGTACTCATGGCTCATGATTTACAGTATAATAATGTAGCACAAACAACTCATCGTGAGGTTTGAAGATCGATGATGTATGTCTTTGTGTTAATTATGTATCAAGTTCACAGAGAGCTCTAGCATTCTCTAGCATTACTAAGAGGCTATTAAATTTCAATCAGAGTTGTCATTAGAGCTAAAATATCTTACCCTCACTTGCATAACATACTAATTATTAATTATCCCAAGCAGAAAAATTAAATCTTTCTTTCTCTTTCTTTCTTTACCTTAGTTTTACCTCTCCTTTTGAGGGACATTTTTGCGACCCACGCCGCCCGGGCGCAAACAAGAATGAAATGTATAAATTCAATTAAGCCTTCAGAAGTACAGCATTCCCAGAAAATCCTTCCAGAATTGATGTAATGTAAGGAGAGACATCTATAGAATTGCTGATAAAATGTACGAACGACACCGTTATAAATAAATTGCAAATTGATAAAGTCCAGAATTATTTATTTATTATTTTTGAAAACAAGAGAGATACATCAAAATGATCACCCGAATGAGGAAGCGCTTGTATTCGGGTTCAGTTCAGTTATTTATATTACACAATACACAATTAAATAGAAATACATAAAATAAATTATAACTAATTTAAAATCCAACCCTAGAATGAAATTAATAAGGAAAAAATGCAAAGTGGAAAGAACAAATTGGAACTGACCCCTGGTGATCCCGTAAGGGGATATTCTCAGCGGATTTGTTACCGGGGTGCGCCAGTCATCTACCTAAGGACACACACACAAACCCAGTCCTGAACCCGGGAAAGGAATTTTTTACAAGTGAAAACTCCCCAACCCTGCCGGGAATGGAACCCGGGCCGCCGGAGTGGCAGGCAGGCGCACTACAGACTCACCTACGGCGGCGGTCTTAACTAATAAAATGGTTCTTTAAATATCTAATAATTACAGAGGGAAGTAAATTATCACCTATGGATTAAGATTTTTATATGCGTATAGAATATTTTTCTGTTCATGTTTACTATTTCTGGATGTGACCTAATTATGGAGTTATAGTCTTGGACCATAATGGAAAGGAAAATGAGACATTTTGGAGAGATGACATTAGAGCGGATCAAAAAACACTCGAGATAGTTCCACTAATAACGACGTTAGTTGTACAACGGTATAAAGAATAATATGATAGTTATGTTGATGATTTCGCGTTATTTCGCGATAAGAAAAGTTTTTTGGGGGTTGGGGTTGATGTTTATGAAAATACTGCACAATTTTTTTGAAAAAAAAATTCGCGTTATCGCGTCTCGCGAAATTTACATCTCTATTCATTACACACTTGAATTTCCTATCCCAACAGAACTCAACTTGTAACGCTCCCAAACATGGAGGACACATACCCCAAGCAATATGATAAATGTACACGTTACCTCTGCCATTCTGAAGACAGGAAGCGCTGATGAACCTGAACAACTCAGTGGAAACAATCCATATCAATGTTTCATAAGAAGAAACTCTAAAAATTCTGTAAAATTGCATCTTTTTAAAAGTCATAATTAGATAGACAGGTATTTTTTCTTTCATTTCATAGTCTATATTCATTTTTAAATTCTGGCTGCTGGTTCCTTATAAAGAGCCCTTTTTTCTAAAAAGCTTCAATTTTTCATGCCCCTTGCTCAGCTATCTAATTTCAGTATTTTTAATTTTCCCTCTCTTCTAAAACTTCTAATATTTACTATTAATTGTCACTAATACACTAGTAAATAAGTAGAGTCATGTGCTGAGTAAGCATGAACTGTTTGAACTTCCTCTTTTATCTGAATGTGCCTTCCATGCGTTTTGATACAAGGTTTGCTTTCCGCTTCGTATTCAATTATTTCAAACATCGTAATTCTTCTATAAACTAACATATCACAGTGGTTTTGGTGTCATTTTGAAGTTTGAAATGTTCTATGGTGCTTGACATGGAGAAATTTATAATATATGAATTGTCTACTGTGTTCTAGATTTTTTTAAAATAATGATGTGAATAAAAATATAATTTCAGTTTATATAAATCTAGGTAACAATTTAAAATCTTAAGCATCCAAAAAAAAACTAAATTTCAGGCACTAGAGAATTATTCTGTGTACAAAATAGTGAAAATTTGGTGTTTTTATGTTTCATAATTTTGAAGTAATCATGTTGCAAGTTTATAGTCAAAATTTTCAAGAAAATATTTCTTATAAACGAATTTTAAACAATTTGAAAACATTTTTCTTGTGAAATGCATTTATATACAGCTGTATAATATATATAAAAAACTGAGAACACTAATGTTTAAAAATAAAATGTTCATACCTAAAGGTGTACCTTAACTAAAGTCATTTAAGAATTCGCGGTTGCACTATATTTTAGAAGGGTTTTCCTTGGAGGAAACGTTCGAGAAACCTTAGTATTGAAAATACATTTGATGTACATCAATTTTACTACTATGTGTAGCTTGGACGTAAAGGTGTCTTGCAACTAGTGCGCAAGTTCCTTCTGTTTAATTAAGACTGTGTCTGTTACATTACCTTAGGACAATGAGATTATGCTGGCTCTTTGTTGTTATATTAACGGTTTGCAAGATCAAAGTGATGACGAACAGCACGTCAGGTCCATTGATTTTAGTTAAATGGAAAGGACTCGACGTCCGATGTGAATTTATCTGTGTTCCTTGAAACTATTACTGTGAAAGGATGTCATTGACTGGAACCACTAGATACGTATGCAATTTAATTATATTTGCATGAAGTTTACAACCGTTATTATCATGGTGACAGAATTTATTATTCAACGCGTGAATGTAAAATAAGTCTTTTGCAGCAAAAAATATTGAACTCTGCGTAAGCTCGCACTTTCTGAATCGAAACTGATACAATCGGTTTGAAGACAAACAAGATAACTCTGCAGTTGTTTATAACTAGGATCCTGATTCTTAGGTTTTAAACTATTTTGTTCCTTGGTAGCTAACTGTGATATTTTAACATAATTATCCGTTTCATTGTTATGACATTACATAGTCTAATCTTATAAAAACTAAAAAATGGCTAATTAACACTTTATAAAACTAAAAATTGCTAAAACTGTCTTTAAATATAATAAAGTAAAATACTTAAACTAAAAACTACTTTTTAAATATTTGCCTACAATTTGCATTTTGTTCATTGTTACCGGTACATTTGTAGGCCTACATAAAATATAGCATTGCATTTTGTTTGTAAGTTTGTCATTTTTAACCCCATTGTCCCATTAAAGGAAATCGTTGCTGAACAAAATCTCTGGTTTCTTTAGAAACAATTAAAGACATTCTTAAGAAGCTTACACTTGCAGTTTATTCACAGTATTTGCTCAAGCAAGACGCTTAATGTAAAGTATTCTAAAAGTTGGTTTGAGCAACTGAAAAACTTCTTCTTGAGTTTATAAGGTGGAGTGGGAAAAGACAGGAATAGTTATAAAATAATTTATTTTCTATAATCTGTGGGAAATTAAGCAAAGGATGTTCGTATTATTTCTGGTTGAGAGTAATGGAAATTGTAGGTAAAAATGAAATTAATATATTTGTTGTAATATGTTTATTGTAACTTACTATTAAATTGAAGCTTAAAAAACTTATCTGAAAATTATAAAAAAAAAACTTATTTGAATATGTTTAGAAAAACTAATATGGGTTTTATAAAACCCTAATGATCCGGGCCCTATTTACAACTCTATTTTTATCCTATACGGTTGAATGAGATGCATACCTGCTTAACCATCCCTCTTGACCACCATATCGAGAACCGGATCATGAATTTTGCCTGAAATACCAGACCATTAGGAGGCATAGGGCATAGCAGGGTCAACATATCACGATTTCAACCTTCACGTTGAACTGAACCCACATTGTCGAAGCTGCCATGCAACTGAGCTCTCAGGGACCCGATGGACTAATAATAAATAATGAACTGAACAATTAGTTATGGTGTAAATTTTCAGTCTTCATAATATTTAAGACTAACAGTTACCCGGGCGGCGCGGGCCGCATAAAGGTCCCTATAAGGGAGAGGTAAAACTACAAAAGAGAAAAAAGAAAGACTAACAGTTAAGAGGTTTCCGAAGTACTCCTCTACTACCGCAAAAAACAATTGGGATATTAGATTTGTAGGACAGGTAGATTATAACAAATCTTAAAAACGGTATTTTTACTTTCTCTACCCGTATCAGAAGTAGGCCTACTATATGTACAGAAATTATTGTGTTTGTGTTTGATGCCGAGTTTTCATCATTAAAATAAGTTTTGATGTCCCCAGGATACAAAAATATACGTTTGTCTGTCTGTGTATGAACAGCAAAGCTCAAAGCTCTAGAACGAAAAACTGTGCGTATTGAGTCAAATACCTTTGAGGATGTCGACGAAATTATCTTCCTTTTACTGTCATTTTATTGAAAACGGTCTAACGATTTTGTTTAAACGATGCGTTTAAACCAAGAGATGGAACTTTTATTTTAACTTTTTTTTCCTTAAAAATTATTTGAAGGATAGTTATAAGACAGCTCCGACTCTCACTGAGTCAGTACATCTTTAGATGAGGCTGACTACTGAATATGCACTCCCTAAAATGCAGGGTTTTGTTCTATATTGGAATGAGAAGTGAGGAAGTTGTATTGTCCATACTTATGATAGAGAAATTTATGTGTGACAGATTTAGATTTGTGTAAAATTATTTTTTTCATGATTTTTATTTTCTGTTACTCTACATAGTTTGAGAATATAAAATATTCGGGATCCACAAACGAGCATTCTGTTCACTACTTCTAGCTTGGTCTTAATCATCATTCTAGTAAAATAAAATAGACTTAATACCAGCAACTCTACAATTTTATTCTAATATTTGCCTAGGCCTTTCGGCGTATTTCCGTCATCTTCAGGGCATCTTCTTTTGCTCGTTTGGATGCCTCAGTAATTAAAACTAAAACTGCATTTTTTTACAACGAAGAGGCCACAAAGGACGATCCAGTGATAATGTTTTTATAAAGCTTATACAAATTTCGATCTCATAAATGTGACAAGATGTAAGACAATGCAGTTTTGGTTTTAATTATTGAGTCTACCAAACCAGCAAAATAAGATGCCCTGAAGATGGCGGAAAAACGCTGAAAGGCCTAGACCAATCCTAAAATAAATTTGTTGCGTTGCTAGTATCAAATCTATTTTATTTTATTGATCGAGTTCAACGCAAAAAACATGTATTTTAATACATCAGTCTGATGTAATAACCTAAGGTCAGGAGAATGATATTCCAGTTGGTGTTCGTCATTGTCTTATTCAGTATTGCACAAGATAATACATTCTCGAACTCGCATTGAGTATAATACGGTAGCGGTAATAATTTCGGGATGCTTTAATCACCTTCCTGCCTGGGCGGTAATTCTGCGACTAGCTCGGGAAGCGGCTTTCGCTGGCTTTATACTGCGTTTCATTACAGTCAAGACAAGTCTGATACAACTGGGGATTTTTTTTTTTTTTTTTTTTTTTAATTATCTTTATTAAACAACATGCTCCATTGCAATGCAGCAATACTACATGCATTCCTTTTATCTTAACTATTCAAAAATATCTACATATGTACACTTATAAATATTATCCTAAATTATGTATTTGGTTTGTTTGTAGAGCTTCAAAATTTATTTTGTTCACAAATTGTACGAATTGCTTTAGATTTTTTTGTATCAGTTCACTTTTCTCAACGGACCAACACTTAAAAGTTTCCAAGATGTGCTTTCTGAATTGAGCTCTTTCCGAGTTCAGTAGTTCACACTCCCACAGTAAGAGGTCCACTGATTGCGAATTTCTGGTACACACGCAAGTTGAATCTTCCTTAATTTTAAAACGGTGAAAATATTCGCCAAACCTACCATGCCCTGTCAACATAGCTGTGATATTGTGGTTTAACCTCAGGGATTTGTTTAGTCTGTGTTTCACGGTTGGAAAATATGATTTTGTTGTTCTTCCATTTACCGTTTTATGCCACTCGGTTTCCCATGCCTGAACACTTTCTTCACACAGTTCGCGTTTTATTGTGCTTATCGGTATTGAAGTGTACACTATTTCCAGTTCTAAGTCTGTTGTTGCTTGTTTGGCCAACGTATCCGCAAGTTCGTTTCCTGCAAACCCTGCATGCGCTTTAATCCATGTAAAATGAATTTCCCAACCACTGTGGGTTAGCGTCTCTACGTGCATTTTTATCTCTTCTATGAGGTTAATATGTTTGGCATTATTTTGCAGGAGATCCATGGTTATTTTACTGTCCGTGTGTACAGCTACTGATTTCTCAGTTGCGTTGTCTATGGTGCTTAGAACTTCAAGACCTTTTAGTATGGCTAGCTGTTCGGCCTGATTGTTTGAGCATCTTGAATCTAGCCTGTAACGTAATTGATGTGTTAATTCTGTGTTAATGTAAACTGCGACTACGCTTCCCACTCCTGATTCCGTTTTGCTTCCGTCTGTATAGATTTGGACGCAGTAGTTTTTGTGATCATCTTTTAGTAATATTGGAATGTTTCTTGCAGGGTGAGCCCATTCTTTGTACTTTACGGGTGTATCGAGCGCCGTTGTTTCTTGAGTTGGATCTTGTCTTCCTTTTATTATATTGTAGTATCTAGCCATTTCATGTAGTTTAATAATGATGGGGGTCATTCCAGTTAGTACACAGAGAGCTTCATGAGACGTGGTGTTGAAGGCCTTGGCCATTTTTAGATTAACTAATCTTTGAACACGTTTAAGTCTCCTAGCGTTGTGGATCTTATCCACCGCGTCTATCCAGATGGGAACTCCGTAGGAGAGCAGCGGTAGTATTGCTCCAGTATAAATGATTCTTGTGACGTCTGGGCGTAGGCCCCAGCTTATCTTGGCTGATTTGGACAGAGCTTGTATTAGTTTCATCGATTTTTCAGTGACAAGATCTATATGTAGATTGAAACTGAATCTTTTATCAACTAAAATACCGAGGTATTTCAGTCTATCAGTTTCTATTATCTTCTCGTTTTGGAGGAATATGTTTAGCTGTCTCACAGTTCTTGGCTGTTTCCTTGTGACCAACAGGACTTGAGACTTATTTTTGTTGAACGACATTTTATTTTCTTTAGCCCAATTTGAGATTTTATTCATTTCTATATTTGCTATGTTTTCAATTTCCAGCACATTTTCACCTTTTATTAGGACTAGGAGATCGTCAGCAAAGGCGATCATCTTGGTACATGTCTTATATCGTAAATTGAGGAGAGAGTCGTACTGAATGTTCCATAAACCGGGTCCACAGCAAGACCCTTGCGGGCACCCCCGGCTGAGACCTCTTCCTACATACTTGTTGTTTACTGTAAGGGTGCAGCGCCTCTCGCTAAGATAGCTTCTCACAAGGTTATATAGATTTTTATGGCAACCGTGGTCCTTTAACGCATTAAGGATGCTGGGCCACCAGGCACTGTTGAAGGCGCCTTCCACGTCTAAGCTTATCATGGCTACACTTTGTTTGTTTCGTAGACTCTCTTCCACGTAATACAACTGGGGATCTATAATATCAAGGCGATGGTTTATATGCTTGCAAACTAAAGCTGTAAGTTCTCTGTATTGAAGCTGCAGTAGGTCATAAATGATTTAATTTGTTGTGTACACACACGAGACACACAAATGTAGGACGAATTTGTAAATGATATATACGTATAATAAATAAATAAATAAATAAAATAAGCCTATCGTGTCCCATGTAGGGCAAAGACCTCCTAAGAAGGGTTTAGCTCCTCTTATCTAGCACGGCGAGCTACTCCGCGCTAGTGAAGTTGTTCGTGATTTTGAGCGTCATGACGCACATATACGTATATATACACATAAATATGTATTTATATAAAAATGTAATTATTATTATTATTATTATTATTATTATTATTATTATTATTATTATTATTACTTATTTATTTATACTGGCGCAGTTAAGGCCATAAGGCCTTTTCTTCCACTGCACCAGTAAAACTATACATAGTCTATCGTAAATAATACATACTACAAACAATACAAGAATTGATAAATTATAAATTAAAACTAAGCATGCTATAGACAGTAAAATTACAAGGATTTATTTACAAGTTTGATAAACTAAACTAAAATAAAATTAATGACTAATAAAATGGATATTCAACTTATTTCTAAATTGTGGTACATTTCGACAGTCTCTGATATGACGAGGCAACGAATTCCAAAAACGAGGAATTGATACACTAAAAGATGAAGAATAGAATGATGTTGTATGTCGGGGAATAAGCAGTAGATTTTGGTTATGCGTTCGTGAGGTCGAAAGGAGATTAAAACGAGAGTGTAAGTAAGAAGGAGAGGAAGATAATAATATGTTATAAAGAAAGATAAGAGAATGGATCATTCTTCGTTGTTGGAGGCGCATCCATGACAAGGTGTGAAAAGATGGCGTCACGTGGTCAAATCGTCTGATATTACAGATAAATCTAACACAAGCGTTATGAGCACGCTGAAGTCTGTCAGTAAGGCTGGTGTTTAAGTTGGTCAACAGAATATCGCAGTAATCGAAATGAGGCATCACTAGCGCTTGGACTAGACGTTTCTTTAGTTCACTAGGGAGGAAGTCGTTCACAGTTTTTAGAGAATGGAGTAATGAATATACCTTTTTACAGACGTGTGATACTTGAGTGTTCCAATTTAGATCTGAATCCATAAAGACGCCAAGATTTTTACCGATAAGCTGTAGTTTATAGGAGTGCCATTAATTTGCACGCGCGGTATGGTATGAATATTTACTCTACTTATCAAACGCTGATGTCCCATTACAATTGCTTGCGATTTTCCTGGTAATGGTTCATATCTATTACGATTTGTCGCAAAAAGTAACCAGCTGGAATTTTGCACAAACATACTTGTTACAGCCAGAAAAGTTATAGCCCTACATTCATTCACTCATCTCTGTTATTTAAACAAATGTTATAATGATTATAAATTCAATGTCGGATAAAATGAGCACAAGCCACAACAAAATAACCATGAACACATTGAACACATGTTACGAAACTATTGCCGTAGCTTGTTCATAACGTGAGCTACGCTACTCCCAAACGATGTCAAATCGATTGCTTTTTGTTTTCATGAACAAAACAAAATGCTCAAGGGAGAGTGTATTAACCTTTATATAAAATCTAGAACAGCCCGATGGGTGCGAAAAAAATCGGACCAAGCTCGCTACAGAGGTTACAATATTAGATGCAAAGACATGCTGCCCAGCGATCTTTCGAGACACCGAAAGAGCTGCAGACATGCATGGAATGGGATGCAACCGGCATGCCTCTCAGTATTATTCCCGAACTCCTGAAGAACATCAGGCACGCAAGGAATTGGTTGCATCCAGATATGTCTGTCACAAACTGTCGAGGAACACCAGGCTAGGAGTGTCAGAGGATAACATTTTATGAGCACGACGTGGGAACCCTTTAAAGATACTGATTTTAGATACGATCCTACTTGCCAAATCTGGCAAGTATGGCAGATGTGGGAGGCACTTGAAGCATATATCGTCGATGGTTTTCATGGTTGCACGAGCAGCATGAGGACGGGCGGTATCATATTGAAGCAAAACACCTGCTCTCAGCAACCCCCTTTACTTTGTCACAATCAGATTTCCACATATTTGGTCCGTTAAAGCATCTCCTTGGAGGCAGAAGTTCAAATCGGATGAAGACGTCCAATCGATGGTGCAGGAGTGGCTACAACGTCAACCAAAATAATTTTTCTCATGTGGTATCGAGGATCTTCCTATCCAAAGGTGCAAGTGCATTGAACTGGGAGGGGACTATATAGAAAATAATGTACAGTAAAACATTCTTCCTGCAGTAAAATAGTGGAAAAAATTAATTGCGGTTTTCATTTGATTGTCCCTCGTACTCATATTAAGCAGAACTTACGGATGAACAAAGGTCTAGCTTTAAAAAAAAAAAAACAGATTAACATCGTCCAGCATCAGCAGAACTATACAGATCTGTGATATCTTGACACTCGCATACTCACATATAAATTTAAAAAAAAAATCAAATTGGCCTCCTACGGGATTTGAACCAGGGACTTCAGAATGCCAACTCGCTTAGTTTAACGATCGAGTTTGATAAGCACAATATTTCCACATAACTTTTCTTAGTGGTAATGACTTCTGCCCCGCATATTAAAAACATACTCTACGGAATGTAGACATCCGGGGTCCTCAAGGGCCTGAAGTTCCCCGGTATTCGTCTCACAGTTGAGAGCGAAACCTAAACTCCATCTAGAAACTTGTGACGACCAGGATTGGAACCTGGGACTTCTGCGTGGGAGAGAGAGCGAACACTACGCCAGAATGGTAGACTTATAATTATCTATGCAATATATATGTAACAACTGAATTTGGAGTATTTTTCTCACTAATAAGAGCTCATCCTGAACTATATAAACTAAATTTACACAGATTTAAGAAACAAACTTATAAAATTTATTCAACCTAATGCATGGCTCTTTTCACAATATCCCAATTTTTTGCTTTACATTTTGGCTATTCGTGCTTGTCATTCCTCTCTAACACATAATGTTTAATATATATGTTTTGATCTTGATTTATGTTATTTACTATTTTTGTATGACATGTGTGTATGTGTTTTGTATGTAGCGTCTCTTTGCCCTGAATTTTTGTTTTTTTAATTTCCAGTGGTCACTGTTTTCTGTTGCTGTGCTCAGCTGTGCCCGGGCAGGAGCTTTTGCTCATTCGGGCATCAGTAATGAATGTATGTTTTATGTTTTACGAAGGCAAAAAATAAAATAAAAAGATATTGACACAAAGGTATATAGCACAGTAAGAGTACTTATAACGTATTGAATTACTTAGATTTCAGTAAAATATTACTTAAGATTTTAAAGAAATAAGAAGTAGGTATCTTTTATTAAAAGGAAATACAACGCGTCAAATATGTAGGTATTAGTTACAACATGTTAAATGAATAGTAACTGAAACATATTTAGCAAATTTTTCGGAGCTTTTATAATGGTAGGCATATTTCTGACCTAATTGCATTTGCTCAGTAATAATTTAAAGAGTCGTTTGATAAATGATTATGTAAACATCCACAATCATCTAATTAAACTAAGTAAACTTACAGTATTTGTTGAACATTACCATAATAGTTTTAACTTAACGTATTCTGTACGTTCTGTCTGAATTCAGCGAAATTCTGATAAGGCATATCTCTGCCAAGTGGAATAAAATTTCAGCTCGTACTATGGGTAATTTATGATCTTGTTATCTTACAACTTTTCCAACGTTTGTCAAGTTCTGCCAGACATTTATTTAACATTTTCACTCAAGAAAACTCACATTTCTCTTCATGTATTAGAGGCCAGACGAAAGCTCCTACATTAAACTTACAACGACAAAGTGTTTAAACTTGTAAAGACAAAGATGGTTAGTTTTCAACCACGAATAATGCAGCACAAACTAATGCTTTCAGACAGGAAACCTTTTAGTGCACAGCCATACAATCCTTTCCTGGCTTGAAACTACTGGTGATATATACTTCTGTTTGCTTATCTTCTTAGACATTGTGTACAAGTTTATATTGCTAACATAAGTATTGCCACAGGGTGGTTTACTTTGCAAAGAATCAGATTTATCTGATCAAGTGGAGTACGTATGAACATTGCATACAAATAGAAACCACTCTTGTTATCTTGAAGGCGAATCAAATTCGCAGTTTCAACTAAAATGCATATAAATTTTTTATATGAATTGAAAAAAAAACCTCAAATACTTAATAGCAAATGAGTTTAATTATAGTAGCTCCTGAAGGTAAAATCCACGAGTTTTTATCTTATGGCGATGTTGCTTATAAGACTTGTTCTTCTTAACATTTTATATTATGACGTTGGCACAGGTTTGTTACAATCGGTTAACTGATTTTAGATAATGCACAAAATATTCCAAAACATTAAGTACATTGCAAGACTTTTTACTGTTAACTTAAATGGAAAAATATTATTGTTTATTGTTATAGCCTGAAAACTTTTCTTGTCAATAGGAGAGAGTAAATAGTCACGAGCACAATGGTTTGGGTTTTATCTGGATTTAGAATCAGAACTTAACAGGCGAGCACGATGTTAACAAAAGAAGCGCTAACAAGTTTTGTTATTTGTGGTGAGTCTGTAAGTTCGTTATAACGGCCATATATCGCACAACGATCGATGTTATTTTGAATCGAAAATTTTAAAACAAAAATAGTTTCATTTCAATTTTGCTTAGAATAGTAATCAAAAGCTTTTTGGTAATTTCATATTGACTTTTGATTGGTAACAGTATGTTTGAAAATACGAGTAAATCACTGTATGAAAACAGTTGAAAGTACCAGAAATACTCACGGAAAAGAATGAATAGTACACTATTTATAAAGAAGTCGATATATCTATTGAAGTTATCGAGAAGGTGATTACGAACTAATATTGAAATATCCTTCGCTATTGTAAATAGTTGCAGGCGTTTAATGAATAAGGAGAACAAAACTGTAAAGAAGATGAATAAATAAAAAGAATTGTCCTATGGCCGGATAAGTTTATAAAAAAATAAAATCTGATAAACTGATATAACAAAGTGCCAGAATGCTTATATTTAATCAGTGATAAGTTAATTGCAATAAGGATATGAAACAAATAAGTTATTTTTGTAATCTATCTCCGAGTTAAGCTCCAGATCGATTCATTAAGCAGGGCTTGTGGAAGAACATACTTAACCTTAATTCAAACTCGTATACACTGATATAAGAAATTTTTCAAGTATGTCAACATTTCACAAAGTACACTGGCGAAGAACTCCACTTAATGTACGTAGGCCTAATTATTTCACAGTAATAACCTTCTGTATGTAGACAGTATTCAACTTGATCAAAAAAATAAACATCTGACTAGTTTCATAATCAAATGCAAAGGAATATGTCATGGCTAACTGTATTGCAAATTCCAAAGCCGTATATGATCAGTGTAAAACAAAATGTTGTGAGAATAACCTATTTCCATTTGTTAAATTCTTTCTAATATATTACCATAAAATAGGCACTAAATTGGGCATTACTCCGATACCGGTCAACCGATCTGGTCAAATATCAATAGGTTTCTTCCCGTGGACATTATACACGCGTATACCAAGTTTCATTAAAATCCGATAAAGCGTATTTGAGTAATCGTATTTGACACACGGACAGACGGACGGACATTTTCCCTATTTGACACACCGATGGACGGACAGACATTTTGCCGTCTTCCACACAATCTCATAAAGTACCATACTGGCACTTAATAAAAGAAATAAATGGCGAGAAATGAAGTTAGTAAGTAGTTTTAAAGGAAACTGACCTGCAGAGTTACATTTGTGTTTTATCAAAAAATATTTAAACCATCTAGTTTGTGGACCAAATTCCCAATGCTGAATTATTTTTTAATGTTATTTTTAATTGTTAATGATTATTAGATACACGATAATAGTAGTAGTGGTCGAAATGAATGAAACATAAATACTTATCATTACGAAAGGGAAGGGAACGACTGTGACATCTGATGATTTACACTTAGATACACGATCTAGCACCTTTCCTTTCCAGCTCTGCCCGAAAATGGAACTTTACATGGACGGAGAGAGCTCTGGTAAACAAACGATTCAAACAAACGTTCAACTGACATACTGGATATGAAATATTAATGCCATAAGTTTATAATGAAAGGTTATTGCTTAACAGTTTTACAATTCATATACTTCTTTTTTTAGCTGTGTTTGTACTCCTTTTAGCTTCGAGGCTCTATCAGGAGTTCGGGTCCTGTGTCTGTACAGTAGGGTAGGCCATGGAACTATTGCTTTTCAATTGCTTCTATTGTCGGTGCATTTAATTGAGTAGATTTCAACTGATATTAATTTAAACGGATATGATACATGAAGAAATGGTGAGGATGATTCATGGTATGTGAATATCCAATTCGGCATTTGCCTTCACGACTGGGGAAACCATAAAAATACCCATGTCATATTGGCCCTCCACGGGATTTGGACCTGGGACGTCCCAAATGCGAGTTCAAGATGTTACCATCTCGGCCACCTCGCTAGGTCGTATACTTACATATTACACACTTATGTCGTTTTTAAATTTTTAAATTAATCGGGGGTAATGTTAAGAATACAACAATAATTATTTTACATTCATTATCCCTCTTCCTTCCACCTATGTAAAAAATCAGATCTCTGCAACCCGAAACATTATAATCAAATGAATCCATGAAAGCGGACTAACACAATCGAAGCGATCGACAATTTGATGATTCATGTTGACAAATATTGATTTCATCTATACTCTTCGTCCGTAGAAAGTTGGCCAAGAGGGGGGAAATGAACAAATTATTGCCACCACCACCATCACTATGCTATTATTACTATATACACATTATTATTATCACCATTGTTATTAGCATTATTATTAATATTATATCATCATCATCATCATCATCATCATCATCCACATCCTTGATTTCCTGTAGTTAGACTTATGACGTCGGATAGGCCTACACAGTAAAAATTTAATGTAGTACAGTCGCATGACTTTTTCTACCCCTTACAATTTCACAGATAGGCCTACTACTCATATAAAACGGGATAGATGACATCCTTGCTTTACCTTCATTACAATAAATTGTTTGGCTGGGAATGATTTCAACTAAAGTGGAATTAATTATTCCTACATGCTCAAATCTAAGGTAGCCACTGTAACAAACAACTAATATTATTGTATAAACCATTTATGAACTAATATTATTGTATGTGTCCACCGCTGTGGCTCAGGGGATGCGTTCAATCCTCTCACGCAGCGGGCCCGGGTTCGATTCCTGGTCGGGACAAGTTACCTAGGTGAGGTTTCTTCCGGGTTATCCCCCACCTGTGAGACAAATGTCAGGTAACTTTAGGCCCTTGTGGTCCCCGGATGCCATCTGGCCGTCATTATAATCTTCATCCCCATCCTCTCCTTGTTCTGAGTGAGTGTGTGTGTGAATGGTGTGTATCGTCCTCTGTGTTCGTGTTGTCTCGGAGGTGGCCCCGCGTTGGGCTGATCACTCATCCGGGGAGGCCCTCCATGTCCTTGTCTGGTCAAAAAAGTATGTATGTGATCCCTCTCCCGACAGGTCGCGGCCCTGTAAGGCCCGGGCGGCTTGGGTCGCTTAAATCCTAAAAGGGAGAGGTAAAACTATGAAAAAGAAAGAAGAAAGAAAGAAAGAAAGAAAGAAAGAAAGAAAGAAAGATTATTGTATGTGGAAACCTAAGTCTCACTTCATATTAGTTGCTTATCGTAATTTAGTATAGATTTATGTGTAAACAAAATTTCCAGAGGGGGCAGCGGCCCTACCCTGCACCCCCCTTCCGGACGGCCCTGCTCTTCTTTCTCGGTTATTATGGCTAGGGCCCGGATTTTTATGTGCTAAAAAACTTAAAAATATTTATTTTCTATGTGCTAAAAATGTTAAAAATATGTGCTAAAATTTTAACAATATGTGCTAAAACTAAAAAAAAAAAAAAAAAAAATTATGAGAAAAGAAACAAAAACACCAGAATGTTCGTAACTTACTAGAACAAATTATATTGAAACTCGCCAACATCAGATGTAAAATGCTGACAGGAGTTGCAGTGCACAACAAATTTCATTTCCAGATTATGGATCACAAATCCTTGTCTATTATCCGAGAATAATGCCTTATATTGAGAAAAGGAATGTTCTACATCACACGATGTTAACCTTGCATATTTGAAGAGGGGTAGATCACTAACACACACACACACAATCAATTCGATTATGTTTTGGCCTTCCAAAACTTGAGCGACTTGGCCACCATTTTTCTCAATCATACCTTTAAATTTTGTTCTTAGAACTTCTATTTTCGAACCTGAGATAGTGTTAAGTTGCCTTTCAACGTATTGTATTTCTTTAAGTGAATTACGTAATGTTGAGATTGAGTTCTGTTCTGTTCTTCCCTGATAATAACTCTCACCTCATTGCAAGTAAGCATTTGTGTTGAATTCTTTCGAGATACAAATTTTTGTTGTAAAATGTTAAAAGAGAATGAGGAAAAGTACTAAAATATTTATTTATGGAGAATATATCGAAAATATTTATTCACATAACTATTTTGTAATACATGTGTTTTATGTAAAATAAAATTTGGAATTTGCGGTTGTCGGACCTTGATATGAGCATCAGGGGGGAAAAAATTACATACAAAATCCGAAAAAAGTACTAAAATATGTATTTATGGAGAAAATATCGAAAATATTTATTCACATAACTTTTTTTGTAAAATATGTGTTTTTATGTGAAATAAAATTTGGAATTTGCGTTTGTCGGACCTCGATTTGGATATTAAACTTTGTTTTAGGAATGTACGCATGAGGAAAAAAAACATTTTTTTACATACAAATCCGGGCCCTAATTATGGCTGTAGAGCAAGGTCACCTGTAATTGAAGCGTTTACTTTTATAAGGGTCTAAGTGTCAAAACTATGATTTTTCAGCTGATAATTTTAAATGGATCTATGTACCCAGACCAATGCATTTCAGACGGGTCCAAGGTCCAGGGAAAGCCACGTTAGTAGCAATAAATTCCAAGATATAGCGCAGGGTCTTTCTGTGGATCTTTATCTTGTTTTCTATACATTCATGATTGTGGCACTTAGTCCCTTATAAAAGTAAACGCTTCAATTCATTTTACATATTGAAATATATAACAAAATATTGGTGCTTCGACTGCGAAAAAAAAAACTCATGGTTTCTGCCAGTTTTTCACTCATAACTTGCGAACGAAATAAAAAATAAGAACCACGAATTCGAGGTGCATTCTGCCACCCTTCAGTCCATCTATGTTAACAATTTAATATCTCTGCGTGCAGTTGATTTGTCAAGGCATGGCGCACAGTCAAGCAGACAGACAAGGGAAACACTTCCTCTTTTTATATATAGATAGGTATCTAAACCATAACATGAAGTTCATAGCTGACAAAATTATGCAATAATATTAGCCAATTTTCATTATGAATAACTTATCTGTGATACACTAATACATATGAGACAGTAGGTGTAACCATGTTTTGTATAATATATGCATAAAACCTACACTCGGTAAAAATTAAAATAAAATACCTTTTTTTTATAATCCTTTTATATTTCTTACAGTGATGAATAAAATCATAATATGTTCAACACTGATAGTCACAATGGTATGTTTTCAGCATTATGAAAATTGTATTCTGTAATTTCTGTTTCATGAAGTTTGACACCGAATGTTTTTTAATTTTAATAATTTCTTTCATAAAATAATAATATAGCCTATAACGAGAAATCCATGGCAAAAGATCTCTGCTTCCTCTTCGACCAAACTGTGAAATAAATTGATACCGTCTTACAGGGAAAAATATTTTTATCAATACGTTTTAATTTGGTTTCAAAAATTTACATAAATAGTGCCAATATGAATAATTATGTTTCAAACTCTTAGTTTATATTGTATAGCTTAGTAGTGTCGTGTCCACAGTGACCGCAGTCTTTTCTCGTTCCAAAATCGAGATTGCTGTAATTCAGCAAGACTACACAACACCAGACCGGAAGAAAAGTGTCAATTCCAAACCGAAGAGTACTTTGACTTAAGTTTATAGCCACTTGAAATTGCGCAATTCCGGGAGGCGCTCGTGTTTTATTACTGCTATAAAATGACAGCGAAATTTACGTTATCACTGTCACTGGCTACAATCGTGGTAGTAAAATTGTAGAACCCATCATGTTAGGTAATGAAATTCATTTCGCATCTAATGGACTTACACTTTTAGACTGGGTGTGTTATAAAGTTCTCTATGAGATAATGTATTACGAAAAGAAACAGTACGGCATTATTTCTCATGGAAAAGACAATTGATAAAATTACTTCAATAAATAATAATGTTTTCTTAGAATGCAACAGATTACCAGGAGACATATATACGCGTATTATATCACAAAATGATCTGGATGCAATATCAGGTAACTATTATTACAAAGTATATTATCATAGGTAATTCCACAAGAGTTGACGAGTTTATCGATAGATTCGCGACTGCCCATCTGCCCAGCAGTAATATCATATTCAATCAGGTAAGACACTGGCCTAGGTTCATTTGGATTAAAAAAAAACAGTGCAAGAAAGAAAACTGCAAAGAATATACTATTGTTAATGCTGGAAGTGTAGTGTGGAATTCTAAAAGTAAAGCGATCCCTATACACGGTATGGAGGCCCCTAAGGTTACGGGAGAATGAGGCTCCCAGATTTTCAGATATTTGGGACTTGAATTTGGTAAGTTCTCACCCTTACACCCCGGCTGCCTTTACCCCCAGAATAATTAGTTTTTGTTATGGACTAAGTCGACCCCCTGGGGACATAATACCACCAGAAGGATTAGGATATTGGAAAAATTCCAACGACCTCATCGGCGGGTGCCCGTAACCTTTCGGTTTGTAGCACTGTGCCTCAACCCACTGCGCCATGACGTACTCTAAATGTGGAACAGCGCTTTAAAAAAATCCCCCAAAGCAATAACTGTTACTCTACATTTTATGTTGTACATTTTCCGCGTCCTCTTCATGATTTATAAGTTTTCTGACCTATTTATAGTGTTAAATATTAATTGAGATCATCAGTAAGACACTTAAATACAATTTTTTTTTAAACATGTTCGGTGTTGTTTGAAATTTCTATTGTATAGGTGGTGGTAGTGAACAGTGCATGATGTTGTCAATTATCAACAAGAGACAAATAATTATTTATGCACAGTTAAATAAGTGATATATTTTTTTCAGTATTTTTCCCTGCCTTTGATGAGCATTTTTAAAGCTGTATATTTTTTGGAGCTAAAAGAAAAAATTGATGCAGTGTAGGGTTGTTATCAAGTGGCTCTTCGGTTCCTCTCTCTGTCTCTTCATGAAATTCCGAGACGTACCGGGGATCAAACCTATACCTTAACATTCATAGTGAACAACGATAACCACCGGACTATGGAGGAGTTTAAGAAGTCTTATAAAGCGATATATAATTAAATTTCTCGTATATTTTTGGTGTAATGAAATTTTCTTTCGGGTTTGTACAGATTAATATCAGTTATTGGAATTTCCCGGTTCATAGTTTGACGTAACAGATGTTGCATACATTACTGGAGTAGCAGCAAGTCATAATGGTGCCACATTGAATAGCTATCCGGGCAAAGCTCACAATAGTTATCACTACCAAATTTACTGACTTGGTAGTTTCACCTCCATTGAAATCTATTGTGTCTGCAGAATATAGCACAGGAAACCACAGTGAGATGCCCTATTATCAATAGAGTACATGCATGCCATAACTATTAATTTTGGGTGTTTATAGGCCACCATCCGGCTCTCGCTATTCCAACCCTCATTTCTTTGACGAGCTGACAGATGTCGTTGCTGAAGTTACCTCAAGATTTACCGAGGCGGAGCTCATTCTGCTCGGAGATTTTAACGCTAGAACTGGCCGCGAGAATATTTCGATTGTTGGTGGAGATTTTCAGGAGGAGGATAGGAGATCAGCTCAGAGGCAAAGCAAAGATAATATACTGAGTGGGGAGGGGAGGCAGCTATTAGCATTTTGTGATGCACTTAATCTAGAAGTTTTGAACGGAAAATACGGAAGAGATCTAGAGGGACATTTAACTTTCATTTGTGCAAATGGGGCGAGTGTGATTGATTATATAATATGTAGTATGGGATTAATTGAATACATTACTGATTTTTGGGTAGGGGATAGAATTGAATCGCAACAATAATCAATAATTCACCCTATATATAAAAATAAAGGGGCAATTGGATTTCCAGACTCCTATAGGGGCGTGGCATTATTACCAACAATGGGTAAAATTTATTGTAAAGTTATATATGAAAGAATCAGGGGATGGGTTTATCGGCACGGGAAAATTTCGCAATTTCAAGTGGGGTTTATGGAGGGTCGCAGCACAGTCGATAATATATTCATTCTGGATTCAATGAAGCAGAAACAATTATCACAAAAGGGGGGAAACTTAATTGTGCCTTCGTGGACTTTCGCAAGGCTTTCGACACTGTGGATAGAAATGCACTCTGGTATAAATTATGGATGAAAGGAATGTCGGGTAAAATGCTTAGAGCCTTGCAAGCAATATATAACAATGTGGAATTTTGTGTCAAGTACGACACAGACAGAGTATCTGAGAGCGTCGTCAGTCACCGAGGTGTAAAGCAGGACTGCATACTCTCCCCTTTACTCTTTAATCTTTTTATTGATGATATAGTGGATGTTATGCAAGGGGAAAACATGGACGCACCAATTATGGAGGAACTAGCTATCCCAGTATTGTTGTATGCAGACGATTTGACTTTATGCTCCAGAACTATCAACGGTTTACAGAGAGGACTGGACAAGCTTGAAATATACGTTAAGGAATGGGGAATGACGGCGAATATCGAAAAGACTAAGACTATGACTTTCAAGAACGGCTGTGTTTACAGCAAACTAGAAAATTGGACATACAATGGAAGGACGCTAGACAATGTGAAAAGTTTTGTGTAGTTGGGTGTAACAATGACGATGACGATACGCAACAAAATTCCGGAAATCTCTCTCAATTTATTAGATTATGCATGGAGATCAATCTCTTATCAGGGCAATATGTTATAGGGAACAACTGAAGTTGAGAGACCAAATAACATGGGCGGGAAGAATACGCAGGGGCTTGGAAGAAATAGGCATGGGATTTATAAACGAAAAAGACAGGAGGAACAAACGAAATGTTTGGCGGAAAGTCAGGAATCGTCTAAGAGATATTGACAGGCAAATAACGGAAGGGGAATGTAGGGACAAGGTTGCTCTGGAGATCCAATCAATGATTAAAACCAACTGGGGAACAGAAAGATATCTATATGAGGGGAGCGCTGAAAGCAGGACGGGTTTAGCCTGGTTTCGTCTAGGAGCCTGGAAATCGCTGAAACGCGTCAATGCAGAAGGAACCAGAATATGTCCACTATGTGACAAGGATGAGACAGCACAGCATATTCTCTCGGAATGTGAAGTCACTGAGATGCTTAGGCAACGATATCTGCCAGACTCGTTTGTTGTCTCTAGAAGAGGTCATATGGCCATTTTCGAGCTGTTGAGTGACACAAAATTTTCCGAAGGGGTGGGTAAATTCATGTCTGAAGTCCGACAGCTCAGGGTAGAAAAGGATGGGAGGGAGGGGCAGGGGGAGTAATCTTTTGTCTGTGTATTATTATGGGTTATATTGTATTACTATTGTAATATTATTGTATTATTATTATTGTCATATACAACTTTTTGTCTTCTTTCTCTTCTTCATCTTTATATAGCATTATTATATAAGTTATCGTATTATATTGTTTTGTATTATTAATGTTACTTTTCTCTTCTTCTGTTTGTTTTTGCCTTGTGCATAGTAAAAGCACGAACGGCCGTCTAGGCCCGTGCGTTGGATTTTTTCTATGGATAATGTATCTAACATGTATATAAGAATAAAGATGCACCTTACCATACCATACCATACCATCTTATTCAAATAAAGAAATAAAGTTCACGAGTTTTAAAATATTCATTAATTTTCTAGCTTTGCGTAATATAGTCACTAGAGACTTAAAATTCTTGAATAAGAAAGGGAAAAAAGGCTGAATGAGAAAAAATTCTACTTACTAATCCAGTAAAATTATTTCCTACATTTCACCTAAATAATACTACTTAGCCGTCACTCTTACAGAATAAAAATAGAGGAAATATGGTGTGTGGGATATTACAAAATTGTTTCAAAATCTCAAGTAAAGATAATAAAGCTAAATATTAAAATTATGAAAAAAAATTATTAAATTTTACGAGTAGATGTACAGGTAGGGGGAAAAAAAGCGGACCGACTCTTGTAGCTGATTTCAGAGCCTTGGTCACACCAGTGTCCATGCGTATCCCTTAGACCTGTGTAGTTGGACATACGTGATACGCAAATAAATGTAAGAGATGTAACGGTAACGTTTGTTTTCACAAGCAATGCAAATTACGTGAAATCATTTCTCAATTCAAGCAATTTATCGGCTGTAGTCTCCTTGTCAATCACTTGTTCCATAACAGAATCTCAAGGAACGTTGGTTGTTAAGCGATTCCGTAGCACAATGACAGCGTGTTCGAGTGGTAAGTAACACGTTCTCGATTCGAATCCTCTCAAGGAAGGTGTTCCGACCGTGTTCGGAGCGTTTCCCTAGGAACGTCTGTGCGCCAAGAAAAACATGCTGGTTCAGTGTGTTCGTTAAACAAATCCAAAATAAATAACTGAATAACACCTATTAACATTTATTGAACTGTTGGTTACACTCATTATAATTATAAATACTATTTCTGGCCAAGATGGCTCTGGATATATTTGCTATGACCTAACCCGCGCCATGTTCTTTGAGATGCACGCTTGGACTATAGCGTGGCGTGGCTGTGATGCTTCTAAGGCCGGGCGCAAGTTGAGACGCAGTTTGGTGACGTGAGGTGAGGTGACTCACCTTGAGTTTTGTGAAACACACAGATAAATGCAACAGCGAATGTCCGCACGCAGGGTGACGTGACGCAATATCAGCGCGTCCGTGAGCTGCGAAAGTTTGTGACCATGCGGGCTGTGCGCAAGTTGAGACGCAGTATGGTGAGGTGAGGTGAGGTGTCTCACCGTGAGTTTCTGTGAAACACAGGATTAAATACAACAGCGAAGGTTCGCACGCAGGGTGAAGTGAAGCAGTTTCATCGCGTCCGTGTGCTGCGGAAGTTTGTGATCGTGCCACAGTTTCTCACTAGTGACTTTTCACTGCGCGTGAGAAGTTGTTTGTCCACCATGGAGGAGAAATTAATTAAGACAGGTCGAGAGAGAAAAAATTGTACGACACGTCAAATTACAATTTCAGATTTGAGAAGAAATTGCGAAGGGCATTGGAAAGAAATGTGATCAGTTGTTTATATATTCTTTTTACTTAAATAAGATTAATTTATTTGAAGGGAACAAGGGAAGAGCGGTAGTAGTCTCAGTTTATACGGACTTTGAGATAATAGTGCCTTCTAGTAGTGAATTTGGAATTTGGTATAGGCAGAAAGCGGTAATATTATAGGGGAAAAAGGATCGTACTCCATGCAGTTTGAAAGATTGATGTCCGCTCTGAAAGTAAACAAACCTCTTCTCTTTATATTTATTGTTTATCAATTTGTTACTATGCTCTTTTCAGTCAAAAGCGTTTCTTGAATTAATTTCTATACAATGTGTTCAATTTGTTCTCCCACAAATTCCTTTATGTTTTCCGCTGTACCCTTCATTTGTTTTAAATAACTTTTTATATGCAGTAGATTTTCGACGAAAAGAAAAAGTTGCATAAGAAGGTATAAATGTGTATATTTTCTATACAGATGTATATCATAACTAGTATAAACTATAAGAATATATGACAAGAATTAATTAGTTGGGATGTTTCAGATTTGTAATTAAAAATAAAATGAAGGAGTCATCTTGAAATTTATTTTCAATTTACTTTCATAAATGTTTTATAATTATGTACAGTAAAATTGCTCCATGCTCCGTAACAAACGTTTCTGAAATGAAACATTTTCTCAAAATGATTTTACCAATTAGTTACCTTTCGCTTTATAATGTTTTCCCGTTCAGAGTTAAACTTAGTATCTCACCGGGATTTGAAAAGTAACCTTAATTTAAATTGCATTGAATGATTGAGTGTTATAGTGTCATTAAAAATAAGAAACTAAAACGTATTATATTTATTAAAAATGATATATTAATTATGTCTTACAGATGAATTTACATATAATTATTAATTATATATGTATATATGATCACTGATTGTAAATATTCGCAACATAACATTAAAAAATTTAAATTTGTAGGAAATTAATACATTCCTCCCAGTGTCGACTCGTAGCTAAAATTAGTGTGGGTGTTGCTCCAGAAAATGTTTAGCCCTCGTTTTAAATATTGTGCAAAAGGAAACATACATATTTAAAAAGAAAATTTATTCAGCAACTTGAAAAGACCCTAAAAAAACAAAATCAATCGTTTTTACTTACTGTAATTTAAATTGTTACAGCTCAAGCTTGATCTATTCGTTTAAAAATTAAATCGATTATTCTTGTTTTAATTTCCGCGAAATGATCAATAATTTTCTCCTTGATCTGCCATGTTTCAAGTTTTCTGTTTATTTCTGCCGAAATAAATGAATCAAATAGAATAGCCGGAAACAAGATAATTATCTAATTCTACGCTTTATCACATTCAAGAATATGGTACATGGTTTTTAAGCCCAACACAAGGTCACTGTGGAAGTGACAGTGCTCTCTCTCTCACAGCCTGCGCGCAAGCCCCTTCCTATGTGGGCATGCGCACAACAGTCGAATACCACGCCGCTTGAACTTTGGAGCGCACTGGGGAATGCTACTGTCATTAAGCTGAAGGATTATATATTCTACAACTATAAAGAATAATTAAAGAAAAAAGGACTCATTTCTTTTCTTTAAACAACGCTTTTCGGAATCTATGTTGAAATTATTTGTCCTTAGAGTTCATCTGACTATGATTCCGAACTTTGTAAAGATTCTATGTACATGGCAGTCATTGTGCACATTGCTCACTACCTCATACACACGCAGTCGTGATAGAACTGCCTCTCAACTTTCGCTCTCCCTGCGCGCAGTTGATTGAATTCTGCTTCCGTGCGTCACTCTGCGTCACCTCACGTCACCAAACTGCGTCTCAACTTGCGCCCGGCCTAACTGTCGTCAAAGCTGCCACCTGACAAGCACCACTCGGGAGCATGACTGACACGTGGCGCATCCGTGGCTTCTTACTCACCAGACACGTGGACAGTCCACGCGGCTGCTACCCAAACAGAAGGAATTTTTTTGTTTTCTTAATGCACATTGTTTTCCCACTACTTTTCGATTGCCGCAATATTAACTACTTAATTAACGGATTATTCCCACAAAATAAATTTTACTAGCTTATTTTATAATGGGTTTCGAAATGGGCTAAATCAACAGTCGACGAACAAAATTCAATACATTCCCTGCTATCTTGTGAATTCCGCTAGGCAAGCGCAGTGGCTCATATAGGCAACTTAGATATTTTAGTCGGTCTGATATTTTTTCCCCTACCTGTACAAAGTCATCCTAAATAGTAAGTAGATGGAAATAATTGTTAATGAACGCACTTTCCAATTCGCGAATGATTCTTTACTACAAATGGTAGAAAATGTGTTTCAAACAACTTAGAAACGTGTAATTTTTTTTCAAATTTTCTAAATTTATACGATTTGGCGAGGTGATAGTAGTGCCTTCGGATAAAATTCACATGTGAAAGGATTCCAAATAAGTACATATTTCATTTCGTCAGGTTTTGGAGAAATTTGTAATGCCCGTATATCGCCTGCTTGGGATATGAATTTTGTACAAATTATATTATTCAACACACTGAATGCTCTGTACAATACTTTGAGAATAATAATATTTTTAGATAGGGGAGTGAAAAAGTCGATACTGCGAAATGTAATAACAAAGATTTATTTGTGACTATGTTTACAGGTTTATTAATAACCTTTAACTATTGATTCCACTACATAGGCCTATATAAGGTTCAACGACGTGCGACATATTAAGCACAGCCCAGCAGTTAGAGGTTTATGAATGCTATCCAACTTTCGCCTCCTGGGACATGCCACGACCAACTAGTGGCCATTGGCTCCAGAAATTTCATACACCCTTGAAACGTTTAAACCATAGGTGAGCAACTGAGGGGAAACGTTTTAGTCCCCCATCTATTCTGTGACGTAAGAAACCTGTTCTTCATGTTTAGTGTCACGTCGAAACTGCTTTATGCTGACGTCAAGGGCGACGGTAGTGGGAGAAATTCCCCTACCGCACAGTGACACGATGTGCACCAGTTGCGCACCTATGGTTTAAACAATATCCTTAACCACGGTGCCTAAGCAGATTAAATGAAGAGCTTAGTGGAAAAACCAACCATTGACCAAAAACGAATTTTTTTTCAGGAGAAGCAAAGGACGTTCTTCCTTTACTTGTTCGTAATACGTACCTTAGTCCAAGGACCATTATATGCATATCGTACACTCGTATTTGCCTAAATACTCCAATCAGCTGATGTCAAAGAAATAGGTTTACAGCACGTATAGGATAGCCAATTCGTAAATAAAAATTTGTCACAGTCCAGATTATTTTATTATTTTTGCTGAAAATACTGAGGACAAAGGTTTTTTGCTGAACTCACCATATTTCAGAGCCTCGTATCTTACTGTATATGGTTGTTTTTGCTATAAAAATTGGTTCGATTGATCTCCAAGGGTTGACCGCCACAGAATGGACAAAAAAAAACGCAATATTGATTTTTTTACTACAGACCGTTCCTGTTCGTCGCCCAATTGAAATAGAATTACTGAAGTTGGCAATATTATATATTAAGTTATGATGAACAGGCATCAAGTCCTTGACTACAGTGACCTTGACCAATGCTCTCAACTTGCGAATCCACCCCCCCCATCTTTTCTGAGTTGAACTCCAGTGACCTTTTAAAATCATTACTTCCACCCCACTCAATTTTACAGACAGTTCACATGAATTCTCAAAGCTTGCTTGCCCATTATCACGAATTATACAGTATTTTCTCTCCTCTTCACATTCATGTTATCCTTATCTCAGAGCATTGGCTAAAACCCTCCCTTCTCTCAGCATTTGTCCATTTCTCTAGCTACTTCTTGTTTCGTGTTGATCGAGCAGTTGATGCTTATAGCAGGTCACATTCAAACACCAAAATTATCTAACATTCTCCCTGAGAATATTCAGCTAAGCCGGAAGTATTGTTCATTGAAATTTCTGCCTCACACTTTAAATGTTTACTTTTGGTTATTAATAAACCTCCTAGGGTAAATTCACTGTCTAAATTGGAGACCCCTCTGTTAAATTATTTACCTCATTATGAACAAAAATCCAGAACACAGTAGAATATTTATATATCAGAAATTCCTCAATGTCAAGCACTAGAGAACATTTCAAGCTTCAAAATGACACCAAAATCACCTTGATATGTCAATTTATAGAAGAACGTGAAGTTTGAAATAATTTAACACCAAGCGATTTCATACTTACGGGAAATTTAGAAGAAAGCCAAACTTGTATCGAAGCGCATGGAAAACACATAAAGGGATAAACGATAAAACAGGAGGTTCAGACAGTTCATTCTTTCCCACCCGATTTTCTTTTGTTTTGAACTTTACCTCTAGATAAATAATTATCAACTATTTTAATTTCTTCCTTGTTCACAAATCATTTTTCAACCCCTCCTTGTTGCAAGATCTTTGATATTTTGTGTTAATTTTTAGGTTTCATTTATTAAAGTGTTTAGTGGTTTCGTCTAGGGCGTTTTGTAAACTTACTATTAGTGTAAAGATCCTGGAGCTAGATCATTTGCATATGACTGGTGTTCATGCTATCGGTATGGCTGATATTTCCTTACTTTGAAATTAAGAGCTATGTCACTATGTACCTCTTGATATTTCCGATGTAATTAATGTACAGACCCATGTTAATTAAATAGGGACTTATTTACTTACTATTATTACTATTATCTACTATAAAATTTAACAATTTGCCATTCTGTAATTTTACCTTATCCGTGTAGATTGTTTTAATGTAACCAATGATATTCACGCTTATCCCGCAACAGATCATGATTTTATTTTATGCCATAATATTGTTCTCTTTCTATTGATTTAAAATCTCTTTCTAAATCTATGAAGCAGCAATAAATATTATCTCTTGTAACCCTCCTTTCTTGGTCGATATTGTTGAAGAACCAAAATACCTGATGCCTTTCTCATTCTGAGCAATAAACAAATCTGCTTGTCGCCAGAGAATTCTTCAGTTGAAAATTAATAAGTAATGTAGGCCTAAATGTATGCCAAGCATAGTTTCAAGTTTTGTTGTCTTTTGTATCCAATTATTCGGTCATCCTGATGTGACTCAGAATTAAAATTAGTACATTATAATATACTCTTTTTCTGATTTGGAATATCAACACTTTTTCAGTCCTTTTCATAGTTTGTTTAAACCACAAAATAATAATACATTTGATATAACATATTCGTAATGTGTGTTTTATTTTTGATCTTGTATAACAAAAGCGTTATTCAATGTTTATTTATTTGTTTCCAATGGTTACTGAACAAGGGTTTTATCCTCCTTCATAGGCCTGTAACTGTCGCCGGTGTATCGGAACTTTGACCCACATGATATCATTAAATACCTGTAAATAAGCAGGCATAGATGGTGGCGTTTGTGCTCACATAAAATGTTGGTGGTGTGACCTGGGCTAGAACTCGTTTATTTGAAACTAACTTATTAAAATTCCATTTAAAGGGTAAATATGTTTCTTTTTATTACATTTCTATTTTTCTGGACTCATGTTCTGAAAATAAAGAAATTACATCTAACTTATATGATTAAATTATTACTTAGCCTATTTTGAAAGCATCATGAAGTTATGTGCTACAAGGCTTTTATTATTCATTAAAATATTTTCTGTCTTGAATTTCTTTATGACTATGTATATTATGGAATGTCTGAAGCCGCATAGGATATATTACATTTCTTTGATGCTCTCATAAGGGGATTCCAGCTCTTCCTTTCGCCTTTTCATCGAAAGCGCCTGAATTGAAGAAGTGAATGCGTCGTAAACCCCAAGAAATATATAGGCTAGAGCCAGATGGCATTCCAAAGATGTCATAGTTCTGTATGTCGCTCAATACTTCTGCAGAGGAGGAAGAAATTTCATTCCTAAATCTTTGGAAGGGTAATGGGTGAAACCTCTATTTTCTACATATTTAAAGCTACTTACAGTGCCATCAAGAAGTCTCTCTGCAGCACTTGTACAGGCTAAGAAACGGAATTATGTTGTCAGCGTTAGAATAATATGATTATAGAGTTCTGCTATAAGCAATTATGGAGTAAGAAAAGTAACATAGAACTCGTTTATTTAGCAGAAGATATTTAAAAAGTTTACCAGAGAACACCTCGTTTTCTTACCATGGTTTATCGCCGGTATTTCTTCCTGTATCATGAATATATTTTATATATTCGCTAAATAATATATTGGCTAACATATAAAAATGTAATGTTTCATCTCTGTCTGTACCGATTTGTCACGAAAACTACTAACAGCTGAAATTTTGCATTTACATAGTATTTATACCCGGAAACATTACAGGTCTACATTCGTTCAGCCTTTTCAGCTTTTATTACAAAAACTTTAAAGAAGAAAACGTAGGACAAATTCTTGAATATGCTGTTGCAATGGGTAGCCTATGGATACTTTTTGGACGAAGATTACAATTATGTATGGTATACTATTTGGTGAAATATAACGGCATGTTGTAACTTATGTTACTCAACTTTGCGTATAAAAATCTCAAGCGTGTTAGTTATGCTGCGATATGGTGCCCCAAAGCCTAATTAATGCAAAGCAATTTATATTTGCTGATTTGGTGTTATGCCCTTATATTCTTGCATGTTGCGCTTTATCAATAGTTAATGGCAATAAGTGATTGACTGAACTTATTTAAGGTTAGGCACAACATTTCATTATGATCATAAGTTTGTTCCGCCAAACTATGAAGTCCACAGGATCTGAATATCCTTGGATATTCTTCATAAATTCAATTTCAATTTATGTATTCAAAGAATTAAGTCCTCACTTTATGCAAATATAGATCTACACTAATGCCGGTTGTCAACCAAGAGCTAAGCTAACTTAACTTAGCTTAGCTTAGCTTAGCTTAGCTCACATACAGTGAGGGATGTTGGCACAACTACACATGAAATCCCGCACTGTATGTGAGCTAAGCTAAACTAACTTAACTTAGCTTAGCTCTTGATCGACAACCGACATTAAAGTTTAAATTCCCACAGCTTTTTCAGTCTCGCTAGGCTGTTGGGCAATGTGTCATCCAGCATCTCTGCAATCTCTGTTGCCAGGCTTAATCAGACCCATTTTCTAGCACAGACGACATTGATCTTACTTTTAGTTAAATATTTGACAATAGCATAGACACATAGTTCAGATATTGAAAAATATTGCTGAAATGATCAAACTGATTCAAATCCTGAAAGAACGCCAGGTACAATGAAAAACTAATTACGGTTACTTTCTCGTGACGTTTCTCGGGTAGGGCTAACAATGAAATGCTATTTCACTCATACGAAGGACGGGTAATTGGATGGTAGGCCTGCTCGTTAAAATTGGATATGAGTTAAAAATACGAGACATTAACAATGGAAAACAAGTGCACATCAATAATAAAGTTGCATTGCCTCCAACATGTCTGAAGGGAAGGCAGCTATTTTTTTTCAGCATAGGTTTTGCCATTTTAGGTTAAGTTAGGTTAGGTTAGGTTAGGTTAGGTTAGGTTAGGTTAGGTTAGGTTAGGTTAGGTTAGGTTAGGTTAGGTTAGGTTAGGTTAGATTAGATTAGATTAGATTAGATGCCATCTTGCGGCAATTTTTGAGAATATGGCAAAACCTATGCTGGAAAAAACTGCGAAGGGAACATAGGGAGAATAGGACGCACCAACCTTCGCCTGGGTGGTGAATAAATCCAGAGCTGCGGAGGGACTTATTGAAGGCTTATAGATATTTTTTTCTTCGTACACATACTTGAGGTGTAACAGATAACGTTGTGAAGAATATTTCACTGGCATATTTTAAAAAATGCCAAGCATTAGTATACCTACTACAAACAAACAGAAATTTAAGACAAATTTCGTGGTCACCACACATTTTTTTGTAGTTATTCACTCTTTGTAGAACATACAGTTAAAATTTCAGACTCCTTGTATTAAATCTGTATAGCCCGTTCAGCTCTGAAAATGATATATAAATATAGTAAAAATAAAAGTCTGGGAAAACGACTTTAACCCTTTGCATGCATGATATTTAAATTTAAAATGTGTATATGCAACCACATCAGAAGTATTTAGTTTTATAAATAGTTTTTTTTTTTAATTAAACTAACTTGAATATTACTTTTATTTTTCTTAAGGATATTCTTCTGAAAACAATTTAATTTTGTCAAAAATAATTTATTTGATCACTAAGATTTTTGCATTTAACGAGTGTAGGATTTTAAATTTCGCGGGATTAGTGATACTTAAAAGTCCCTGAGGGCACTGAAACTTAGCCAAAATTTACACATTAAGATACGTACAGCAAACAAATAATGCTATTTTTGACCAAAAATGGTGAATATCACGTATGGAGTAATTATACCACTTATTCAATAATGGATCATGTACATTTAAACAAAAAAGGCATTTTACAAACTTCACAAACTTATACTAAATAGAAAAAATCCTCCAGTGGTAGCAGATTTCTAGGGAAAGTTCCCATAACGCAGGCAGCATCCTCCCCCACGGATTGCAATGCTCATCCTATGTCAAAGGAAAGCTGTTAATCAAGAATAACAATTTAGAGCCACCAATTTCTTTTTTATATACGAGATCAGTATCTTAGCCTCAACACATGAAGGATACGTTGTCTCAACCACGAAGGCGATAAATTCATACCTGTGTAATATATCTATATTTATATCTACAGTATATTTAATATGTCTATATTTATTTATTTATTTGCTGTTTATTGCGGAAAATTCTGCTGTGCCTGCGATTTGTGAATGGGATGAGGTCAAGATGTGTCATCCCATAGTAGAGATCTTCCTCGTGGTCATGAATTGTTCAGGCCATCTGGTCGTTTCCCACCATTACGGCAGAAACCAATAGGCTCCAGAGAGACTGCATAGCCTAAAGGAGGATACAATGCAATCCTCCATTATACATCAGTATGATGGGGAAGAATATGGTAATTTGAAAAAATAAATTTCTCTCATAAAGAAATTAACATCAGGAAGGAAATTGGAGATAGTATATCAGTCAACTTAAGGAGGAGGTAGTGACGACTATAAACCCCTATGTTGTGACATTGTCATTTTATAATCATTTTTACAAGATCAAGCATGAGACAGAGAACTTTCGCAAAATGCAGTGAAACTTATTTTCTTGCATTGTGTTAATTAATAAACAAGAGCCACTAAGTAGAATTATAAATAGGCTAATTATTTTATCATTAAATTATAAACTATTACTATAGGCCCTTTTAGAATTTATACATAGATGTAATCAGTAATTTACTTATTATTGATTTTCAAACCTATTTAAAATTCTAAATATATTTTTATATGTTGAAATTACTATTAATTAATAGGCCTACAACCTATATTAATTGTATATATATATACAATTAATATAAGTTGTAGGTATATAATTAATAGACCTATATTAATTACCTATATTAATTGTATATTTATACACACAATTAATATAAGTTGTAGGTCTATTAATGAATAGTAATTTCAACATATAAAAATATATTTAGAATTGCAAATAGGTTTAAAAACCAATAATAAGTAATCAATATATATATATATATATATATATATATTTATTTGTATGTATGTATATTGTATAATATTCCCTCTACGGTCCCATTCCAATTTCATCATTGGCCTCTGAATCGTCTTCTAAGCAAATTTACTTTGTTTGGCCATAACTCATGACCAGCTGTTTGCAACCACACTGCACATTTTTAACTCAAGACTTTGTGAAAATCTGGTTGAAGTCTGAGCATGTATTAGTAAATGCAAAACGAACCGTGCAGACCCGATGCGCAGACGGTCTGTGCAAACATAGTCTGTGCACAGACAAATCTGAATGTGTGAAAGACTATTTTAATTCGAATAAGTACAGCAATCGCTTCAGTATGTTGTATTCCTGTGAAACCTTCAGGCTTCAAATTTAGTCACATAAATTTAAAAAGTTCGACATAGTTGACGCACCTCAAATCTTCAATGAGGTAGGCATACTGTTTGATTTACATTATTCGATCTGACATTATCGAAAGTTTAACCTCTTTGGTCAGTGGGATAACTTATTTTATAGTACCCTTTAAACGCTTTATGGCGTATTCGGTGTAATTGTTCGTCGTGCGAAGATTGCATAAAATTTAGTTGACTAAAGTTTCGATAAACTAATTTTCCGCTTATAATGATTCTTTTCAACGTCGTTTTCAGCTTTACATCTCACTTTAAAGTTTTCTTTGCTGAGCGGTATAATGTTCGAGAACTAATTAAAGTCGTAGTTTGTCCTTGAAAACGTAAGATCTATAATATTCTCAGCTTTAAAGCCGATGTTCAAAGAACCGAATTTTCGCTGATGAACTTAAAGGAGATCACATTAAATATTATGTTCGATTCTATTCAACCTCTTATTAAAGCTGATCTTTGGAATACCTACCAATGCTTGCTTTAATCAAAGATCTAATATTAAATGTAGTTGCCATATAAAATTCTGAATTACAAAAATCGTTTAATAAATATACATACATACACTCGGTATAAAAATGTATAGTAAACCGCATTGTGTTAATACAACATATATCTTATTTGTATCAGTGATCACCAGGGCCCGGATTTTGATGGTGTAAGAATACTTCAAATATGAGCTATAAAATGACTACAAAAATAAAAAATATGGCCCGAAAAGTAGCAAAAATGACTAAAAAATTTGTATGTAAATACTAGTTAATACATCAGATTTGTGTTCATTCTACATTTATGTTGTCGACCGAATTAGAGGCTTGTAATTAATTAATTACATGCGGTTAAATGTAAACAGAAAACAGCCTTTGTGTATCAAAATAAAAATTACAAGAACTATTTATTTATGCTATTCTAGAGTTCTGAAAATATTCATTGTAAGTAAATGGACAAAAACTCTATATAATTCAAGAAACAACACAAAATGAGAAAATAATAACAAAAGAATTAAAAAATAATAACTTTGAATTTTTAAAATTACCTAAATATGTGAAGTGGGGAAAAAAGATCATTAAAAAATTGCCAAAAGTTCAAATAATGACATTGAATTTTTTTTAAATTACCTAAAAATAAAATATTGAGAAAAATGGCCAAAAAATGCCCCTATAAATCACAATTTCTATAATCAAGGAGTCATAATCAGAATATCTTCACTAGTGGGCATCGTCCATGATATAGCAAGTATAAGATGACAAATCATAAAAATCCGGGCCCTAGTGATAACTTAAATTACACGACGTTACAACCTTTCGCTGCAATTGAAATTACGAAGTAGAGAATAGATGAAAGTTCATGTTTTAACTTAGACTAAATGGAGCCAGATTTTCTTAAAGTAGAGCTGAACTATACTAAAATCCGTGCTCCTTAAATTCCAGAGGGAGACAGACTCGGCCAGTCTACCATGCGACAGCTGTGTCACTTTGTTTTAAATCGTACAATAGAAAAAGTATTCTTATTCCTGTAACTTTTAACTTATACGAGGGAGAGTCAACAATTATCCGGACTTTTCATAAACCACTTTATTTATCTCAAAAATACAGCATTGTTTCTCATGATTTTCAATATAGTTTCCCTTTTTTGTAATGCAATTGGTCCAGCGGTCCACAAAATTGTGTATTCCTGCCGAAAAAAGGTTTTTTGGTTGGTTGCAAAGCCACTGATGCACCGCTTCTTGCACCTCTTTGTCTAAGGAAAATCGATGACCTCGTAAAGCTTCTTTCAGCGGCCCAAACAAATGAAAGTCCGACGGAGCAAGATCTGTACTGTAAGGTAGATGTTCCAGCACCTCGAAACCCAATATGTGGATGGTGAGTCGAGCCGTGTGAGGGCAGGCGTGATCGCGGAATAGCAACACTTTCCGTGACAAAAGACCTCGTCGGTTGCTGCGAATTGCTGGTTTATGTTTGTTAGTCAACAATGCACAGTAATATTCTTTGTTCATGGTTTTCCCCTTCTCCATCGACTTTCCTCAGACAAAGAGGTCCAGGAATTGGTACATCAGTGGCTTTGCAACCAACCGAACATATTTTCGGCAGGAATACACCAGCTTGTGAACCGCTGGAACAAGTGCATTACAAAGAAGGGAGACTATATTGAAAAATCATGAGAAAACCATACTCAATTTTTTAAGTAAATAAGGTGTTTTATGGAAAGTTCGGATAATTGTTGACTTACCCTCGTACCCTTGGTCTATAACAAAATAAAGGGAATAATGCAACTAAACCATAATTACTGATGTACAGTGTGATTTAAACAACCTGCGGCTTGTGACTGTTGGTGGGAGCCTGGAAGGGTATGTTTCCATGGTTTTGTTGAAGATAAGCAACATGTTTACAATTTGGAGGACTGCTAAACAGCTGACATAATCTCTAATACAAGTAATACAAAGTAAAACAGCTCAGATCTCCCACTTTTCTGCTTCGAGTGACTTTCACAAGTCTCAAGTTGTTTAAATCAGACTGTAATCTATCTCCATCTTCTGGCTTTATAGGTTGATGACAGAATTGGTGGATCAATTGGTTGAAGCAGTGTGTTACAAACCAGAAGGTTTGACCCCCGGTGAAGTCGTTGGAATGTTTGAATTGATCTAACCCTTCTGTGGCACTATGGTGGTGGCGTCTTAGCCTGTAGCCTAACAGAATAAGTGTCAGGAACAACTGTGAGAGTAAAGGCGGCCGCTGCTCAAGGCTGACAACCTTACCACCTTTATATGCAGAATGTCGAAAGATCTGGGAACCTCACACCTGGATAATATTGAATATTATCTAATGATCTCCAAGGCCTAAATAGGAATCAATTACGTTTTAAGCAGTATCGGAAACTATAGTCTTAGACGTCATCTCTCTGCAATTATTTTCACATTCTGCAGTAGGCTGCCGTATGTAATATTTGTTTGTATTGTGCAAGTGTTTAATATTTAAGCAAACGTAAAAATAAGTACATATCAGCTTCGAAATATCCTGTCTATTGACCAGGTTACAGTACCCTTATCCTTCCCATTGTTAAAGATTAAAAAACTATATTCATCTAGTCAAGATTACAGTACCCTTATCCTTCCCATTGTTAAAGATTAAAAAAGCTATATTATTTCTAGTCATACATTCTTCGAATATATATATAAGATTTTCCACAACTAGAATCTATTAGGCTATAATCTTCATGGATGGATGAAAAACGGACATGGGTACGGGTGCCGCATACTTCAATGACACCTTTAGTGATCAACAATAATTTAACATCCAGCATAACAGCAGCGTATACACGGCAGAAATCATAGGTATCCGTCAAGCGATCATGAGCCTTAGGATATAATTATTTTCTCCGATTCACAAAGCGCTCTAGAATCAATAACTCTAAATGCTATACACTGTAAGTTCTCATGGCTGGAAATTAGCATTAAACAATAAAATTGATCAAAGAATCCTTTCTACTAACTCTCTCCAATTTGTTTCGATACCGGGACATTATAACATTTAGAGGCAAAGAAATTGCTGACCAACTAGCAATAAAGGCTACTGAACTCCATATTCAGGAAAAATATCTACTGAACATACAAGACTACATCACATACCATCCAAGCCTACATAGGACTATCCCTCCGAAGCAAGATAAACCCTGGTTCCTGAAAGTTCCTGCTTCTCGTTCTGAAATTTCCATCTTATATAAAGTGAAGTTCAAAACGGCTATCACATCCTACTACCTACACAGGATTAAAAGGAAGGAATCCTCACAAAGTCAATGTGGTCAGATAGGCACCATTCAACTCATACTATTTTCCTGTCCAGAAGTTAATACTAGAGCTCATGACTTTTATAACGAACTGCGTACAGAATATGGGTACAGTCTTGGAACTCAACAGCATTTACTGAGGATCAACCACACAAAGCTGCTAGCGCACTATCAAAGTTCCTACACAAGTGCAAAATGAAACTGTGAAACCAGGATAATACCTATAATGAACACTAATTTTACTTTATAACATCGACTACATTCACGGACGTCAAAACCCCGGGAGTGACGTCTATAATTAAACAGGAAGTGAAGTAAGTGATTTTTTGCACGACGTAGGCCTAACTAATTAGTGGTACTTACGAATATTGTTGCCGTGGATCGTAACTTGACATTCCCGCACGCAATCTAGTTGCTATGAAAACAAAAGAAATCTCCGTGCGGTAAAAATTACAAAAAGCACAAGTGCCGTAAGTAAAATCATCATAATACAAGCCTTTATGGAAGACCAGAACCAAGGCCCCCTAGTTTGTGGCGACTTTAACAGTCGCCATAACAACCAACACATGCGAATCACTTTCTGTAATAAACATCTATCTTCAATAATGTACTGTATATACATAATATTTTCAGCTAATATCTCAATTAATATAATTAAATAGATATAAATAATCATCGTGCAAAAAGTAGCATACAATACTCTTGCCGTAAGCGCATAACGGATCTCGGAAATTGAAAAAACTCGGCGCAAGCGCCTCGTTTTTTCAAACTCTTTCCTCGATCCGTATGCACCGCTTACCGATATTTGATTCAATTAGAAGTTTGTATGTATGTTGTCCAATTTTGGTATTTCAAAGCCCTCTATAAGTTAAATTTTAATATAGGCCGGATTCATATCAATTGAAGCAATATTTTAAATACGGTATATCAAATTTATCTAACAAGAATTATTCCTAGCGAACTGATATTTCTTGAGCTCTGACACGAGTTTTTCTGTCTCCTATACTGTACGAGGAAAAACTAGTCCCTATTGACTAGTTTCTCGGAAGCCTTGTTAGTTGAGTGCAGGTTTCTAGCTTAACTTATTACATTTTCTGAATGGGTAGATTTTATCAACGATTGGATAAAGAAGTTAAAATGTGTGTAGTTGAGTAATACTTCAGTTTCCACTGATAACAAAGTTTTGAAGACCTGACATTAGAGAATAAGGACCTTAATTTATACCGTGATTTGATGAAACCTCGACAAAGTCTTCCATATAATATTTAATTAGAATATCACTTACAATAGATGTAGGCAACCAATCTAACTTGTTAAATGTAGAAAGAAAGAAATAGAAGTTTCATCTCATTTGTATACATATTCACTTTGCAGCCTTGCAATTAATTCTAACAAGATTCAACTTTGCGAATAAAATTTATGTCACAGAAAGAAGAGATGAATCTAAAGTAGAAACATTCAAGCGAATGTTCAGTTCGTTACAGTGTTTGTCCTACTTCCCTTTTCCGCGGTTCTCTATTCTCTAGATTCATTAGGGAAGTATTCGAACGAAAATTTGCGGTTATTACTACCGGTTGGTTCTTTATAGCGCGAAAGAGACGGAAAATTACTTCTTTAAACTACTATAACAATTCGCAATAACGAAACACATGTATGTATTTTGGTGCTCTTACCCTACGAAAAATTAGAATATTTATAGGTTCGTTTGGTTATGTTTTACAATTCATATATTACTGAACTCGGTAAGAGTTTACTTAGCAAGGGTTTTTTAGAGAGAGAAAGGTAGATTCTCTCACCTTCTCTTTTGTTTAAGGACTTGATGGCAAGTGGAAAATCCTTTCCATGTCGTCCGTAGAATCAGTGTCGCAATGGTCCTATATGAGCCTGCAATACTGATGTTTCTTACAGTGAATACATTTCAACTGCAGTACTGACAGCTAACAAAAAGAACTCGCTAGCCCTTTAAACTCACATACTAAAGGCTTGACATTTGCCCTTTAGATATGTTGGGTATAAAGTTTCACATTTTCAAAAAGTTGTAGGCTATAGGTGTATAGTCCATTATAAATGTTTACTCTAGCAAACATTACAATCATTTCATATGATTTGACATGGCCTTCAGAAAACTTTTAAATGTCAGAATATTGATCTTACTTGCAAAGTGGTATACCTACTCCTTCACTGGACAAGTGTACTAGACTATATTGTTTATTTTCTTTCTTTAATTTCTATTTTTAAATGTCATGTGCAATATAGGTTCGTTACATCGCTGCAGTGAAGCCCGTAAAATCAAAATAATCACACTTATAATTCAATATATGAATTTCAGATCAGTTTCTGTAATAGGTACTACAGTTTTGATCGGAAAGACACAAAATGTTATGTTGAAGCTTTAGATTGGATAAAAATAAAAATTTAGTCTAACACATTACGCTTAAGTGTTCTACTGAGCTTGGTAAACTTAATATATGTTTAAAATGTTTAAAACTGTGTTTATGTAATTTGCCCTTTTCTTTTACAAGAACACATATTAACTTTTATTCCCCTGTGTAGCTTATAAGGAAGCACAACCTGTTGCGTAATGTCATAAAATAACATAGGCCTGCTATGAAAAAATACAAGGGATGTGAGAGGTGCAGTTTATGTATTTTCTGGTGCTGAGTTCGAAAAAACAAAGAAAAATGTCTATCATGTCATGTTTTCTTTCATGCTGGGACAGCCGTGATAAGACTGAACATTGGGTCAAAAAAGAATGTTCGAAAAGACAGAATCTTGAAACAGGCACCAAGAATGTGATTCCGAACATCTTAGTTGACCAAAGAAAAGTATTGTTAATCCCCTTTGCATATTAAATTATGTGTAATGAAGCAATTTGTCAAGGCTATTCCAAAAGATGGTGATTGTTTCAAATACTTGTGCAAAAAGTATCCAGGTTTATCCTCATCCAAGTTGAAAGAGGGAATCTTTGTTGGTCCAGATATCCGCAAGCTCATGAAGGATAACGACTTTGAGACTAGCATGACAACAAAGGAAAAAGAAGCTTGGGTTGCCTTCAAAGATGTGGTCACTAAATTTCTGGGGAATTACAAGGATTCTAACTATAAAGCAATTGTTATGAATATGCTGGACAAATTTCAAGCGTTGGGTTGCTCAATGAGTGTCAAACTACATTTCCTTCACTCACATGTGAACTGTTTCCCCGAAAATTTACGAGCAGTCAGCGAAGAACAGGGTGAAAGGTTCCAACAAGACAAAAAATATGGAGCGCAAATATCAAGGAAGATGGGACAAGAATATGTTTGCCGACTACTGTTGGATGTTAACACGAGATAAGCCTGAGATGGCACATAAAAGAAGAACGTCAAAAAGAGGTGGCTCGTGCGATCAAGCATCAGTGGTTTTATTCCATTTAAACCTATAAAAAAAAATCAGTTGCTAACAAATCAATTTGCATCACCAAGAATCGATTTTACATAGATTTAATTGGATAAAGCATTGTTGTCAGATGGTACATGCAAATTTTTTGCGAGAATTCCTTTTCACATAGGATTTTAGCAAAAATATCGATATCGATTGTGCAAAAACCCTGACGTAGTGGAAAAAATGGAGGTCATTTTCGAAATCAGCACACCCACTAATATAAAACGCAGCGAAAACATCTCTTGTATTTTTCAACAACTTCAATTTCATAGGCCTGTGTAATCAAATCTGTGCGTGAGGGAACTCGTAAAGTGCGATAGGTTAATTAATTAAAATATTAATGTTATTGCAATTTTGAAACTCTTGCTTTAAAAACATGAGAGATGCTATTTCAGCATACTGTCCTGTTATGTAAATAGCTCCCAACGATACGATTTACCAACAAAAACAGATTTTGTTTTGGCTTGTCATTGCATCTATAATTCCCTACATTCCTACCAGGCAGCATGTTTATGTTAGGGTAGTTTTGCAATTACGAAAAATGAATATATGCAGCTCATAATCACATGTAGTTGATTAAATGGTTATTTAAAGACGGGGTGTACTGCAATATAGACCAGTCACATGTGACCTTCGCCAGTGTGCCGGAATTCTTTTACATTCTTGTAAATCTACAGACATAGGCATATCACACTTATGCCCACATAACTGTATCGATCTGGGCCGGGATCGAAACGGCGAACTTGAGCACAGAAAGCATCCTTTGTAGTGAAGGTAGATTAAAGTAGCAGGTGTTTGTAGGAAAAGGCCGTTAAGAGAACGTAAGTAGTAAAATGCTTGGACCATGTACAGAAAAGTATCCAAAGAGATCATCAAGGAGAAGAATTTTTATAACGAACCATGATATTAATGGCACCAGCGTATTCTGCTCAGCATCCTGCCCTAACTTTTCATGAAGACGTTCCTTTAGCTATGAGGAAGAACTATCCTCTCTCTACTCATTTAATGACAAACCGACGTGATGGAGTTTTTGAAGTGACTCTATCCCGTAATTAATCAAGAAAAGCGTCCTTGTTAAGCATTAAAGTCATGCTTTCAGAATGTATTCGTAAGAATGTCCTGGATTATTCATTTTCTTCCATAACGTGCTAAGTGGTGGAAATTCCATGACCTATTATACATGTAATAGGCCTATATAACATATCTAATCCGAACAACTTATTTTCATTGAAGGAAATAATCCATTAACATCAGTAAAATTATCACATTAATATGTTTAGACGATATCGTCTGTGTATTTTTAGAATGGTGCTGTTGAAAATATAAATACAACGGCAAAGTTAAAAAGCTCATTTTGCATGCAACTATACGCTTAAAATTTGTGAAATATGCCAATAAAATGCATAAACTCAACAATGTAGTCTGAAAACTTTTTCTTTATAGGCACGGCTTTATTTTATATTAGTTGCACGTCGAGGTTATATCACGAAACACCAGTAAATAATGTAACTTATTAATGTGCATCTTTTTTCTATTGCTGATGTTTTATGGCTAATGTTAATTTCAACTAATATTCAATTATAATAGCGGTGATGAGTCATGGTAAGTAATTATCCATTCCGGCATTTGCTTGTACCGACTGAAGAAACCTTGATAAACCCAAGTCAAATTAGTCGGCCCCGGGGTTTGAATCCGGAACCTCCGGAATGCAAGTCACCTCTGTTTGTTTTAAATTTGTTGTTCAGAAGTAGATGCTCTTTTCCCTACAAACAATATCATCATCCTCTTCACTCCATGGTTTAGACATCTTTGCCTGTTCCGTCTTCATAGTAATCCTTTTCCATCTTGTATATGGTCTGCCTACATCTCTTTCCATATGGTCTGTAATTATAGATTTATTTTGAAAGTCTTGTATAAGGCTGTAACCATTTGGTCCGCTATTGTTTTATACCTTAATTTATTGCATTTACTTTTAATTATTCTTTGATTACCTCAATATTTATGTGTTATTCTTATATTCCGCTGCCGTGGGTGAGTTGGTAGCGTGAATGCCAGCCAATTGGTCGGCTCGTGTTCGATTCCCGGTCGGGTCGGGGATTTTCCTTCCTGGTTCAGGACAGGGTGTTGTGACTTTATTCCCATCCCGCGAAAGGACCTGGCCATATCATCCGGCTAGGGTCCCTCGGTATCCCCCCAAGTCACCGTCCCGGGGCAGGACCGGCCTCTGGGCTGAACACATCATCATCATATTGGATTCGTTTATTTTTATAAAAAAAATTTCATATCTGATGCTTGTATTTTATTCATAACTGTTCTTGTCTATATCCATGTCTCAGATCCATATATCAAGACAGGTTTAGTCATTGTATAGAATCTAGTCTTGTTTTATTTTTCAACGTTTTGTGAATTAAAATCAAAATAAGAGATAATTTATTATTCACCGTTGTGTGTCGTATAGTTTCTATCTCTAAAGATCCTTTTATAACTCGAAATAGTTATTTTATATTACAGGATGTTTTTGGCGATTAGGCATACATAAAACTTAATATTTTAGTATACAAAGTAGTGATGACGCAAAGGGACACTGCCTATCGTACATACATACACAACAAATCAGACATAAATCATAACAATTACAAAAGACTTCGTAACAAGACTACTCAAGCCATTAGAAATGCTAAGCTAAGACATATGCACACAATTATAGAACCACGTACCACGACTTCATCTTTATGGAGAAACCTTCGCAGCATGGGTTTAGGCAAAAGAAAAGAGCAGGTAGAAACCATGCCCATTCCCCTTAGCGGCCTGTCACACTGAGCTTCGATCGAACAAGACCAGCCGACTGCCTTCAAGCACTCTCGGCTGAATTTCTGTTCCTTGTCACACTGCATCGAGCGTCATATATCAACGGAAATATTATAGGTTATGTACCTATATGATTTTACTAGGTCTACTCATCACTGTATATTAGAGGTAAAGTATATTACCTTATTAGGAATACGAATGCCTATTTCCTGCACATTATCATACTACATGTGTTGGGATGTAAGGTTTAATATTATGCATACTATATCAGGCTACATCTGTTTACTTCAAGCTTCCACCAGTCGGCCGAGCGAAGAGGTTTGTTGTTTGTTGTAGTTCGATCGCCCACCGCTAGGTGCTTACAACTCGATCTATTTTTGTGTTTTTAAAATTAAATTACATAAGAAGATATCGTTTTAAATGCCTTAAATGATTCGTGCAATTTTATTTCATTCAAATATAAGTCTAAAACGACATTATTGTGTAAGTTAAATCTTCCAGCATCAATTCTGAAATTCAGGTGGGTACGATGTTTGCCATCGACTGGCGATTGAAAAACGGACAGGTTTGATTTCACAGACCAGATGATCTCTTGCCCTCGTTGTTGATTGCTGGCGATCGATGCTATGTGACTGGTACCATTGCTGTCTATATAGTCCATGTGCCAGACCCATCGGTCATTATAATTTGGGGGGACTGAATGAAACTTATACCACACATTCCTGGGGTCATGTGGAGCAAAAAAGTCGGGGGGGGGGCCATCATGAGGAGGTAGCTTTCAAACATGGCGGCCATTCAAAATGGCGGACGACTGTGAATCTTTAAACTCAAATATCTCGGGACTGGGTTCATCAATCTTGAATTTTGTTTTTTCAAAATGTAGGTTATTCTTCTGGCTATATGTTTGTTCAACATGTATGTGGCCAAAAAACCAGTATTTATTGGTCAAAACTCTAAAAATCGGAAAAATAGGTTTTTTGACATTTACGTTTTGCGGTTTATTACTCTAACCGTTGGGTATATCGAAAAAGTGTCTGAAACAAAAGTTGTAGAGACACATCTCACCTTTAAAACGCAAAAATGAAATCGAAGATAGGATCAATAGAATCCGAGATATCCAGATTCAAAGCGGGCGGAGCGGGGTTGAGCATGTTAACCGAGCGCTCGGTGCAGCCTAGCGAGAGGCGAGACTTGGCGTAAAATCCTGCGCTTTGTTTATTTTCAGCCTCAGTAATTGCTTTATTAATAGATAAATTTACATTATCTACTAATGTGCACTATTTTTAACATGATTATTAAACACTTACTCATAAATACAATTAACAATTATATTGTTTATCTGGGAAATGGACGTCAATAATTACCAACTCATATAATATACTGTCATGGCTTTTATCTCCGATTTTTAAGATGAAATCGTTGAAGGAACTTCAAATAGTCGAAATAATTAAGAAAGGAAAAAGTATTACAGTTTAGGTATGTATCGGAGACTTTTAACAATACTTTCAGAAATGAACACAGGATGTAAGCAACTAAGAAATAAAAATTCCCATAAAATGCCTTAAACAATATAATTAACAATGGTGAATTAAGTCTTCTTCACTAGAATCACTGAAGTCAGGTATTATAATTATTGCTCTCGTCCTCAACTGCCGTTGCTTCGGCAAACCTCTTGCACCCACAGCTCTCGATGATTCAGATTTGAGTTGCTAAGCACGAGTAACTTTCTGGTGCACAGTTGATCTTGCAGTGGCACCGGAAAAAGGAAAGTACGCACGCCGGTACTGGCAGACCTTCCATCTACTTGACTGATAAGTTACCTGATGTGTCCTTTTCTCACCCATGAGCAAAAGTGTCCAGAATTAGTGGTTTGGTTTCCAGGCTTTTGATCAAAATTCCGGCCTGGTAGTTGGCACGTTTATTGTGTTTTCTCAAGGTGTCTTTACAAAGAGACATTTGGAAGCTCTCAATCTGGCCCTCTGAACATCTGGTAGCGCAGCTCATTTCACCTTGCATTTGGGGGCATACGACTGGAAGACAAATTCTTCTTAGCTGTCATCAACATCATTATACATCATCCAATCTTTGCATAACTTGCTGAACGCTTCAATAAATCTTTGTTCCTTTTTGCACAAAAGCTTAAATCCTTTAACTTTTCCCTGGCCAGTTAAAACACTGATTGTGTCGCAGCCAGACCAGCAATAATACCCAATAAGAGCTGTAAAAAGCTGTTCGCCTAAGGCAGATACTATATGGGAAATTTGCATATCTGTTAAAACTGTGTTTTGTTTGTTTCCCGATTCAGAAGTTTTTGCTTTTTATGGTTTTGAAAAACCTACAGCCAAAACTAATACATCTGTATTGATTGAAAAGCAAAGAACTGATTCAGATGATGTAGCGGCGTTCCTTGCCTGCAGCATCATTCTGGAATCAGCTTATTCTTGAGTGCAGAACAGCTCAGGAACATTTTTGCTCTTAATATAAATGATCATGAAGCAGATTTCACCAACTGCTACGAAGATTTGTAGGTTTCCAATGATGTTTTTAAATTTCTCCTCTTACAAACTGTGAAAAAAGAATTTTATCATTATATTTTTGCCGTAACTGTTCCTTAGAAGCGTCCTCTAACAAACCACTCTGTGGCCACCCTTGATTTCACTAAATTTGATACCTTCAGCTGTTCCGCTTTTATCCCGCTCCAAAGATTTGATCGAAACCTCTGGATAATATATGTCAATCCTCCGACCTATATTAAAAACCTGCTTGAGAAAATTAGTTGACAATTCGTAAAACTTTTTTGTTATCCTTTGATGGACTGAAGCACAGCCATTGAATCAATGATGCAGGCCGAATCTTTTTTCCGGCAGACTGGCAGGGGTGGTGTATATTTCCAAAAAATTAGCAAACACTGATTTGTAGGTTTTCTTCAAAGGCCCATTAACATTCGCCATAGTCCTTGGAAACTGCGCCAGAGGATATCTGAACCCTTCCATCATGTCAAGTTGTTGGTTTTCTGCAATAAAGGTAATTTTGCTGAATAGATTTCGATTGCACTGGAGGATTATTTCTTTGTTTCCAACCTTGGTTTTTTTGCTCTTCTTTAGTCTACTAATCTTAAGACCCACTTTCTTAATACGTTTATGAAACCCCTTTTCCTTTAGCTAGCCGAAGCGTGAACTCTTAATAAGCTATTTTTCCCTTGTTTTCCGAATCAATGTGATCAGAAGCTGTTGATTCATCAACTTATATTCCAGTAGGCAAATGTACAATATTTTAAGGGTTGGGATCGAAGGGGTTCGTCCACTCGGCTAGAAGGTCAGTGAGAGTTGTCACGTCTTTCTCATCTCTAAGTGTCCTTGGGCTTTGGAGGTCAGGGTGGCACTGATCTGTTTCGCTGGATGATAGAATGCTGAGAGGTTCTTTAGCTCTGTACTCAGCATTAACATATTACCGTACTACAGCCTACTTTTTCAGACTGAAATCCTTAGTACCTTCAGGAGTTTGGGTGTCTTTGTTTACAGTCTCTTTGATGGCTTGGTCCACTGGAATTCTAGAAAATGGGTTGTTGCTTCTTATTTGTACTGAAAACCTCCTTCTAAATAATATTGGTGAACATATGGGCTCTCCTTTTCTAGTTTAGATATTTCAAGAAAGTGTTATGATAGATAATGTGAGTAGTTCACTCTATCCAGCGCAAAAATTCAAGGCACAATTTTTTCAACAGCAGCTAAAAACAGAAACCAATTTCCTTCTCGATTAGTCCGAAGAAAAACGGAAAGTAGCTCCACTAGGGCGATATATTTCATCCGAAAGGACAACATTTCTTCATTACATGTAAGAAGGTGTATCAAGTAGAGTGGCTTGAACATGTTCATTTCCCAGGTAAATTGTTAATTGTATTTATTACTCAAATGCGATGCACCGAGAGCTGTGGGTGCAAGGGGTGTACCAAAGCAACAGCAGATGAGGAAGAGTGCAATTATAATAACTGATTACAGTGATTCTAGTGAAGAAGACTTATTTCAAGATTGTTCATAATAGTATAGGCTATAAGGCATTTTATAGGAATTTTTATTTATTAGTTGCTTACGTCCTGTGTTCATTTCTGAAAGTATTATTAAAAGTCTCCGATACATACCTAAATTGTAATACTTTTTTCCTTTTTAATTATTTCGACTATTTGAAGTTCCTTTAACGATTTCATCTTAAAAATCGAAGATAAAAAGCCTTGACAGTATATTATATGAGTTGGTAACTATTGATGTCCATTTCCCAGATAAACAATATAATTGTTAATTGTATTTATGAGTCAGTGTTTAATAATCATGTTAAAAATAGTGCACATTAGTAGGTAATGTAAATTTATCTAGTAATAAAGCAAAATAAAGGTTAAAAATAAATAAAGCGCAGGATTTTACGCCAAGTCTCACCTCTCGCCAGGCTGCACAGAGCGCTCGGTCAATACGCTCAACCCCGCTCCGCCCCCTTTGAATCTGGATATCTCTGATTCTATTGATCTGATCTTCGATTTCATTTTTGCGTTTTAAAGGTGAGATGTGTTTCTACAACTTTTGTTTCAGACACTTTTTCGATATACCCAACGGTTAGAGTAATAAACCGCAAAACGTAAATGTCAAAAAACCTATTTTTCCGATTTTTAGAGTTTTGACCAATAAATACTGGTTTTTTGGCCACATACATGTTGAACAAACATGTAGCCAGAAGAATAACCTACATTTTGAAAAAACAAAATTCAAGATTGATGAACCCAGTCCCGAGATATTTGAATTTAAATATTCACAGTCATCCGCCATTTTGAATGGCCGCCATGTTTGAAAGCTACCTCCTCATGATGGCCCCCCCCCCGACTTTTTTGCTCCACATGACCCCAGGAACGTGTGGTATAAGTTTCATTCAGTCCCCCCAAATTATAATGACATGGTCAATTTTGGGGGTCTGGCACATGGACTAATAGGTTCGTTATACCAGTCGGTTGGACGCTGTCCCTCGATCGATCCAGTGTGACAGCCCCCTTAGTGAATTGAATGAATACTTCACAACTGTTGATTCAAAACCTGTAAACAAAATCCAGACAACTACTGAACTACAAAACGAACCACCCCCTGACAGAGACAAATTCCATTTCACTTACGTAACTGAACTTGACGTTAAAAAGTCACTTAGAGGTGTAACCACGAAGGCAGAAGGAATTGACCGGATAAGCATCCTTATGTTACGCAAAATAATAGACATTATACTTCCGACTATCACACATATGTTTAATGCTTCCCTCATTACCTCAGCTTTTCCTAACTTGTGGAAACAAGCATTAGTACGCCCTCTGCCTAAAATTGCATCCCCCGCCCTGCCCAAAGACTACCGTCCCATAAGCATCCTTCCAATTCTGTCTAAAGCTTTGGAGCGCATAGTACATAAACAACTTACCAACTACTTGAACGACCACAAGCTTTTAAACGAATATCAATCAGGTTTTAGAACGGGACACAACACAAACACCGCATTGCTGAAAGTTACAGAAGACATACGTGAGGCAATCGACAATCGACAACTGACAATATTGACTCTGTTAGACTTCAGTAAAGCATTCGACTCTGTAGACATCGACCTGCTGTTACTCAAACTAAAATCTCTTAATTTATCGGATAGTGTTTTCCGGTGGTTCGGGTCTTACCTTTGTGGGCGCCGACAATCAGTTTTAGGTTTAATTAGCTCTGCTCGCTCTCCCTGGAGAAATTGTATGGCCGGTGTTCCGCAGGGGTTCGTTCTGGGTCCACTGTTATTCACTATCTACATAAACGACATTACAGACACTATTAACCATTGTAAATTTCACCTCTTTGCAAACGACTTACAGATTTACACGCACACTACTCCTGAACTGTTGGACGATACAATCGACAAGGTGAACAACGATCTAAGTTCTCTCTCACTCTGGTCAGCCAAATATGGACTCAAACTAAATCCTGACAAGAAAAAGACAATCATCATTGGTCACCATCGACTACTAAATACCATCGATCTAAATGACGTCCCTTCGGTCAAGCTAAACGATATCGCTATAAAACACACGGACTCTGTAAAAAATCTTGGAGTTTATATTGATAAGAACCTAAGCTGGAATGTTCATATTACAGAGCTATGTAAAAAAATCTCTTCCATAATCTATTCGTTTATGCGCTTTAAAAATTTTCTGCCTTTGAAATTAAAAAACATTCTTGTTGACACACTTGTAATGCCACATTTCGATTACTGTGACACCCTACTTTCAGACTTAAACGTAAATCTATCACAAAGACTTCAGCGACTTCACAATGCTTGTGCGCGTTTTGTCTGTAATGTACGTCGATATGATCATATTTCACCCTCTCTGGAGTTCTTGTCTTGGCTACCTCTTCAAGAACGCAGAAAGCTACATTCTCTTTCAATGCTTTACAAATTACTTCATACCAAAATTCCTCCTTACTTGGCCTATCGTTTTCACTACCTATCAGATTATCATGATCTCGGAACAAGATCCCATCAGAAAACTACCTTATCTATTCCCCCACACAATACTGTATTTTATTCTTCATTCTTCACTGTCGGGACAGCTCGTCTGTGGAATTCTTTACCTGAGAATATAAAAGGCTGCCGAACACTCAGAACGTTCAAGATGAAGTTAGTTGATCACTTGACCACCAACCATTAACATTTATATTATATACTACTTTCATGTTAAAAATTTCGCTTTTGTATTAGTTTCTTTTATTTTTATTTTATTTTTCTTCTTTTTCTACCTATTATTATTATTTTGCTCACTAATTTGTTCTACTTTCAATGTTGAATTTCCATTACTAGGATATAGTTTGATATAGTCTTAATTATAGTTTTCACCAACATAATCTACATCTATATAATATAATCATGTTTCTCTTTTTACTATCATTATTTTTATTCTTAATTAGATTATTTGGTAAGGTTTGAATGTATCCACCTCTGGTTAGTGGAAGAGAAGGCCTTAAGGCCTTAACTACACCAGAGGGAAATATAAATAAATAAATAAATAAATAAATAGTGTTCAGATATATCTGCTTGCATTGTTTGGTTAGACTTGGCACATTTAACACTCTTTCTTGCTCTCGCTATTCACAAATGCACTACCAATTTATACACACTTCCTAGCTGTGTAATCAATTCCATCAAGGCGGTAAGTTCTCACTTCTCGAGATAAAGGCATTATCACATGCCTCTTAACCAAGTGAGCGGAGCATTCAGTCACTCTCCAAGTGAACTACGGCGTTTCATTAGTCCATTTGATACTGATATCGTGATGTCGAATCTTATATTTACTAATCATTCTAATCGTTTCAGTGTTAAAATTTTCCAAATGATTATACTTTTTATAATAGGATTGGGGGCATGTGGTCAGCATGCCGTCACCCACGGTCGTTAATGGTGGTTTCCATGACCGGAGAAAATATTAATCACATATTAATAATAATAGAACAGCGTAAAGTAGCACAACTTTTAAGTATAGTTTAGTCCAGTAATGACGTTTGTGAAGATTTTTCGGGACACGAAAAAAAATTGTCGCATAGTCAAATTCGCTTCTGCCTCCATAAATTTTGTCTAATGGGTGATCCTCTACTAGCAGCTTAATCCTAGTGATAAGAATTAGTTGACATTAGTTGATATTCTATTATGTGTGTTTTTATTATATTTTCTACGAAAACTGGATGCGCTGTAGCAAAAATCCAACCTCCCTTCAATGATTGTATCATAAGAAGTAACGAGTCCACCGCTGTGGCGCAGGGCCCGGGTTCGATTCCTGATCGGGACATTCGGGACAATCGGGACAACCTGGGCGAGGTTTTTTCCTCACCTGTGAGACAAATGTCAGGTAACTTTAGGCCCTTGTGGTCCCTGGATGTCATCTTGCCGTCATTATCATCTTCATCCCATCCTCAGCTTATTCGGAGTGAGTGTGTGTGTGAATGGTGTGTCTCGTCCGATGTGTTCGTGTTGTCTCGGAGGTGGCCCCGGCATTGGGCTGATCTCTCATCCGAGGAGGCCTTCCATGTCCTTGCCTGATCGAAAAACTATGTCTGTGTTGTGATCCGTAGTTCATTCCTCTCCCGACAGGTCGCGGTCCGGTAAGGCCCGGGTGGCGCGGTCCGGTAAGGCTCGGGTGGCGCGGGCCGCATAAAGGTCCCTATGAGGGAGAAGTAAAACTACGAAAGAGAGATAAAGATGCATTGTTAGTGATATTTTCAAGAATTAAATTTTCATTTGCTTGGCTTTTACATTACGGTTTCTACCAGTTGTTTTGAAATGCTTATCCACGTACAATGTAGGAATTAAAAATATTCCGTTTAAATCATGTTTTTATCATTTTGCACCATAGCTGTAGCGAGCTCATTCAATGCAGCCACCACTATTGTTTTTATTCCGAGTACCGTTTTAATCAAATTACTTCAGCTCGAAAAGTTTGAATTATAGGTAGAAAATAATTACTTTATTGCAGCAGACTGTTAAATCCTTCGCATTAAATCCTTCTCGCTGTACAGTTTTTCTGCTATGTGCGCTTTATTAAAAGATAAATGAGGCATTTGTAAATTAAAATCAATAACTTTAGCTAAAAAAATCTGACGTGGAATTCACATACTTCCTCGGTCCAAATAAAAGTTATAATTATTAGGCTATGTATGACATTCTCTTCATTTTAGGTTGTAAAATGAAGAGAATGTCGTTACCACATCACTTCGCATCACCGAAGGATACATAGCCTAACCCAAATGAAATCTGATAAATGTACTCTCGTAACGTTCTTTACTTTAAGCATTGCTAATACAATTTTCTCACTTCACGTTCTGATATAGAACAAGAGGTCATATTGCAAAGAGCACGTATTCAGAGTGGGTGGCTTATAACTACCCTTCAGGGAATTATTACGAAAAATGTTTCAAATAAAAGTTTTAGCTCTTAGTATAAGCAAAATGTAAAGAAAATCGTTCGAGCCGTTTTTGTTAAAATCGAGAAAAACGAAATTTTCTTAGTGTAAAGTCCCCTTACAAGTAAGAGAAGCTTCGTGTCACATCCTTAGAAGGTATCTGACCCAAATACAAAATGTTGTTTTCATACGATTTTCCATTCTGGGGCTAGGTTGTTCACAGATACACAGACTCTTATCAGAAAGAGCTAATCTAGCCTATGCTTCGTTAATCTGTAATAATCTTTATTTCTGACTGTGAATATCAATGTTTTGTTGCTGATTATTTGTTTTGATGTGTAGCAGGCCTATTAATAGCAAGATGAGTAGGCTGGGAAAGTTAAGTATTTTTATTTTAATAAAATCTCGCCTAACTCTGTTTTTTTCTAATTATGTCATCGCTCGCACTGCTTTTTTCTGTGATGTGAATATTCAGTTTTAATACCTATTGATGAAGTATCCTCTACTGTTATGCAGTAACAAATACGCTGTTATATATGCATAACAATATGTTCAAGTTACACAAAGCTGTCATGTATCTCACTACATAAATATTACTATTAATTTTTTGCAGCATTCATTTGCATGTAGGCCCTATATCCGATTTCACTCTATTGTCCAAGTTTATTCCAAGATATCTGGTTGTTTCTGCTTCACCTAGACGCAGCCCAATTTTATTTATGTCAGGTTTAAATTCTAACATTTAATTGTATATTATCATGTATTTAGTTTTGTTTATAATATTTTAAAATTATTTTCAATTAGTATTTGTGTCAGGTGATTAATTAAGTTACTACTTTTACAGAGATTTCTAATGAACCTGAAGATTTATAGATGTATTACTGATGTAGCAACAAGCTAAGCAGCAAAAATCTGTTTGGTTTTAATCCTAATCAGTCTACGGTAAAAAAAAAAAAGACAACAACAACAACAATGACAAACTGGATCAAAGCAACTTTCGATGAGAAAATGGGTTCCTAGTATCTTTCGATGTTTCTGGAACATTCAATAGTGCATGGTGGTCAAAATTCTTCATATCTTAGGAGAAAAAGTATCCAAACATTTATTTTGCTTTATCAAGTTTCAACCATTTTTCACAAGGTCTTTCACGCTGAATTTGCGCGGTTCATTTGTCACACGGGAAATTACCAAAGTCTGTCCACAAGGATCGGGATTTTGGAAAATACTATATGATCTTTTAACACAAGACTTGTCTAATGATTGCTCTTTAATCACTTACGCAGACGATGCACTCCTGCTGGCTAGAGATTCATCTCCCGAAGCACTGACTGAAAAAGTAAACCATGACTTTAGGTCATATGTTAATGGGGTAGAGAAAGCAAGCTATCTTTCAACCCTACAAAACTGTTGCAATGATTGTTACTAAGAGAAGGGAAGTGGCTAACCCCATTACTGTTATGAACACTCAGGAAATCGAAAATGGTGCAGAAACTTCCCTATTTAGGGGTGATATTAGAGAGGAATCTGACTTTCACTTTCACTTTGACCATCTTCCTGTGAAAGCATGGGGATTCTTCCGTGGACAATTGACAGCAACAAAGCCTACATATGGTTTTAATTCCGCCACCCTTAAAATAATTTACTACGATGCTTTTGAACCCCTAATCCTATACTGCGTGTCTGTATATGGTGATATTTTGCAAAACCATTGGTTAGAGAAGATAATGAACCAATTTCAAACAGTACCCGTTATACAAGTAGTTCGAGGATACTGGACTATTTCTACGGACCCAGTTTTGTTGCTTGCAGGCACACAACCCCTTCTCCTGATAGCCAAAGTTAGAGCAGTTGATATTATGAAAGAGGGGAATCATACAGACTACCTCAAAATTGCAGCGTTCAAAAAATTGGATTTCCGACACCCAGGTATCTTTCAGAATATTGTACAACTTGACACATGCTACAATGATCACCAGTATAATATTTTCTCAGAAGGGTCATGCACAGAAGATCGGCAAATACAACATTCTTCAGTTGGCTGCGCTTTTGTTGTATCCAAAAGAACCGTGAAGTTACTAATGAGGTATAGAGACTAATACCAACATGTACAATCTTCCAAGTAGAGTTGTTCGCACTTAAGGACGAAGCTCAAAGTTGTGTAACGAATAGGTCTAGTGGGCGAGTACACAAGTGACTCTGTAGCATCATTAAATGCGCTCCAAGACAAGTACATTGGTAAACCAATGTCATGGAAATCACGCGTATAATTTCTTCCGGTACCTTTGACATCTGCTTCACTTTGATCAAAGATCACTCTGGAGTGGAAGGAAATGGAGAGGGTAGACGAAGTTGCGAAGACTGCTGCTATATTGGATTTGAACTACTGTTACAGTGCCTGTCCTATGTCTTATTTCAGGAAAACTATCAACAGATAAATCCGAAATGAGTGGAACTTGTTGTGGGTCAACAGTGGAAAAAGAGCCATCTCAAGAAATTTATTTCCAACAATAGGCGACAGGAAACAATCTAAATTTTTCGAAATGAACTAGCCTACATTCTCACACAATTTGTAACAGACATGGGAAATTCGGTAGTTACTTATCTCGATTTCATAAATACCATCACCGTCTGGATACTTTGCTCCTGCAAAGAAAAACAGCAAACAATAGTTCATATTCTGTTCAACTGTCCCATTTATCAACAGAAGGGATTCTCCTTGACCTCCCATCTAGATTTCTCTGGATTTCAATACAGTACGCCACTAAAAGGAATATTTAGACGTAAATGTGCATACCTTCCTTTCTCAGTTTTATCCTTCACATTTTCAAAACTCTTTGACTGAGACTGTAATATATGTGTATTTTTCATTAAAATGCATTACAAACCTAACAGTTCAATTATTTAATTCAATTATGAATGTAATGTACAACATACCGTTCTAGGATACCTACGCTTCGTGAAATAGAACTCCTTGTATTGGATAATAATAACAATAAAAATAATAATCTGCATAGACTATCAATCTAATTATCTCATAAAGTGCTTTCGTAATCGCAGAACATAAAAGCACATTGTTCATTTTATTTATTTGGTTATCTACTGTTCCTTTTAGGGTACACCGTGGTGCAAGGGTACACCTTGGTGCAGACGGTTGAGGCACAACACCACAAATCAGAAGGTCCTGCTATAGATTCCCGATGAGATCAATGGGACTTTTAATTACCCTAATCCTTCTGGTGGTACTGTGGCCCTAGGGTAGATTCTACTTCTAACAGAAATGAGTACCAGGAACAATACAAGTACCAGTAATGCTGACAACCGTATCACGTTCACGTGCCGAATTTTTAAAAATCTAGGAGCGTTAATTTCCTGGCACCCTAAGGGCCTTCATGGCCTATACAGAGATCCTTTTACTTTTACTGCTTCGTTTGATCTGCACAGATGCTACTTTCACCTTGTATATGTATTTGCTTTTTAAAATATTTTTAATAACTCTCTAAAGCTTCCTGTCAACCCGATTATGTCACACTTCTGATTCTCAATTAAAACACATACACTTAAGTTGTAGTATCGTAATAAGGTAGATCTCTTTTGTACTCTGAAAGGTTTCGGAATGGTTTCTGCTCTAGAAAACATAAATTACAGAAGAAAATCATAATATAAATCATGTGCCTTATTATATATTTTGAAACAATAGAATAGAGCTGCTTTGTTATTTCCTGTAAAGTAATATGTGACATGTCATAAACATGCAAAGAAGTCTTTTTCTCCGTTCGTGCTATTTTTGTTTCCCTGACTCTATTCAAACTAAACCGCTTGGGGATTTTCTTTCATGCAATCCCGAAGCACACATACATCATTATACGCGAGGAAAAGAAAAATCTATTTCGAAATGTTTAATTAATTCTCTCACAAAATATAAACCACTGCCAGAACTAGCGTCTCTTGAGGTATAGAGATGCCATTTCTGATTAACTTTGCTGTGCTGTTCCATGAATAACATTCAATTAAAGCTAAAAGTTTCTTTTAAAAATAAATTAATATAATGAGAATAAAATGCGTTTGTAAAGTTTCTTCAAATTATTCTGGATAGTGTACAGTAGTCTACATAAAATTTTAATTTCATTATAGCTTATACAATAATACAATTAGGATTTTCAATTTAATTACATCACTATGGATACACTACAATATATTCTCCTTCACACAGGTTCTATATCCACTCCCTTAAGGAAATTCCTGACATTATGAGTTCGTCAAAATGCATTCTGTTTAACTCATTCGACGAAAAGTTGCTATTTGAATAGAACTGGGAATGCGTATCGCAAGTTGAAGCTATAAAAAAATATTTTGACATTACTTTTTTTTCTTGAGAGTAACGTTCAGAGAGAATCAAGGATTTTAAAGTACAGTGTTGTTTCGGAAGGAAGGAAACTGGCATGGTTTAACATGGGAAACCTAAATTAACGATGTTATGGAAGACAAGGGACTACAAGAGGAGATTGAAAAAATTGCGAGCTCTGGAAGCTGTAAGCGGTAAACTCTTAAGGGAGAAAAGTAATGAAGAGACGAAGAAGAAAATACTTAACCACTTATCTCCTGACTGGTTCCACGTACATTATTATTATAGTTATGGCATAATTCTTGGATAGATTCACTTAATGGTACATTCACCTATAATCCGGTTTGTAGCGCAGTGGCTCAACCACTAGGTCATGGCGTACCCCAGTAGAGTATAGTGATTGAACAATTTTGTACAGGGCCAAGAGGTTACAAGTTCAGTAAATGAAAGTTTACATAAAGGGGTAATTTTTACTGGTGGTTTATGAATCGTTCTCGTAAAGAAATAAAATCAAGTAAACTGATATAACAAATTGCCAGAATATTTTTTTTTCAATCAGTGATAACTGAAATTATGTTATGCAGAAAATAAGTTAGTTTTGTAAAAGATTTCCGAGGTCCAGATCCATTCATTACGGAAGAACAAAGGTCTAAAGTTTGATAAGCGTATTCGAAGGATACCTTCATGTTATGTTTCACCTTTCGGTATGCTAGGGTTTTAGTTGCAGTACGATTAATGCTATTTATATTAATTAACAGTTTGCTTAATTTCTATACTTACATGAAACAATATAGCACATATGAATAAAATTAATTATCATTCAAATACTAATACTAAATGAAGGTTTCTTAGAAATAAAATTTAAATATTCACAAAACTTCTTGTAGCAGCATTTATTATGCGAAACATTTGTCAAATGCTGTTCAAATCTATTTTGGCAATAATCTAATTGAGTAATCCTTTTTTGTCTTTGTACTCCCAAAGCAGAGCATTCAAATATAAGATGTAATACAGCCTGATTTGTGTCTTTGTAAATGCTGATATTGTTTCCTATTTTGAATAGTTCCAGATACTGCCCAAATTTTCCGTGACCAGTTATAAATTGTGTTAGTATAAAATTTGGTTCTATATATTTGCATTTTAAACAGTCAAACACTGAAGGAAAAAGTAATGTTCTTGTCAGGGAGCAATTGCTACTATTTAGTCACTCAGTGTCCCCACTCAGTATTAGTTCTTTCCTTAGCTGTTCTCTAATGCATGTCAGTGGACAGAGGGAGTAGAAATCATCCGTTCTTGATTTAGCAGCTGATTTGGCGAGATGGTATAAGTGACCGCTTTTAAAGGATCCTCAGGCGGCAACCCTCTAATACAGTATCTCAACCCCACCCCTGACCAAACCCTCCATAAACATCTCCATAAACATCTTGGGGTTGAAAAGCCGAAAAGGAAGGAAGGGAAATGTTGCGCGTGCCTAAGCATAAGATGCGCATTGTTGCCACAGTTTAAAAGCCTTGCAGCTGATTTCCACAAATCTGGAGAAACAACACAAGTGACATTGCAACAAGGCCTGACCTGGTGGCAGGGACCACCGCATTTGTTTAGGGGTGGGTAGACCCTAATAATCTTTTCCAGATGAGGGAAGTGGTCCGACTTAAAAGCGTTCCGCCCGCTTTGTAGCCGACTGGGGATCGTTTGGGCGCGAAGATTTTATGCACATTCATTTCCCGTACTTCCAGCATGTCCAGCTGAGGCACACATGTTTCGGACATTCGTTTGGTCTTCTCCGTACGGTTGTTGCAATTGGGTGGCGATTGAATCTGTCATTAATAGCGAAGAGTGCTGCTTGGGAGTCACTATATAAGTGAGAAGTCTTGCTGGTGTTGATGAACGGCTTGCTGTAGAGCTATAAGCTCAGCTTGAAAAATTGTACACCTAGAAGCAGGCTTATATTCTTGATGAAAGATTTCTAAATCATTAGTGTACACCACACAAGCACATCCAACCAGACATTCTTCCTTCTCATTGGAACATCCACTTCCATTGGCCGAATATGAACACTGTAAAACAAAATGTTATCATAAGAACTTACGTTTGAATTTTTACGTTTGACTTTGAATTTTATTGTTACATACATTATTACCTTTAATTATTTACATTATTTCAACATTAGTACAGGTAAAAAACAAAAACCAACAGAAAATACTATTTCTAATTTAGCATAAAAAATGTTAGGTATGCCCCTAGATGAGCAAAGCTCGTGTTTAGGGGTATAATAGATTAATATAAATCTAATTATGTATCAATGCACAGTATACTACAAACGAAAATTATAAATGTATCAGTACAATGAATATAAAATAATTTTGCATCATTAACCAGAAAAATTATAGAAATTACAAAAAACAGAGAAAAACATTTTTTATAGAAATAAATTGGGTTTAAACATTGAAAAACAAAACAAAATTAAAGTTGTGCTATTATTATTATGTAATAATTTTTTTCCTCTTAAAATGTTTGAGATTGTAATTTATATATTCTGGGTGCTCAGCAATAAATGTTTGCATTTGATAAATTCTAATATATTACCATAAAATAGTAACTAAATTGGACATTTCTCCAGTACCAGTGAACCGATTTGGTCCAAAATCAACAGGCTTCTTTCCATGGACGTTATATATGCGTAGGCCTTTACCAAGTTTCATGAAAGTCCAATAAAGCGTATTCGCGTTATCGCGGGTACAGACACATGGAGAGACATTTCCCCGTCCCTCATAAAAGTACCATTCTGGCACTTAATAACACTGATGTGTAGCATGGCCCTGTTCTCTAAGAAATAAGGAACGGCTGACGTTGGAATTTGTAATTTTATACGGAGTAGCCATACAGAAAATGTGTGCAGAACCTTAAACACACATCCCACTCGCAGCGCTTGTATAAATGTAACTGCAATATTTCATCAGGACAGCTCTTGAATGTCGAGCCTTCCTGCTCTGATATGAAAAAAAAAATAAAAAAATTAAAATCCTAACTTGGTTATCACTCACGCGCGATGTCCACAAGTTTCTCGGTGTCTCTCAGCACAGAATCACTAGCAGCAGGACCAGCATGTTGATCGTCGCAAACTTCTCATTGCGTCTCTTTTACTCTGTTCACGAGATAATCTATTATCATCCTATATTTCTTTGCATAGTTCTATCTATGTCCTAAGGTCTTGATCCATAACACTGTAATGATTGGCCTAATTTTGGCAGCCGACATCCCTGCTATGGAAGATCTTGAAAATGTAAGCTAATTAGGTCTAATTTTCCAAGAGTGTCTGTATACAATTTACTTGTCTCGTAAATAATATGTAATTAAATAAACTCGGAAATGAGTTTCCCCCAATATAAGTTAAACAAGAAAACTTATTTTTCCCTAAGGACTATATTTTACTAATTTAAAATTTTCTTGCAAATTAGGAACTCATGTAAATTAGAAGTTTCTACGAAACCATTTAATTTCTTAAATTTTCATCAATCTACTTGTGATGATAATGTATTAGAACTGTTGCTCTAAACAGGTATTGATTCGATATCTCTTCACACACGCATATCTTAGCTCACTATTTAGCTCAAGAATCAGTGACCAATCCACTATAAGAATGTGTGGAATTTCAATCAATTTTATCTTATATAATTATCACTTTAATTTTATCCCACATACTGCCCTTGATTTCTATGTAAATTCACAATGACTGAAACCTGAAGCATCTGAATACCAGTTGCTTCTTTTATAAAAAATATCATTGAACACAGCGACTGAATATATATATATATGTGAGTACTAAGAGAGAAAAAGAGAAAGAGAAAAAGAGAAAGAAAAATAAATAAAGAAATTGATAATCAAAATGAGAAAATTATATTCTGCTGCATTGTATTCTTCTCGATCTTTTCGTTTAAATGTTCTTAAGATACAGCACATGAATTTGATTTTTTTTATAGCATAATAAAGTTACGAGATCATTATGCACATATCATGAAGTCACAAATAGGAACTTGTCTGTCTTACATAATTTATTCACCCAATCTTTTCTCGCTGTTTTGCACATCAAAGGAATTTCGTGTGCATCTATTTTTATAGTATAGCCTATAGCTAATACTAAGCTGAATAATTCTGGAGAATTGACAGGATCATTATACTGCCTGAGCAGTCCACACTATGAAGCTCAGCTTTCTTATAAATATGTCATAAAACTTTCCATATTATATATTTATGTATAACTTTCCATATATAAACAAATTACGTTTGCATTGGATTTCTAATGATCACATAGAAGTACAAATGATCTGATAAATTATTAATAAAGAATTACGTTAATCCTAAGGTTAGCCCTTTTAAAATAGCACTCAACACGATCAATATCCTAATATTAAACCGAAATCTAAAATTACATGTCGGCAATGGGTTAGGTGTATGTCATAATACAATATATTTCTAAACCAATATTTAAGACAGAATTTATGTTTGTAATGATGCTCCTATAATTAAAATTCATTGAAAGAAACGCATTCATTAAGAATCCAGTACTTGGGGACTAACGTTATGCCCTTTCACACAAATATGTGTTTATCGTTTTAGAACATCTATTTCAACTAAACTTTTCACATTAATTTTCTCAGGTGTATTGTAAATTGCATTCTTTCTTACAGATTTCAATTACTTTTTTTCATCTAGTAAATCGATCATGTATTCCTTTCTAATGAACCTAGCATCAAACTCAACGTAGCAAGGCCATTCGGTAAATATAAATAAATTAGATATTTTATTCCTCAAGGTAGTTCGCCTCGTTGCAAATAGGAGTGAATAAATTTAGAGTTCAATTTGAAATTGATGAAGATTAATGCATTATTTACTTTAAGTTACTTAACATTATTAGTGAGAATTTGGGATTTAAGACATGAATTGGATTTTCTCACTTGTTAACTTTTTTTATTTAAAAACTCAAAAAATCTCACAAACCTCAAGTCGCGAGTTCGATCCCTGATGTCTATATTTTATTTAAGGTTGTTGACTCAGCCTTATCTACAGCACAGTACCGGAACTAATACTGGGGATAAAGACAATCGATGCGTAGAGCTGACAATCTTAATATCTTCATGTCCCGAATGGTTAAGAACCTGGTAACCTCAACGTCCTGGAACCCCAAGGACCTCCATGGTCTGTATAGAGAACACTTTACTTTTACTTTATTCTACTAACATTAAACTATCCAGCATGAGTCGCAGTCTGTCATCCATTAAATTAATGTTGTTAATTAATTGCAGCATCGATGAATAGTAAGTTATCTCATAACTAGATCTCTGAATTTAAGGAAAATGTCTATATTGTTTAGTAGTCTAAAATGTCGGAAAGCACCAGGTGTAGACGACATAAATACAGAACTTTTGAAATTCGCATCAACACCATTTCTTCTCAAGTTACTGTCTTTATTTAATTCATGTTGGAAGTCTGGAGTGGTACCAGAAGAATGGAACATAGCAAAAGTTATATCCATTTATAAAAAAGGAGACCGTAACAAATGTGAGAATTATAGAGGAATAAGTCTTTTAACTACGGTATACAAATTATATGCCAAAATATTAACCCATCGTGTGAGAACTATAAGTGAACCTTACATTCTAGAAGCACAGCACGGATTCCGTAAAGGACGCTCCTGCATAGATTGTGTATTCTCTTTACAACAGCTAATAAGAAGAGGAAAGAGTCAAACCTCCCAATGTATATCTGTTTTGTTGATTACGTCAAAGCATTTGACATGGTTAAAAGATCCTTTTTGTGGCAGATTTTACATACTAGAGGATTGCCACAACATCTAATAAGAGCCATCCAGAGTTTATATAAAGAAACAAAAATAGTTGTTACAACTGAAGGAAATAAAAATGAGGATAAAATTACTGTGAATCAGGGGGTAAGGCAAGGCTGCCCATTGTCTCCCGTTTTATTCATTTTATACTTGGACCATGCTATTAGAGAATGGCAGGAAAGTTTACATCTTGACTTGGAGAGACGCGTAATAAATTTACTGTTTGCTGACGACCAGGCTATTGTAGCCTTCAAAGAAGACGATCTTCAGATAGCAATATACACTCTTGCTAAAATAATGAATAAATACAACCTCCAGATCTCAGAGAAGAAAACAAAAGTGATGGCATTTTATGGCAAGGAGCCAATAAGAACGAAAATAACACTGAATGGCTCTTCCTTGGAACAAGTATTAAATTTTAAATACTTAGGTTTTAATTTGAGTATTCACAAAAATAGAGACTTAGATGATAAAGTAGCGCTATTTCAAGGGATATGTGGCACTATAAGGCGTACCCTCTTACATAGAACAAGGCCAGAAACTATGATTAAGTTTTACAAGGTAATGGCGGTTCCGATGTTCCTCTATGGATCTGAGTGTTGGGTTTTAACAAAGCAAAAGCAGAAAAGAATTCAATCGGCAGAAATGAAATTCCTACGTGCAGTAGCAGGAAAAAGGCTTAAAAATAAGATCCCAAATGAAGTATTCAGATCTGAACTTAATGTTTTTAATTTAAATGGAAAAATCAAAACAAAACAGGAAGACTATTTTAATCATGTTTTAAGAATGGATGAAGATCGCATTCCACGAATCCTGTTACGGTATAGACCGAGAGGTGGACGCCGGAAAAGGGGACGCCCAGAAAAACGCTGGAGAGACCAATTTAATTAATAATATAAAAGGGAAAATATTTATATATGTAGTTTGGAGACGGAACGGGCCGTTCGGCCCAAACCTTGTAGTTAATGATGATGTCTTTATTGTTCATTTAAGAAAATGTGCAAAATAATGAATTGCAGATGTTTCCATTTTATCGAAAATTATACTCATTGGGAGCAGTTTCATAGTGCCTAAAACGACCTGAATTGGGAAATAATGTATATTTCTTCTTTTGTGCCTAAATCTGCCTGAACCAGTAATTTTTAAGGTTTTATTAAAAAATATAAACAAATTTTAAGATTCAGTAACTTCTTTAATTCGTTTTTGGCTAGTGGACTGTAATGATCATATTTATGACGGGAAACAATAATTTGAAATTTATGTAACAAACCTAATGCAATTCCTGACAGATTATTTCCAGATTGAATTTAATGCATTCCTAAACTATACGGCCGCTTTAAACCTATAATAACATCTCAGTGAATTAATATTATTGCCACTTAATTTTGTGAAATCTTTTAAGAATGTCTTATATCAGTGTATACGAGTATGAATTAAGGTCAAGAAGAAGCATAACTATGTCAGCATGCATTGAACTGATACGTACTAATTTCAGTACGGTACCCAAAAAAAATAATAATATAGAGAAATAATATTCCTATTATAGCTACAATGAATATAATTTTTACACAAGTATTAAAATTGTTATATTAAAGCTATCGACAATTTTGTACGTTACGTTTTGGATGGAGAGGGCCAAGAGATACTACTGTAGCACTGGTATGTTATGCCCAGCTTAATAAGTGTTAATTAATGTCTATATGCTGTCAAGCGGACAAACTATAAAATTTATGTAAAGTACCAGCTGGATAGAACTTCTGGAAATGAAAGCGTGCTCTTTAGTAAGTAATTTTGTTTCTGACAGAATCTGAAATAGACCTATCTGAACTTACCTTGTTTACCTGTGTTTCGAATACTACTTTTAATTTTAAATTAATTTAATTTAATTTATTTATTTATTTTACCTGATGGAGATAACACCATCAGTCTTCTCTTCCCCTCTACCAGGATTCCAGAACTACAAATTATTATATTAATACTAATGACTGTGGCGGCTCGGATGGGCTATACTCGACAGCCAATCAAAATGCTTCGGGTCTTCGGAGATCGCACTCTGTGTATTAGACTCGCTTCGCTCGTTGGGGACTCTACCCCCAAACCCCCAGTTATGTTCTCGGGAAAATATTTTTTTCTGAACTGAAACCGTATAGGAGATAGAGTCCGTGTATTTAGACTGCCTTATAGCATATTACCGTTTAGCCCAAATAAACATTAAAAAGTGAGGAAAGACTTCAGGATTTTTTCGGGGGGAAAAATTGAACATTTTGGGATTTTGCCGTAGGTTACAAGCTAAAAGGTATAAGTCTGCCAAATCTCAGGTTTCTAGCTCATCTGGAAGTGGGTAAACATTATTGGTGTATTTTATGAAGTAACTTTTAACAGACATTAAGGGATGAAATAGGGAGAATGATTCATGGTATGTAAATATCCAATTCTGTATTTGCCATTACGACAGGGAAACCATGAAAAACCCCATGTCAAATTGGCCGGTTAAGGGATTTGAACCTGGAACCTCCAGAATGGGAGTCCAAGACATTACCATCTAGGCCATCTTGCTCGGTTTACGGAAAATATTTCCTTTGCTTGATGTAAATGTGTATTGCAACTTCCAAAGCCCTGTGTGAACACTGTAATGCTAATTGTTGTCATGGGAACTTAGCAGAGACTTCATAGTGCATCTGCCCTTTTAAAGGTTTTTTAAGGGTAAAAATAAAAATAATGGACGTCTTGGGTTTTTCCCGTAGGTTACACGCTAAAAGCTATAATTGTACAAAATTTCAAGTTTTGTAGCTCATCTGGAAGTGGGCAAACGTTAATGTCAGTGAGTGAGTGAATTAGCCATGTGGCTTTAAAATATGGTAATACATGGTGCAATTTAGTGACTTTAGTCACTTGGCTTATTGCATTCAACTATGTTAACCAGGTAAACACTCGGCTACAAATTAGCTTAACTGTATTTGTAAGAAATGTAAAATTGTAGTTCTTTTCAATAGAGAGTTTTTGCCCAGCTTACGTTAAGTTACCGTAAACTCTAAAGTCACGTGATGGATACTCTGCTCATGCACCGGTTTACCGTAACGCTATATCTGATAAGGTGACACGTTATTTCGGACGGATTAGCGTGAAGCTTACGGTAATAGTCATGAATCCCGAAAAACAGGAAAGACTTCGCTTTAACCTTTTCACTGCTATTGACGCATAAATTCGTTCGTTCAAAAACTGTATAAAAGCAGAAATCTAATATTTATAAAGTAAAGCTACATGTTAAATTGTGAGAATTTTTATTGTTGCGTTCGACTGTAATCCCTAGTATCTAGTTATTCTACCGCAATTATCTCTATTGATTTCAAACTTATTTCCCACTGATGATTTCAGTCGATGATGGCTTATATTATTGTATAAATTCAGCATTGTAAAGGTTAACATAAAATCTAGTCTTTGTAGTACCATTAGTAGTAGTAGTAAATGATTTATTTTGCCTGGCAGAGTTAAGGCCATAAGGCCTTCTCTTCCACTCAACCAGGTTTCAGAAAATATATACAATGTAGGTTTACATAAATAGCAAATTAGTGAATAAGAGACTTATGACTAATACTAAGACTAAGGTTAAGGCTAATCATAATAATAAATTAAATAAGTAAAAAGCATAGGTTTCATAAAAGGCATAGGCTTCATATAGAGCGTAAGTGTCATAAAAGAAAATAGTAATAATGTTACAAGTAAAACAAGGAATATGTAAAATTATGTTATAATGGAAATTTAAGTCTAGCTGTAGATACGTTATAAGGAGACTAAGTAATGTTATGTACAGTGAGAGATGGAGTGACTACAAAGAGCTAGTTCTGTTCAGTGGGCAATAATTGTTTAATAAGCGCAGATTTGAAAGAGTGTACACTCCGCTACCCCTAATATCTTGTGACAAGGAATTCCAAGAACGGGCTGTGGCTATGGTGAATGAATGAGCGTATGAGGTTGTATGATGACTAGGAATTAATAACAGAGAGTTGTGCTGCGAGCGTGTACCATGATTATGGTAGGAGGATAGAAATGTAAATCGGGGAGCCAAGTAAAGAGGTATGGAAAACTTAAGAATTTGGTATAATAAGCACAGAGAGTGGACCAAACGTCTATTTTGCAAACGAAGCCAAGACAGATGCTTGAAATATTTTGAGACATGATCGTGGAAACGAATGTTAAAGATAAAACGAACACATGTATTATGAACACGCTGAAGTTTCTGTGACAATTCAACACTCAGATCTCCATACAAGATGTCGCAGTAGTCGAAATAAGGCATCACTAGGGTCAGTATTAGGGTTTGCTTTATTCTAGTAGGAAGGAAGTTTTTCAGTCGTTTTAGAGCATGCATGATAGAGAAAGCCTTTTTACATATATGCTTGATTTGGGAATTCCAATTCATGTTTGAGTCGAGATAGATACCAAGATTTTTTACTGTTTCTGTGTACGGGATAATAGTGTTGTTCAGTGTCACTGGCAGCAATGTAGCCTTGTTGATGGATGATACGAGTCTTTGCTGTCCTAATACAATAACTTGGGTTTTGCTTGGGTTAAGTTGTAAGCCAAATTTGTGTGCCCAGTTACTGATTGATTGTAGATCTTCGTTAAGGAATGTTAAAGAGTCATTCATTGCATCGGGAGGTGAGTGAATATAGATCTGAAGGTCATCTGCATACAGGTGGTGTTGGGAGTGTCTTATGTGACTAGATATATCATTATTTATGAATACGGAGAATAAGAGAGGCCCCAATACAGACCCCTGAGGAACGCCTGCCTTCACACATCGCCACGATGAAGAGCTCTTGTTATCAGTAACACATTGCTGACGACCGCGAAGGTAGGATTCCATCCACGTGATTGCAGTGTCAGACAGATACAAAGATTTCAACTTTGCAATAAGAATGTCAGTATCGACTGTGTCAAATGCACGGGAAAAGTCAAGAAGGGATAATACAGTCAACTCACGTCTGTCCATGGCCTCACGAGTATCTTCAACGATTTTAAGGAGTGCAGTAGAGGTACTGTGATAAGTCCTAAAGCCAGACTGGAGTGGATCGAGCAAGTTGTAAGTATGTAAATAGTCAGTAAGTTGTTTGTGAACAATACGTTCTAGTGCTTTAGATAAAGTAGGCAAAATACTAATAGGTCTGTAGTCTGTTGGAGTGCTTGGCCGATTTACTTTAGCAATAGGTCGAACGAGTGCATGTTTCCATTGTTGAGGAAATGTGGATGTAACAAGTGAAGCGTTAAATATGTGAGTTATGGTCGGAAGGATGATATCTATGATTCAGTTTAGCATTCTTATACTTATTCTGTCAATGCCCTGTGAATTAGTTTTTACCCGTTGAAGAGCTTTCTTTACTTGCATGGGAGATACGTGAGAGAAATATAATTTTTCACGATCTGGTGTAGGTAAGGTTGTCAGTTCAGCAATAGCTTGTCGTTTAGTTGCATTGTCTAAGGTTCTGATAGGCACTGACGTAAAATGCTCGTTCAGTTCGTTGAGAGATAAATTGTCAAATGAACAGTCAGCTTTTTGTTTACATAGTCCCATTGTACGTAAGTTTTTCCATACGCCACAAGTCGTCATAGTTGGCACAACAAGTTTGTGTCCATGTTGTATTTTAGCATTACGTATCATTTGGGTCGTCTTATTTCTGAAACGCTTATAGTGTTGCCAGTTTTCATCACATTTATTGCGTTTATATTTACGATATGCCGCGTCTCTCCTTGTCATATATTCACGTATTTCTTCAGTCATCCATGGTGCAGGCGACGGGTTACTCGTTTAGTCTGTAACGGTGCGTGTTTGTCATATAGCTGTATTATCAGGTCATTGAGAGCTTGTACTTTTTCGTCAACAGTGCGCAGATTCCATATGGAGTGCCAAGGCAGTTGCAGGGCGTCTTCAGTCAGTTGTAGTTCGTCTATATTTTTAATGTCTCTGTATGTAATGAATTTGGATTCGCGTTTCGGGCACTGCAACGAGTATTCAACGTAAATTAGGTCATGTGCTGAAATTCCAGGCACAGGTAGTTGTCCATGCGTTATAACCCTATGTGTTTGTGAGATCACTATTAAGTCAAGTAAAGTGTCTGTAGTGCCAGTGTGGTGTGTCGGTTGAAGGGGCAGAATGGTCATATTGCAGGATTGAAATATAGAATTTAGCTTCAATACATCTGTTGAGTTAGCCTTAATAAGATCTGTATTGATATCACCTAGGAGGAGTGTTTGCTCATAATAGGGGGTTAAGTCAATCAATGCATTTTCTAGATCTGAAAGGTAACCGACTCTGGATGGTTTATAAACTATGCAAATAAGACATTTTTGTGTACCAGCGGATATTTCAATAAACAAGAATTCAGGACTGGCTGAATATTGAGAAGCAGACTGCGACACAATTTTAGGCTGGAGGTCACTTCTTATGTAAGCAGCGACCCCACCTCCCCCCTTCCCTATTCTGTCATTACGGAGGAGAGAATAAGAATGCAATTCAACAAGTGAAGAAGGGAGGGACGGTTTAAGCCAGGATTCAAACAACAGAATATGGAGATTAATGGCCGAGTGCACCATTCTCCCGTTTTCTCAGCCGTTTCGTTACGGCGGTAAACGTAATACCGGGGTATTCTCAAAATCTCTGTGCACCATTGCTAAAATATCGCGGTTTGCTAATGCTTGGAAATATCGCGGTTACTCTGCTATGAATTTCTCCCATGGAGAAATTTTGTGTTGGTTTGTGTTAGTTTCTTCCATGGCCGCTAGGTTCGCTCTCTCTCTGCACGTCTGCCAGTCACGGTGGCTCTGGTAGGCTATTGGGGTCCCGAATTCAATGTATTTGTTCCCTTATTATTCAATAAAAAGATGTTCATAAGGATAAAAGGGAATATTATATTGCGTATATATGTCGGCTGAATTCATACTTTGCATACAAGCACCATAGATACTGTACCAATCGTGAAATGACTCGATTTCGCCTACTGGTTTGGTTGAGGTGAGAAAGGGTCATTTCAATCGATGTTACAGCACAGTATTTGCAAAGATCGTTCATTCCTCGAATAGACCCCACCTGACTGTACATTTCAATAAAATAACATTGATGTTTTAAAGAATAATTCTCACACTTGTGCAATCCAAGGCAAAGCAACACCACGAAATCTCTGCTCTGAGTTCAACATAGCCTCGCTTTTATTCCCGTACAAGTAGAAATTTTAGGTGCAAAATCATGTGCATATCCATGAAAGGGCTGTTATAATTATGTTCGTATATGTGCAAGTATGATAAATTGCTTACATACCGATACACAGGCTACATCGTGATGCATGCAGCCATTCACTTAAATTTGGCCTAGGACCACTGGTTTTCCATATTTCATTTATTTTTTGCCTTATTGTTCAGTAATAAATGTTCATAAGGATACAGTGGAATATTATATTGCGTATATATGTCGTCTGACTCCAAACTATGAATTCAAACACCATAAATACTGTACTAATCGTAATAATCGTGGTTACGCCCACTAGCCTACTCGATGGACCTGGTTTGGTTGAGGTAAGAAAGGAAGGTCATTTCAATCTATGTTACAGCACAGTATTTTCAAACATATGCACCATCGTTCATTCTTCAAATAGACCCCACCTGTCTCCCATTATTCTTTATGTTCAATTAGCTTTTGGCCTAGATATCGTAAATATGATACATTACGCTGATCTCCATCTTGGAAAGAAAACCGCTGTTTTCTCACTTTACAGCTCCTTCACGGCCGGTTTGCATCTTACCGCGGTAAAAGTCGAAACCGAGCACGATGCAACGAAAGTATGACTTTACCGGGGTAAACTACGCAACTTTACCGCGGTATTCTGAATACCGAGGTTGATGCACTCGGCCATTAGAGAAGAGACGATGTTGTGCAGTTCTTGGAAATGGGCAATAAGACTTTGAGCATTAACGTGAGCAACCTTTAGGGTGGTGGAGCTACCTGAGAAAGACGACTTCAACAGCTCGGCGGTGGAAGGGGGTAGGGGTGAGAGACGATGACTGCTTTCTCTTACAGAGCTTTGTGTCCCGTTAGGTGCAAGGGGGTAGAGATAGAAAGGGTTACTGGCCTCATTATCACAGTGAGGGGCAGTCGGGGAAACATTTCTAGAATTATTTACGTCAATATTGTAAACTAAGAATTCAATCAAAAGAAACAAGTTTAGAAATAATATTCGATACTGAAACACTCGACACTATGTTTACTAAAATAATGATTAAAATATTGTAATGTGATGTAATTAGCGGATTTTAATTTTTCTAAAGAGTTAATGAAAATAAACCAATAAACTATAAACTGCATAAACTAAAAAGAAACTAAGGATAACATGAGTAAATATAGAACAGAACTAGACCTTAAGTGTCATCGCCTGACATCACATGTTGTTTAGATCAGCCATTCTTGTCAGTCTTCTTTTGGTGCCCTCGTGGTTGACAATAACGACCCCGTCCATCGTCCAGACATTATGAAGCCCAAATCTAGATATGGACTCTCGCAGGAGAGCATGTCTAGCCTTAGTGAGGTCATCTCTAATTGTAATTCCACTTGATTTAAGTCTGCGTTTATTCCTGAAGATCTCACTCCTTTTGCGGTAGCTCACAAATTTCACGATGATGGGCCGGGGCTTCTCAGTGTCGCGCCTTCCCACCCTGTGGCTCCGGTCGATGTCGTTGACATCCAGCTGCACACCGATCTTGCGCGCCACCTCAGTTGCAATCTTATCGGTGTCTTCTGCTTCCTCCTCTTTCACACCAAATATGGGTATGCATTGGCGCCGTTGATATTGCTCTAAATCATCGATGCGGTTTTCCAATGCTACGATTTTTTCGTCTTTCTGTTGGAGAGCGCACTTCAGTTCTTTTATCACCGTATTGTTTTTTTCTATGGTGACTTGCAGGTCCGCCAGGAGAGTTTGCTTTACCAGCTGCACGAGAACCTGCAACGAGTTGGCGTCCTGCAGTGCTTCCTTGACAACACGCTGCACAGTTTCTTGAATTTCTTCAATTTTCTCGCTCTTCTTTGGTGGCATGGTGAGAAATTATTGTTCAGTATACGTGGTATCACTTAGGCAATCACACAGCACTTTTACACTTGATCTCAACGCTTTTTGAACATCTACTTTTTAAATATTGTCAGGAGCGATGTAACAGCCAACTATTCTCTATCCGCCATGACACCTGTACATTCGAGGTAGGTTATTGGTTCAATGATGGGTATTTTAGGCTCAATTATTTCTAGTATTAATAAACAACAGCAGATAATTTAATGCATATAACGCATTTCAATAAATTTACGTAGCAGTGTTGATACATTTTTTCATGTTAACATATTTTTCTGGTTAAAATCTCATTTTGAGGTTATGTTAATATTTATATCCTGTTATGAGGTGCTTTGGAATTCATATATCTGTAGACTTATAACAGAAACAATGAACAATTAAGTTTAATCATAGGCCTAGCACATTCTGAGAACAATTTGGTGTCATATCTTACAGTAAGTCATTGTTAAAATTTCCAAGTGCAGCAATCTGAAACAGTTCCTCCATTTCCTCTATTACCTTTACCGTACCGTATAAATTTACGCTGGCAAAAACTCTATCGTAGCACAAGACGTTATTCCATTTACCGTATTCAATCACGTGACATTAGAGTATACCGTATCAGAGAACACGCTATGGCAAAAACTCTCTTTTTTGTGAATTATACATACTATTATTATTATTATTATTATTATTATTAACAAATAAAATTAGCTAATAACATGTGATGCTTGCAGTCATGCACATAAAAATGTAAAAATACTTACTTGAAAGTATTACTAATCTTTTTGTCCCATTTTAGATACCAGAAATAAAAACTTTTCGGCTAAAATTAAAGAATAGCGCCTAATTACATCATTTTGTGACCTATTTAGGTTTCTTTTTATATTATAATGTCCACCTATGTTCAGTATGTAAGAAACTCTAGACACCTAACCTATTTTAAAAGCATAACTTATCCTATGACAGTTTACATAAATATAAGCAGCATAAGCTACTAGTCTAGAAGTATATATTAAAAAAAACTGTGTATATATGATACAAAACACTAAAAATTCTTAGTAGGCCTACAGTTATAAATATGTTTAAAGTTCATAAAAATATTTTTAACTATGTTAAGAATTTTTAGTATGCTTATGACTCTTGTACTATATATACACAAGTTTTTTATGTACTTCTAGACTAGTAACTTATGCTGCTTACATATGTAAACTGTCATAGGACAAGTTATGCTTTTAAAATAGGTTAGGTGTCTAAAGTTTCTTACATACTGAGCATAAGTGGACATTATAACGTAAAAGCAAATTATACAGTTCAGTAGGAAGCTGCAAATAATTGAAATAACCTATTTAGTTGACTAAATGCCCGGTTTCTACAAACTTGTGAATTACCTATGGGTAAATTATCCATGGACAAATTAGTTAAATTTTGTGACGGACTTTCTTACTGTATGCTATGAAGTTCCCTAGTCTCTTTGATTACTCACAATCGTAGTACATAAGTTCAGTGAACTCCTACAAAACAATGTTACTTATACGCCTATTATGCCATCATAACACGGCACGCGTAATCCACATTCCAACGTTCAGCACAGTTACCTCCTCTACCGGGTGATTGCAAATTTCCTACACCCAGTTTACTCTCTCTTTCTTTTAACAATTTACCAAGTTTAATAATATTGATGAAAATTTATATTAAGGGCGCCATCATCAATACTCTTCTCTCTTCTTTTTATTTTGCATCAGCCCAGTCACAAATTAAATTATAGATACACAGGCTATGTACCTACAGGCCTCTCGGCTAGTTTTTAATTTAACAGTGGAGATGGGAATGGGTTCGGCTCTGTCCTTTTATTATTATACTACTCCACTCTATTTCTTTTTTTTTCTTTGCAATGACCATTACCAAAATATGTAACTTAGCCCAAAAATCAGTGGCTCTCAAACCATTACAAGGATAGGGTTCAAAAATCTGAACTTCACGATAGTTTACTTTGTATAACAATAACCATAATTTATTTAATATTTTTTTTTCTTCTTTTTTTTCAACAATAACAATCTGATTTACAATAAATTACATTTGCTCTTGGGTTTTCCCCTTTTTAACAACTACTCATCTTTAAAATCTTCAGATCACCCGATCTGAACAACATTAACCATTCAACACTTTTATTGGGAGGAGTAATATTCAGTTATTATTTATTATCTTTTAACTCCTTTTCCATTAAGCAGAGTTCCTTTTCACTTTATACCATTGCTCTAATTTACCTACTTTATGTTACTCTGGTTTCCATACTTTTCAGGTTACTACTCTACTCCATGGGCACCCAATTTTCTTGTTTCTAAATTCCCTAGAATTCTAACTGAAACTAACTCACGCCCCAGGTCAGTAACTCTCTCTTTATAACCCTTGAGTGAACTTCTGCTTCTATCCTAACATGTAAATCTTCCAATGGTATGCGCCTAATGTACTACTACTCATAGGCCCTCTTCTGCCTCTCAATATTCACCTTCTTATCCCCCTCTACCATATTCCATACAATTCCCGCTCTTCGATAAATCTCTTAAAAAAACAACTCAACATTACAGGCCAGCATGAAATCCACTTATAGATAATCACCTGTCACCTAACGAAAACCAAGTGGGAGAGGCCCTCGTAAGCAATACTAAGTAAGCCCCTATTACCCTTCTTCCTTACTCCCCTCGCGTCCTGTCTTATAAAAAAACAAAGTTTGAATGAGCATCACCAATTGCCCCGAGCTATGTATTCATTCGTGGGACAATCACCCATAGAAACCCAAAGTATAGAGATTTATCTTTACTATTCAACGGTTACTTTCCCGACTGCTCTTTTTGTAATTAACTTAGACCAGAAATGGAAACTGATTGGATTACTGTACTTTATTACCTCACCCTAGACTAATCACATCTATATTTCTAACCCTACTCTTTATCATTCATTACGGCGTCTAGTCGCCACACATCTCTTAGAAACAGGCTTTAAACAACAATGCCTCAAAATTTTCCCACTTCCCAAAACAAAAAAAAAATGTTTATGTGATTATACTCAACGGGTGGTGACCAACTTATCCTCTGATCCTGTGTTGTTTCCATCTACTTCCTGATGTCCACATCTTCCTTTATTCCAGACTAAGCAGTCGTGACCCACTCTTCTTTCCACAGCTGGTGTTCGCTGTAGCGGTCTCTCGTACCGGCTCACGTGATGTGCTCTTCCAACTAACGACTATCTCCATATAGTCGCGTCAGTGAAATTCCCATTCAGAATTTCATTAGATGAAAGTCTGACAAACCATCATGCCAGGGCGCCTCCACCGCTGTCACACATTCCAGTCTCGTCTCCTCACCTCTCTCTCTTCAACCTTCCTCTCTCGTAGTCAGACACGTTCTTTCTAACCGTTTTTCAGGTTCAACTCCTCTCCCGTCGATTCGCCGTCCACGCATGCGCACTTCTCCTTTTTCTGTAATTCAAATAAATTCAGGGCAGTATTGATAATCATGAAAGTGTTCAATATCGATTAGTTGAGGTCTCCCCAACCCTTCCTTTGTTTAGGAATGGTTTCCTACCGTCTATTTGGCACGCAGCTATTTGCTTCATTACAATTTCACCCACAATGATATAATGAGCAATACCTTGGATTTGTACAATTAATTTAATTCAGAAGGCTTTGATTCTGATTGTTTAAATTATTATTGATCCTACAAAGAGGTTAAATTTTATCCAGCAATCCATGAAAGGATAAATTAACCCGACGATTTACCCTTGGAAAGATCTAGCCCGAGTTTGTAGGAAAATTTTTTCTGTCATTTTCATATTTACCAAGAGGACATTTATCTAGAAACTCGCCACAAGTGTAAGTGATTGCTGTCTTTAAATTATTGTGTTTGTGTGGTGTTATTCTTTTGTAAATTCTGTGCATTGGATAATATACCCATAGGTAATTCGCGAGTTTATAGAAACCGGCCATCAAATGTATAATTTTCATGCCTAAGATTCCGACATCTACTGATAATAGGCTATCCCTTAAATCGTCCTGGAAAATATGAGAAAGTTTAAATTACACCCACTAGAGTGGCTTGTAGAAAAATTTGATAATACAATTCCCTTCCTGAACATAAGTCGTGTTGTAAGGATCACGTTACGTAGTAGACAGTTCAATAGAAGGAAAGCCGAAACTTTTGTTTTCCATTGTTTATTCCCTCTGGATGTGATAAATTTACTTTCCAAACTTTGCTTTTCTTTTTATAAGAAAAAAAAAGTACAACGAGATGGGTAGAAGTCACGGTGTTTAGAATACCTTGTTGGGTAAAATAAATTCAAACTCTTTCTGAAGTGACACATTTTCTTGGGAACTGTGGTTCTTAGGCTACTCGGTTTGTGAAACAAAACTTTAGATGTATCTGTTACATTAATCTCTTTATATACTAATACTGCTGAAGAAGAAAATTACTTTATACTTTTTAATGATAATAGCAAAACTTTACATTGTAACAAAATGAAGGCTCAAACAAAAGGAATGGCACGATGATATGTTAATGCAAAACAAAAGGAACATCACTAGGTACTTCAAGAAAACCTTTCAGTCACACAACTTATTAACCAAATCTTCTTCCTTCTCTTATTACTTCCTCTGCTCGTACCATAAGTGTAGTAAATAGAGGAAGTATTGTTTTCAACCCCGAAATTAGAAGTTGAGTTTTTAACATAAATACACGTTTTGAGATTCCCCTGAATCCAAAAATACTATCTTTGGAAACATGTCTGTGTGTGTGTGTGTGGGTCTGTGAACAGCTTGGCTCCAGAACAGAAAAATCATAGGAAAACAAAATGTTGTATTTAGGTTAGGTAACTTCTGAGGATGTGACATGAAGATTGGCGATAACTTTTTCTTATTTTTAAGGGGACTTTACGTGAAAATTTAGTTTTTCGCGATCTTTTTAAAAGTTTGTACATCGGCTGCTTATAATATCAAGAGCAAAAGCTTTTATTTGAAACATTTTCTAAAAAAAATATCTGAAGGGTAGTTATAAGCCACCTACACTGAATACGGGCTCTTTGCAATAGACATCTTGTAACGGAAAATCGTATGAAACCAAAAATTCTGCATTTGGATTAGGTACCTTCTGGGGATGGACACGAAGATTGGCGACAACTTATGTTATTTTTAAGACAATTTTACATTAAGAAAATGTAATTTGTCGCGATTTTCTCACAAACAGCTCTAACAATTTTGTTTAAATTACGTACATGGGGTACTTAAACAAAGAGCTAAACTTTTTACTTGAAACCATTTTTTGAAAAAAATTATTTGAAGGTCTTATAAGCAACCAACTCTGAATACGCGCTCTTTGCAATATGGCCTCTTGTTCTATATCAGAATGTGAAGCGAGATAAATGTGTTGGCCATGCTTAGGGCCATAGAAATAGTCCTGTTTCACCTGAGAAACTCACGTAAAATCAGACTTGAGACGCCGTGCAGAGAAATAAACGCATCTTGAGTACTGCCGGAAGCCTCTCGCTTCAGAACGTATCACATGAGAGCTGATCAGCTGAGACCAGTATCACGCAGAGTAATAGTCGAGTCTCAAGTCGAGATTCCCAGCGTGCATAGTAATAGTCGCTGAAACTAGACTTGAGAGCCGTTTGAAGTAGGGAAAATCTCGTTTCACACAAGTGCAGTCTGGGGACGACTCAAGATCGCGTTCTATTGACAGCATATTTAGCTTATCACCCTTATTGTACACAATATACAATCCTAATCTACAGTGGGGGGCAGTCATTAGATGCATTGGTCGATAAGGATTCAGAAAATAATAAACACCAGAAATATACAACAAAGAAATCCTCTTAATTAAGGCAAATTCTGCGCTTCAGCCGTAGGCAGCGTCCTAACAGTAACCTTTGTGTCCAGGTAATACGTTCAAGCGCAGCGACTTGGTATGTAGAAAGTTTAGCTCTGTGGTAGCGTGCCGGCTTTGTGTTCCAAAGGTCCTGAGTTCAAACACTCACCGGCAAGAATTTCTTTTTTTTGGGTATCAGTTTCGAAATCTGCATCCCTTAACAATTAAAAAAAAAAATAAGCAAAACAGGTGTATATTATTTAAGTTATATGTGGGTTTACTCCTGTTTTAGCTAATTTTTTTTAGTAAGATTACTTGGAATTATAGCTTCCTTGCTTAAAATACAATCCGTTTCACCAGCAGACATGAACCTAATTCTATCAAACTCTGACACTAGTTTAATACGACTAGTGCACATATTTTACATCAATAAAATATAATTGTTTGTATAGAGTCAGTGGGTCAGTTTTTTGTTTGTTTCTGTTTTATTTGCATTACATACTGAAAAAATAGGATAATTTAGAGAGTAAAGCCATTCTAAAAAAGGAATGAATCAATGTGAAAAGCTAATGTTTAAGGAAAAAATAAGTTAGAACTGTTAAATAAATATGTTAGGTCTGCGTTTTCAAAGTTAGAAATGGCTAAGTTAAACCGCTTATTTACCAACTACTGCAGATGTAAATATCAGCAACTGTCGAACTGTTTATTTTTATTATTGTTTGTCATTCTCGTTTGTTGAATACACAAAAATAATTAGCTAAAATATAGACAACGCCACCTTATAACCCCGTTAAAACAGAATAATTTAAATACAACCTAAGAAGTCTAAGCCTAAGAAATAGTAATTAGATTAGTTATTAAAATTAATTGTATCTTTTTATTTGGTTTTATATGTAAAAAACACATTATTGTTAACAAAGTGTAATTTAAACCAAATTCACTTATTGTTTATATTATTTGGTTTAAATAAACAAATATCTTATAATTATATTACAGTTCACAACCATGTTTATTTATATATAAGCTTTCATGAACCACAGATTATTGTCTCTGTTGGACAAATTCTCATGTTTATTTATGTTTCTTGTAATATTATTATTATACTCAAGTGCCTTAATTAATTATATTATTATATTTAAGTATATTTCCGTTCCTAAATTCCTTAATATTTCAGTCCCGACCATAGTATAGGCATAAATATAATTGTCCAAATTCATAATAATTTAAAATTGGAATCACAATATATGGCGATATTTGCGAAAAAACTTAACATGTATTCCATTTAATCTCTTTTTATATCTTCTATTTTACTAGTTTCTATGTACAAAGATACAAAAGGAAAGACCTTATTGCAAACGAATGTTGCGAAATTGCAGACGACAGACCAACCAAACAAGCCTAGGGGGCGGTTATTGTAGCACCATCTGTCCGCGAAGGCTGTAACTTACCTCCACTGCCTTCTATTCCCAGCTTCTTAACACGCGTGCTCAAGGTTTAGAGAAAAACAGCGCATCATATCGTGTATCACTTGAGTACCGGATCTAGTACCGCGTGAGTAAATTACCAGCTGAGAAGAGCTTGAAACGGGACTATTACTCTGTCCTCATCTCAAGATGAGAATGCATACTTGAGAGCTACTCGGGTGATACGCTCTTGAGATGAGATCTGAGTACTGTCTATTACTGTGGCCCTGAAAGTAAAGAAAGTTACGTGAATGCATTAATCAGATTTTGTTTCGGTTTTGTGTCCTTTGGGGATGCAATATGATGTGGTATCGACATTATCTTCACCAATTGCATCAATTTACATGAAGAGAATGTCATACATAATACGAGTATATTATACTTGGAGGCTAATATATTTGGCCAGAGGAAGTTATGTGAGTTCCACATCAGATTTTTTAAAACTTTCCGTTAGAGATACGTTTATGCTGCCCACGCAACATTAAAGGAGCACAACCTGTCTGGAGAGGAACTTAATATGGATCACATACATACATTTTTGACCAGACAAGGGCAAGGATGAACGATCAGCCCAATGCCGAGCCACACCCGCATAGTCGTTGCTGAATGAAATGATTTACGATTGCATTTTATATGAGGTTATCTGTTTTCACCTGTAGCAGACGTTAAGGTCTTACAATAATTCATACAATTAACATAATGAAATAAACATTAAAAAATGAACTTTAATTAGGTACGTCATACATTCCATGTTAACGCAATAAAAGTCATTATTATGTTATACGACATAATTATCAAATTTATCAGTAAAACGTAAAGAGTTAATATGTAATATTTACGTTTTCATACAACGTAATAAAGAAGTATTAATTAATCAAATAACTGATAAATAATTAAAGCAATGAAAAATCACATTAGATGATATAACTTATCTATGAAACCATACATCAAAATATTCAGTTAAGTGCGCACAATTAAAATATCATAAGCATATTTTAATTAAACGCAAGAGTGAATTTATATCAAATTAATTGTATATTCTATTAGTCTATTTACTGCTATTAATACCATACATGAAAAGCTATACAAAGGAGCACAGATAAAAGGACTTAGAAGAAAGTCATGCATGGGTATTCTCAAGTAAAGAGTAAATTCCATGAGTATTCCTTTCGGTTGCCAATATATTGAATAGAATTACACCTATTAGCCTAATGTCATTTATATCCAGTATCAACTGATTCCATATATTCTCAAAGACTGGGAGGGGAGACTATCTTTATGTACAGTATGCATTAACGGTGTGAGGAGAGGGAAACTATCGACTCTATATTGGAAATTTGGAACAACTCCATTCTTGCTTTAGGTATGAAGAAGAGTAAACATAAGTGTATTTTTTGGGGGATTATTTCAATAACATTGCTGTTTTAATTTTAAACTTCATCCCAGTTGGAAGGAACAAGTGAACCTGTTTAGCTTCTCATTCTGCTGTAGGAATGCCACCTACTGGCAGACCTAATTGTTAAACAGAAATTATAATGTTCTGTTAATTTAGAGTCAAATAGCTTATCGAATCCTATAAAACTTGCGGGAGAAGAAAAAACTGGCCTATTTTAAAATTAATATTATGCAATAAGTCTGTAATAGCATTTATTAAGACACGATTTCATGTTAATTTTAATATCATACTAAAATGAATTCAAATCGTGTTGTCAAAATCCGTGCTTTTAAGACAACGAGCAAAAGTAAGCCTCGATTTGACCGACGTCTTAAGCTGTCATCTGTCGTAAAAGAAAGGAACTACAGCAACCAGCAGCCAGCCGATGCGAAGGACAGTGCGGGGGTTTGAGTGAATTTATTATCTCAAAATCTAAACATTCAAACTAATTATGGCCAAACAAAAACAGTCATATGTATCTTATAATAATTACAATTTGAGTTGAACTTAGACACTTATGCTTCACTTACCAACTTTTTGGTAGAACATGTTTCAAGGACCCTTGTCCCCATCCAAGCTTATAGAATTCAAGGGTCCTTGAAACATGTTCTACCAAAAAGTTGGTAAGGGAAGCATAAGTGTCTAAGTTCAACTCAAATTGTAATTATTATATTATAGTTGCTTCACTGTATATGTTCCATCATTTTTTTCAACATATGTATCTTGCTCATAATGGCAATTAAGACACTCCTATGAAAATTAGCTCTGCCTTCAACAGTAGAGAATATAATGAAAAGCAGTCATGGAATGAAATTTCAATGTATGGACTTATCTGGCGGTAAATGTAATAAATAGCCCGCTCGAAAGGGTTGCTACCACAGAAGCTTATAGAATTCAATGGCAGGCTCGTATTACAGACATTGGCTTCACTATGTAATAAGAGCCTCGATCTGTATGCATTTGAGGGGAAAACCTCCAGCCTCTGGCATTATTGAAGCCCGTATGGAGATTCTCTATTCAAATACCTTTTCAGAAACGAAATATTATTCAGACGGAAAGTCTGTTCTCGCTGAAATATTGAAATAAATTCTCAGATTGTTTCACAATAATATAAATATATTCTCACATATTTTCCACTTTATTATGTAGGCTAAAATCTCCTTTGTAATAATTTAATACTCTCCGTGCTGTAGAGGAAAATTTGTCCTGTGCGGAAATCAAACCAGATTTTCAGGTTGATATGCTTAAACTGTCACCACGTGACTCCCCAAGAACATAGCAATCTCCATTCCAAATATTCCACTATACAGAGCATGTTCTTGGAAACTGAGTCATCTTGGAATCATCAAAAGGAGCTAAAAAACCGGCTTTGATTCTCGCTCATGACAGATTTTCCTGTACAGAATACATTACAAATTTCGACAGTGAGTTAATATTTAAAACCTTTCATAAATAGTATTTCTATTAATTCTCAGATTTTTCCATATATGAAATGAAGGCATAATTTATAAGAAATCAACATAATATAAGCCTACATAAACTTTGAAAATCAAGGAAGAAATCTATTCTGATGCCCCTGCATGAGGTCTAAATCTGTGCATTTACTTTCATAATAGACTTTATGAGTTCTTCAGAAGCTATACGAGTAATTGAATCAAAGCAATAATGCCAAACATGAAAGTAGGAGCCTGAGATCATAGAAATCGGACATAATCAATGGAAAAGACAAAACATACTTGTAAACTCATAGGTGTTGTTTGGTGCATTTAAAATATGAGAACTTATAAATATGCTGTGCGCTAACATAAGTGAAAATCGAAGAATTTTTAACTGTAGGCTAACCACCCAATTAAGGAGTTTACAAGTTTTAGAGAAGAATGAGAAAGTAAATATTTTACAGTTTCTCTCGGAGGAAGTGAAAAAGTCTCCTGTTTTAAAGCTCTTCGTGGATTTCAAATTACTAGCATATAAAGGCAGAACAACACCCTGGGCATAAGACAACCCAAGAAACGTTATGATTCATTTTTACTACCGGTAAAGATCATTTTGTTTAGGCTACATTTAAACATAATAAAATTTGGATGTTCTCCTCGGACTATAGATTACACATAGGTCATTTCGAACTCGCTTCTTATAAAATCTACGGAAGCCAACCGTGGCATTAAAATATGACAAAAATTCAAACTCATCATACTTTATATAGGCCTACTTTATTTACAATAATTTTGTATATGTTCTCGTTAAGAAGTTTTGTTAAACTTCCCGACTTTATAAAGCTTGAAATAATTTTTGAAATATGCAGCAATATATTAGGTTCATTTTGGCGCAAAAATTATTCCAATATCTGCATTTTTTATAGTTATGATCTCAAATGCAAGATGCTGTAAGCAGCTGTTAGCCACCTGTGTAGTTTAATACAATGAAACCTCCGTATAGCGTTATTTGTGGACCCTGGCAGATTGTATTGTTATATTGAGGGGCTGTGATTTACCACACATTAGATAGACTGCATGTGGAAAATTGTGTAACCTACAGGATAATTCATGGAATGACATGCGAAGAAGTGGAAAATTATGAATCACAAAACATGCTAATTTTGTTAGTCAACTTACTGACTTCCGTTGAATAGTAACGATAGCTACTTTATACCCGCATACTAATAAATAAATACTATTTAGACTAGTTTAATATCACGGATCATGGCTCGCTTTGGGATTAGTAATTTGTCAGAAATTCCCAACTCGTAAATGGTGGGAAGAGGGAAGAAAAAGACAAATAAATTCACCACATAGCTAAGACAAACCTAAAACAGTTGCTTCTTATGGTACTTTAGTTGTACATTATGTACATGTTGAAGTAACAGGTTATCTCACAATTTGTTTGTCCACACATAAGATATGATTTTAGCCTCAATGATCCTATTTTCTATCCCTCATGAAAGTTTCTCTTCTGGAATTTCTAAGAAAACAATATTGATGGCTGGGAAGGATACTGATCTGATACCAGATACCATCCATAGAGCTAAGCTACTGTTTGCAATAACAATTCAACCTCCAGATATCGTTATAAAAGGATATTTCTAAAATAGCTTCATCGTTATAGTGAGTTACATTTAACATTATTTAGATAGGAAATTCGCCGGGACCAAATAAATATATTGCTATATGCGGGTTAATCGTTATATCGATCTTCGTTACACAGAAGCTTGACTGTATTATCCTGTAGCCCATGTATGAATCCCTTTTCCACCAAACTACATTTTGAGAACCAAGAACTACTGAACAGAATTGTATTTTTGTGGGAAAATATCACATGTACCAGCTTTAAAAGAAAACTAGAAACTTGCACATTGATAATCTGATGTTACTTAAATTTATATTTAAATATGGACTTAAAATTTTAAGTACTTATCTAAAAAGTGTTAGTTGTGAGTTTTGCTTATCCATCCTAAACCTTTAAAATAATAATAATAATAATATCGAATGATTTAGTTATAAAATAAACATATATTTAGCTGGTGATATAAATAAGATTATTCTATTTTTAAATATCAGTTGGAGCCTACAAAACCATAAGAAGAGGACCTTTAGATGATAGCTATATTTTTACATATCCAATACAGATCAAAAGTTTATTTTTGTATTCGTAATAACCACGTTCTAAGAACCTGACGCTTACAGATTGACTGATTTTATTTTACATAGCCTAATTTTTTCGTAATGTTTGTCTTACATTCAATGCATTCTATTACATGTCGGTTCATTTATCCTAATTCTCAAATTAACATATCACATGAAGCTACTAATTATAAATTAGTCTGCAACCGGACTGATCCCTAAGAAGCTCAGATAGCAGCCTGGAAATGATAGGGCTTTCGCTTTCCATATACATAAAACTGCATAAGTCCGTCATCCTTAGCATCTGTAACCTGACCAGAGCATTCTTGTCATCGCAATAGAATTTGAATGGACTTGTCTCTTGGGACCGTCCACTCAAAATCTAGCAATAGCTGTGACTCAGTGAAGATAATAATAATAATAATAATAATAATAATAATAATAATAATAATAATAATAATAATAATGCAGTTTTTAACACCAGTAATCACTTTATAACTTTAAAAAAATTGTCTTTATAGATTCGTTATGTTTAAGAAACTGGTTTTTCAGTGTACTAACTTGCATTTTTTTTATGAACCATGTACAGAACCATGAACACTAAAGTAAAATTACCCTTCCTAGTCTTTATGAAAAAATTGTGGATAATATTACCTCGGATTCTGCAATTTGATGAGACCGGAAACATACGTTTCTCTGGTTAAAATTTGTAGGCTAATAAGCGAGCTGACATTTATGATCCCACCAATCCATCACCTGGCAGACAACTAGTCTGCTGCAAAGCAAATCCATAACCAGAATTCACTATGAGGATGACTGAACAATGCAATTAGTATCGTAATTAAGATCATGTACATTTCATGAAGGCTACAAGTGCCTGGGAGCCACAATGCACTAAAGGACATGTGGGCTAAAATACTATTTCTTCATCGAAGTGATACATAACTAACACAATTTATCGCGCAGTTGACACAGGGACATAAAATAAAAAGGAACATTTTTACAATTATCTAAAAAAATTAAGCACGATCACAATTTACCATCGTATAGCGATGCTGTATGGCATGAATTTCATAGACAATCCCCAATTTATATAGCTAACTATACTAAGGATTCCAGTCTCATTTTCCGAACATCTGAGACTTCCAAGACTATTTCATTCTCTCTCGAATCCTGTGCCCCCTTGTTGGGGCGTAGGGCCTCCAAGCGAAGGTTTCTGTACCTATGTGAATTTCGTTACGCTTATTTTCCTAGAGAGGGCAGAGGGACAGGTGGTAAGTCCATCGCCCCTTAATCCCTCTCCGGAAACTAAGGTATTACTTGGACGTGAAAGGGCCGAGAAATTTTGTCCAGAGGCTCTAATTTAGGCTTGGAGTTCTTTTACGTGCCGTAAATCTACGACACGGGCCCCCAGCTTAAAGTCCCTCCCGGAGGACTCCGTGCCCAGGATTTTTACGTCCTGAAAAACCCATCGACTGCGGCCGGGTTTGATCCCGCGACCTTCGGATCTAGAGGCGGGCACGCAGACCACCGCAGCCGATAAGACTATTTCATTACCCAAGATATTCTTGCAGAGGGAAAAGTGGCAGGAGGTAGCCCCTTCGATTCGACAGCCCTCTAGAAGGAAATAATTAATGTAATTACTGGGACAAGAGATATTCTTTATATATATATATATATAGTCCTTTGAACTTCTATATTGTTACAATACGGGAGGCCCGCAGGACTTGTTCCCTGGATTTTTACATGCTGGGAAATACTTCGACTTTGGTCGATTCGAACCTTGGACCCAGAGAAAGGGCACGTTACCTCTGCACCACCGTAGTCGGCAGTAAGAAAGATGTCCCGACTTTGTTTTTTCGTTATATGTTAAATTTCCACCTAGCAAACATACTCTCATAATGATCTAGACATGCTCTGCGCCATCATTCCAAACTTGGTCAACATTTTTCAGTTTATGGCCACAATGCCAATGTAAAAGAATGTTTCTCAAGTAGTCAGAGGAGCGAAGAAAGGAAAAGGTAACAATTCCGTCAAAGGAATCGTCAGATTCATTATAACATGAAACCTGTAGGCCTAATTTTCAGTTCCTTTTGATATATTATTATTATTATTATTATTATTATTATTGTTGTTATTATTATTATTATTAATATTATTATTTATTTATACTGGCGCAGTTAAGGCCATAAGGCCTTTTCTTCCACTGCACCAGTAAAACTATACATATCGTAAATAATACAAACTACAAACAATACAAGAATTGATAAATTATAAATTAAATCTAAGCATGCTACGGACAGTAAAATTACAAGGATTTATTTACAAGTTTGATAAACTAAAGTAAAATAAAATTAATGACTAATAAAATGGATATTCAACTTATTTCTAAATTGTGGTACATTTCGACAGTCTCTGATATGACAAGGCAACGAATTCCAAAAACGAGGAATTTATGCACTAAAAGATGAAGAATAGAATGATGTTGTATGTCGGGGAATAAGCAGTAGATTTTGGTTATGCGTTGGTGAGGTCGAAAGGAAATTAAAACGAGAGTGTAAGTAAGAAGGAGAGGAAGATAATAATATGTTATAAAGAAAGATAAGAGAATGGATCATTCTTCGTTGTTTGAGGAGCATCCATGACAAGGTGTGAAAAGATGGCGTCACGTGGTCAAATCGTCTGATATTACAGATAAATCTAACACAAGCGTTATGAGCACGCTGAAGTCTGTCAGTAAGGCTGGTGTTTATGTTGGTCAACAGAATATCGCAGTAATCGAAATGAGGCATCACTAGCGCTTGGACTAGACGTTTCTTTAGTTCACTAGGGAGGAAGTCGTTCACAGTTTTTAGAGAATGGAGTAATGAATATACCTTTTTACAGACGTGTGATACTTGAGTGTTCCAATTTAGATCTGAATCCATAAAGACGCCAAGATTTTTTACCGATAAGCTGTAGTTTATAGGAGTGCCATTAATTTGCACGCGCGGTATGGTATGAATATTTACTCTACTTATCAAACGCTGATGTCCCATTACAATTGCTTGCGATTTTCCTGTGTTTAAGGTAAGTCCAAAATTGTCTGTCCATTTGCAAACTGAAGCCAAGTCTTCATTGAGTTTCGTCAGTGCGAAAGCTAAGGGTATAAGCTCTAAGCTAAGGGTATGTCATATGTGACACTTATATCTCGACTTTTGTGTCTTCTAACATAGCGAGAATTGTTTGTACCTGCTTTGGACTTTTTGATATTTGTGTCCTGAAAGTAGAGTACAGAAGTGTTAGATACATTATCAAGCAATTATTTAATAATCAATTCAGTATTCGTCCGAACCTATCTAAAGATGATGCCATTTTTACGGTTGTCACGAAATTCATAAGTGAACTAGATGCTGGAAACAAATTCTTAGGTAAATTTAGATTTATAAAAGACATTTAACACTGTAGGCCATAATATTCTTCTGAAAAAAATTATAATATACTCTAGACGTTAGAGGAATTGTTTTAATTTTCGGTCATATTTACGTAATAGAACACAAACTACAAAAACGGGCAATGATCTCAGTGATCTTCGGAAAATAAATATAGATATACTTCAAGGTACGAGGGTGATTCAAAAAGTAACAGCAAACTAATTTTTGCAAAGTATATATTTCAATTACAGAAACAAACAAGATGTCATTTTTAAACGTAGTTACCTTCCTTTTCGATATGTGTCTCATACCGTTGCACCCACTTTTTTTCTATCAGGAAAAAATGTTTTTTGTTTGTGTCTGCAACCAAGAATGCACCGCTTCTTTAACCTCATTATCACTTCAAAATCGTACTTCAGGGGTCAAAACACATGGTAAAGTGAAGGAGTGAGTGTATGGAGAATGATGGAAGACCTGACATCTCAATCTCCGAATGACATAAAAAGTGCAGGGTAGTGTGGGAGCGGGCGTTGTCGTGAAGGATAAGAATTCCTCTATGCAAAAATCCTTAGCTATAGCTATTTATTTCTGCCTTTAAGTCGTTCTCCAACATTGCCCTATACCGGGCACTATTCACTGTTTCACCCCTTTGCTGATAGTGCTTCAAAAGTGGCCCACTCATATCCCAGAGGAGTGTGTTAGTTTGCTGTTACTTTTTGAACCACCCTCGTACAATGTTGAGTACCATCTTATTTTTAATGTACTTAAATGAATATATTGAATATAATAATGTCTCTATTTACTTATATGCTGATGTCACATTTATAATTTATAGACAAGCCATCGCGCCAAGACCGCTCAAACGAGGACAGACTTTGGTCCACTGTGGTGGCCGAAACCTCAACATCGCAACCCGGAGCCAACGAAACGCAGCCGAAATCCACCGGAAGTGTAGGCACGCGGAAAATTATTAGGGGAAATGACGGTGAAATACCCACAGACGAACTGAAAGCCGCAGATCGCAGAGCATGGGTCTATATTGGAAAACTTCACCACACCACAACAGAAGAAATGGTGAAAAAACACCTGAACAACATAGATGTGACAGACATAATAGAATGTGAAGAAATTCAGAAGAAAGGCTCACTCAAGGCCTTTAAAATAGTTGTCCCGCTACAGGAACTAACAAAAATCAACGAACCAGAAGCCTGGCCAGAGGGGGTCATTGTAAGACGCTACCGGCTTTTTCGCCCCCAAGGGACAGGAGCCAGACTCACAGTGTAGACTCCTCTTATGGAACGTAGAAGGCCTAAAGAGCGCCATAGACCTAACAGACAACAGCCTCCTGCAGGAGCACGATGTATTGATCCTTCTAGAAACCTTAACAACTAAGCCCTTAGAAATAAGCGGATTTTACTCACAGCATATCCCAGCAACACAAGGCCCAAGAGGAAGGCCCAAACGCGGCATCTCCTGCTTCTTCAAAACAAAAGTAGGGAAAGTATTGAGTACACACCAAGACCAGGACATGCTAGTTATAAACTTCGAGAAGCTCTCCATCATAGCTTTATACGTAGAACCACTAACGCCAGTTTAAGAGCTAATAGCAACCACAATGTCCGCCCTGAGATACGTACCGGCAGGACGCAACATCGTCTTAGCCGGAGACCTCAACTGCAGGTTAGACATCGCTAGCCACAGAACAAACGAGCTGCTGGACATGATGACAGAAGAAGGCTTCACCCTCGTCAACAGGGCACACGAACGAACATACTTCGCACATTCAGGAAGCAGCACCATTGACCTGCTATTCTACAAAGGACCCACGATTACACTAATGAACCACAAAGTATGCTACTTGGCGGATGAAACACCTATAAAGAAACACTGCCCGGTCGTGGCCGGCTTTCATATTCCACACATGAAGGGGAGAGGAAAACCTGGAGATGTCAAAACCGCACGGCAGCTAAACGACAACATACTAAGCCAGAAGACAGAGGAATGGCATGAATTCGAGATACTAATAAAGGAGAACGACATAGAATCTGCTGCCACAATACTGGAAAGAATAATGAAGTCTGCGTTAGAATACAAACCCAAAAGAAACGCAAAACAATGGTTCGATAGAGAATGCTACGCAAAAAGAAAGACTGCTCTTCAGTCCCTGCACAAGGCAAAGTCCAACAAGAATCCAGAAGATACGAGAGTTTACAGCGAAATCAGGAAAGAATACAAAAACCTGCTAAGAAAGAAACGAAATGAGTACATAGAACTGGAAGCAGCCAGAATGGTGGAGGAGTCCAAAAGTAACCCATACGTCGCACTAAACCCGAGGAGAGTCCAGAGCAGCGGGAAAATAGATATAGCAGTGTGGGAGGAACACTTCAGCAACATTCTTAACAAAAGCAAAACCAGTGCCGCCTACGAACCGATCGATATGGAAGCTGGTCAGGGAGACGACAATCTCTTCACGGAGGAAGAAGTACATGATGCAATTCTAGCACTGAAAAGCAAAAAGGCACCAGGACCGGACGGTATCTGTAACGAACACTTTAAAGGTTCCGTCGGTCTCCTACTCCAGGCAGTCACCGAACTTTTGAACCTATGTGTGCGGGAGGGCAACATACCAGAAAGTTGGAGAATATCAACAATCAAGATGCTACCCAAGGGGAAGGGAAGCCAATCGGACCCCAACTCCTACAGAGGGATAGCTCTGGAAAGGGGCATATTGAAAATACTCACAAGATTAATCACAACACGAATATCTGAGGAAGTTGAAGACAAAATCCCGGAAGAGCAATTTGGGTTCCGAAAAGGAAGGAACACTTTACAGGCCATCAGAAACCTAGTCGATGATATAGAAGACACGCTAAGATTCCCCCTAGGAAAATTCCACGCAGTCTTCATAGATTTTACGAAGGCTTTCGATACACTCGACAGAATCATACTCCTCTCAAAGCTAAAATCCGTAACGGGAGAAAGAAACAAATTCACAACGCTCATTCACAACATGCTGACAGCCAACTACATTCAGATCGCAGACGGCGTCACCACCTCCAAGAAAATAACACAAACCAATGGCGTACTTCAGGGAGATCCCCTAAGTCCCTTGCTATTCAACGTGGCCACACACGACGTTGTACGTACGATCAGACAAGAGGCAGAGAATGTGAAAATATACATTTATGCTGACGACATGGTTATCGGGTCTCACTCCATAGAAGAACTTCAGAAGGCAACCAATCAACTGGACAAGTGGGCAAAAGAAAACAAACTAGAAATCAACGCAGACAAAACTGTAAAGATGACTTTCCGCAATGGAGGCCGAGAATCAGCGAAGGACAAAATCTACCTAGGACCAGAACCCCTCAAGAGCGTAAACGCCTTCAAATACTTGGGTCTGACACTACAAACCACAGGCAGGTCATTCAGAACGCATATAAAGTCTAGAGCAACAGCTGCCACGAAAGCCATGTTTGACATCACAGCACTATCCAGAATCTCACTAGAAACTGCCATGGAGTTATTCGACGCAAAAATAGTCCCCATCGCCACATATGCAATAGACATAGTATGGGAAAAACTAAGCGTTAGAGACCTAAGAACATTGGAAGCTGTCAAATCACGCTTCCTGAAAGCTGCCTTAGGAGTATCAAAGCATACAAGATCCAGACTAGTTTACGAACTTGCCAAAGAGCCTTTCTTCATGGAAGACCTACGAATTAAGTTAGCCCTACCATCCACGGACAGCTGGAAGAGGTTGATGCAAGAAAGACAAAATAAGAGAGAAGAGATCTGGCCCAGCTTCTACACGACGGAGGCCATGACGAGCAGAACATGGACAGGAACCTACCAAAAACTCCGACGCCTGGTAAACTCGTTAGCAGTGCATGGTTACCACCATAAAATATGTAAAACTAAGAGTTATCACGACCCTGACAGCAACTGTGTATGCGAACTGTGCGATCAACTTTGTGAGAGATATCATGTCGTCACGTGCAAACAAAGGCATAAGAACCTAGTGGAGTTTTGTAAGATGTAAGATGTTCTAACTCTTAAAAACTTGCACAATTTGTGCGCATTTCTGTTTAATTAATTTATAGTGGTTCTTCGTGAATTGAAATTCATCAAAATGTCTAAAAAAATCCTCAATCTCGTTAAATCATGGATGGATTTAAATTTACTTAGTTAAGGAATCTATCTAATTATTTCCTGTTTGACAGTTAACGATTTGCAACTATTAGAATAATTATGTTCTTATTCAAGCTTAAAGTCGGCCGCGGTGGTCTAGAGGTAGCGTGCCGCAGGGCGCGGGATCAAACCCGGCCGCGGTCGATGGATTTTTCAGGACGTAAAAATCCTGGGCACGGAGTCCTCCGGGAGGGACTTTAAGCTGGGGGTCCCGTGTCGTAGATTTACGGACGTAAAAGAACTCCAAGCCTAAATTAGAGCCTCTGGACAAAATTTCCAAGAAATACTTAGTTTCCAGAGGGGGATTGCGAGGCGATGGGCTTACCACCTGTCCCTCTATCCTCTCTCGGAAAATAAGCGTATCAAAATTCTTATAGGTAATGAAACCTCCATTGGAGGCCCCTTCGCCCCACCTGGGGATCATAGCGTACCAGTATTCAAGCTTAAAAATACATAATTGCATAAAAGATACATAATCTGCACTTGTCCCTCCTTAAGTGAATCCAATTAAGTGAATGTCTGGGCATAATAATTTATCACAAATTAGGTGGACAAGTATATCGCGTATTTATGGAATAAGTTACATAAAATATGTTTTACGTGCGATTTATTAGCCTAAATTCACTATTTTATTCAATATGACATAATTGGGTGGAAGGAGTTACAAAAACGATCCTTAGCCTTTTTGATTTGTATTTAAAAATGCCCATAATTAAAATCTGTTAATCAAAGCCTCTTAACTGTTCTTAAAATTTTTAATGTTCTGAATTTAATGCATTGAACAGAGACCAAATATACAGTCACGTCCTATAGGGCTATTTTCATAAAAGTCGTGACAAATACAGGTCAGAAGTTCATGAATAAAACACTCGAATTAGTCAATTTAATTGATTAATTGAACCAAAATATTTTACAAATAATAAAGTTAAGCACTGTTCTTTGGCCAAAGGAAAATTAGTATGAGAATTCTTTCACATTGGCCGTGTGTAGGCTACGGTGGAAAGGTAGAGTCAGGTTTAAAAATTCAATGGCAAATTCAATGTGCCGAACAAAAGTTTTACTTTTTCTGGTCACGTTAGAATTTTTATTTGTAAAGATTTTTATGGGAATATGTAGTAATAAATGTTGAAAGCGCTCCAACGAGGTAATTCACATTAGCCAAAAGTATTCATGAGAATCAATTATAAAGTTTAATTAAGTTAATATTAAAAACACTTCAAGAGATTATTTGCAAGTGACATAACTTCCTCTGCCCCAATAAAAGTTAGCATCTTAGTATACATAATAGGCCTAAGTATCCAGCCTGAAATTAAAAAAAAATAATAATTTAACGGTAAAGTTGTCAGTATTCACCATTATCCTTGTACAGAAATGCAAGACACAATTTAAGGCTATAAATACCTTAAAGCTTGTTCTTTGAAAGTTGCGACTAAAAATGAAGGCTGCAGACAAACTAAAAAAAATAATAAAGAAAACAAGTGACTGCAAACGTTATTTAAACTATCCGCCGTTAAGAATAATTTCCGAAATTGTATCGAATATTCCCCTCAGATATTTCTTTACTCTATGCATGGTCAACAATACATCTTTCTCACTTCACATTCTTATAATATAGAATAAGAGGCCGTTAAAGAGCGCATATTCAGTTCTTCACCAGGTAAGACCAAGTTTCTACAAACAGTGGGTGAACAGTGGGTGGCTTATAACCACCCTTCAGAGGATATTTTTTTAAGTTCCAAATAAAAGTTTTAGCTCTTGGTATAAGCAGTCCATGTACAAAATTTAAAGGAAATCGTTAGAGCCTTTTTGATGAAAAAAAGTCCCCTTAAATATAAGAGAAACCTGTCGCCAATCCTCGTGTCACATCCTCAGAAGGTACCTAACCCAAAACAATTTTTTTTTTCGTATGATTTTTCATTACAAGAGGCCGTATTGGAAAGAGCGCGTATTCACAGAATACTACCCTTTATAGAATTTTTAGAAAATAGTTTCAAATAAAAGATTTAGCTCTCAGTATAAGCAACCCATGGGCAAAATTTAAAGAAAATCGTTAGAGGCATTTTCGAGAAAATCGTGAAAAAAGGAAAATTCTTAATGTAAAGTCCCCTTAGGGTAAATCCGGGTGAGATGGCCATGCTTTTTTAAATGCTTAATAACTTGAAGGATTTTCAACATAATTCGTGTGCAAAATGTTCAATTAGGTCCTCGGATGTCACATTCTCATAGCATAACTTTTTATGGAGAAAAAAAGTATTTTAGGGTGAGAAATCCCAACATTTAAAAAAATGGTGCGTTGGCCATCTCACCCGAGGTGTCAGGGGGAGATTGCCATAGGACATAGGGGCAGTTTTCGAAGATAGAAAGTACAGGTAAAAAAGTAGAACGACTAGTTAGCTCTTCTCCAATAAATATATACAAATAAAATAAACTTAAGTGCCAAATAAGTTATCACAACGTAAAAATAAACATATTTTGGAAAACAGAATCAATTCTGAGTAACTGAAAAGTTCTGATACATTTCTGAAAAGATAACTAAACTCTACTGCATGCCACTACATCCGATAGAGAGGAAGGGCATACCATCTAACCTCTACATCATTTATTTCCATCTTTCGACTTTGTTAGTTGATGACAGGAAAACGTAAATATGAAAAATAATACAATATTATGGAGCCACCTTTGGCATAAAAACATGAGTCCAATCCACTTTTTAAGCACATAAATAATTTTGAAAATGAATTTAATAATATATTTAATTAGGGGTACACTGTCAAAGTCGTCTCTATTTACATACATCTGTCCGGATTGGATTTTCAAAATTGTTTCATTAAGGTATACGTATTAATATGTTCGTTTATGTCAATTCCCTAGCAATAAAAATAAGTAACTTAATTGAGAAGCGATGGAAATTAGTCTTAAGTGAAAATTTTTACATTTCGCGTTAGAAAAAATCAGGAGATCTTGAAAATATGGCTCTTAAGTTGTTGGCCAACTCTCCCGGAAAAGAAGTGGGCCATCTCTCCTATTTGTAAAGGTGAGATGGCCATAGTCATTGGTTAAAAATGGAAAAGTTTAGAACAGAACACGTAATACAAGTGAAATATATAAGGTTCACTCACCTCACACAGTGAGTATCGTTTAACTGTTAATAATAATGTCGGACTTCTGCTTATTTCATTCAACATACAAAAAATAAATGGCCACTTAGAAAACAATAATGTTATATAAATCGCGAATTTCTAAATATAAACAACGCAGGTGTTCAACAATCGACTCTTAGTACCAAAAGCTTGCCGCCTACCAATTTACGTTCAAATATGTTTATCGGCCTTGAAATCAGAGCGATTGGTCGTCTCCCCCGCATGGCCGTCTCTCCCGGAATTACCCTATAGTCCAGTCAAAAAACTTAAAAAAATGACCCAACCTCTAAAAAAATCCGAAAGTTTTGAAACTTTGCACACTTATTTAATGGTACCTTGGGATGAATATACCAAAAGTCCTCATGAATATGAGGCGAGCTCTAGCGGCAATTAGCGAAAACAGGACCCCTATTTTGGTTTTTCGTTAATATCTCGAGAACCGTTGGTCTGAGGTAACAGTTGACTATATACGTAATTAAAGCTTATTAAATTTGGAACATAAATGATTATGTACATTTTTCTCGTATTCCTAATGTTTACCGAGTTATGGGGCGCTAAAGGATAGCGTTTTTTCTAAAACCGTCGAGGAGCGCACGATGGTGCAAATTAAAGTAGGTACCTACCGTACTATTTCACCATTGTCTTTATTTGAGGAGGCAGGAATGCGGAATACCAAGAAATCTACCTTGTACGATGCCTACTCCATTAAAATAAGAAATAAACCTAGTCTATATTGACATTGTTTTGGTTGGAGGCTTACTATTACACAATTAAATTACACAAGGTGGTGTGGCCCAAAGATTCGCCAACAATCTCAACCATCTGCTAGTGTTATGTAGCCTATGTTCTCAAGCATTATGGTGGCAACGGCTGCACGGTGGTGTTTGATGTTTATTCAGCCACCCGATCCAGTACAAAGAGAGCTGAACAGAACCGAAGGTACAAAACAAAGAGGTCAGTTGACATAAACTTTGGAGAGAAAACGATAGTAACAGTCAAACAGGATGATTTTCTTTCTAACGAAAAGAATAAATGTAGACTAATTTCATTCCTCATAACTGCCCTTACCAGCCATGAAGTTGAAACAGAACAAGCATCCAGTGATGCTGACACATTGATCGTCCGAACAGCACTCGTGAAGTCCTTCACTTGTGACGAAGTAGCAATAGTCGGGTGAAGATGTAGATCTTATTATTCTCCTCATGGTCTTAACTCCGACTGAACAAAACATATTATTTGTGAAACCAAGCCATGGAAAAGTAGGAAGGCAAGTATATTGAAACCAGCAATTGCAAACTTTGGGAATGAAGAACAGCATACTTCTTGTGCATGCGTTCAGCTTATGTGATATGACTTCGGCTGCATATCGAAATGGGAAACATTCCTGATTCAAATTGTTCAAGAAGCAAGCTGTACTGCAAGTTATTGCTGATATATTTAACAGCCCAAGTTCATCCCGTGAGGCTGTAGCTGCTGCTGGAAACAAAATATTCCTGGCATTGTACAATGCACCCAGGAAGGAAACCTCTCTTAACATGCACCGCTACAATGCTTTCACCAAATCTGTATCCAATGCTAAACCCGACCTTTCTGCTCTGCCGCCCACAAAAGGAGCAGCAAGACAACACGCATTTCGAGTGTACCATCAAATTCAATTTTGGCTTGGGAATGAACTTCTTCCTGTGCAGTGTGGTTGGAAGTTGGAAAGCGATCGGCTGATCCCTGTAACAACAGAGAATCCAGCAGCACCTGAAGCTGTCCTCAACCTCATTGGTTGCAAATGTACAGGTGGATGTGGGAACAGATGTGCCTGTCGAAAAGTCAGGAATAATGTGTACAAGCATTTGTCACAACTGCCATGGCGAATGCTTGAATGGTGTTACTTCCACCCTCGAAGAAGACTTTGATGACCCTGATGATCCCGATGCCATAAACCTTGAAGAAACAGACCGTTCAGTGCAAAGCACAAACACTGAACATTTGGTACATGAAGATCAAAACACTGTGCTTGCTGGAGGCTTAACCAGAAGTCAGGTGAGATTGCACATTTGTATTCTTTTGTTATTCATTTTCCTTGAAATAGTATACATAAATCGGTCATCATGCTCATACGTTGTTTTACCGCTCGCTTACCTACTTTCTTTTACCTACATGTTCTTAATCTGTATAATGGTTCTCTCACATCATCATATCATGCATAGTTACCTCTTCTTACTGTGTTTAGGGCAGCAAGTTCAGAAGCTGACCAAGATGAGCAGATTGCAGGACCTTCTACCAAGAAGCGATCAAGAGTTGATTGATTTTTCTGTACACAGTTTTCCTTGGAATATCCTCAGCAATTTTTTTTTCCATGTATTTCATTGTTTAATATACATCATGCCTTCCTTTTTATAGAAAGCTGTGAAATTTATCTCCTAAATCATCCTTGGTATAAAAAAAATGGTAAACCATCAAATATTATTAGAAATGCCATATTGTACCGCGCTAGCGTGGTTTTTCAAAAAACGCTATCCTTTAGCGCCCTATAACTCGGTAACCATTTGAAATACAAGAAAAATGCATATAATCATTTTTGTTGAAATTTTAATAAGCTTCAATTATGTATGTAGCAAACTTTTACCTCCGACCAACGGTTCTCGAGGTATTAACAAAAAACCAAAAAAAGTGCCCTGTTTTCGGTAATTGCCGCTAGAGCTCGCCTCATATTCACGAGGACTTTTGGTATATTCATCCTTAGGTACCTTTAAATAAGTGTGCAAAGTTTCAAAACTTTCGGATTTTTTGTTAGGTTAAACCTTGTTTTGACTGGACTATTAAAAATAAGAGAAACTTGTCGCCAATCTTCGGTTCACATCTTCAGAAGGTACCTGACCCAAATACGAAATTTTGTTTTCATACTATCTTCCGTTTTGGAGCTAGGCTGTTCATACACACACACACACACAAAGACATGTTTCCAAAAAGTATCTTTGGACTCAGGGGGCCTCAAAACTCAAAAGACAAACTCAACTTCGAATTTGGGGGTCGAAAACAATACTTCCTCTACCTATAGTACCTGCAGAGGAAGTAATAATGGTGTGTGCTTACCTTAAATGCAGTTTCTGATTTGAAAAAAAGCTAGCAATATGAAAGGATTATTGGGGAGGAAAATGAAACATGAGATGAGAATATTTCTATTGATCCACGCTTACATCCGAGCCATCCACCCATATAATTGAGACTTTTGTGGTTTCAGGTGGCGACGGAGGAAGAACTAGTATTTCATTATTTCCTCACCTTTACTCAGCACTCGTCTGGCTTTGTAGTTGGCATTGCAATCAGTTTTCTTTCTTGTATCAGGAACGTTCGCAATGTTCTAAAATATTTGAGGTCATTTGAAGAGGAAGGAAGCAGAGGAAATTACATCAGGAAATCCCTTTCCGTACTTTCGCAACCACTTTTCAACACAGTGATGAACATAATAGTAGAATGAAATAATGGAAAAGTGGTTTATATAAATGTTACTGAACTGGCGAAGAGACAGAAGCAATAGGCTAGTATCCCGGGGATCCCAGGTTCAAATGCAATTTGACTTCGGCCATTCTATGTATGGCCATCCCGTGGGGGCAGAAATTTGGGCGGTCGCCCCAGGCCCCGCCTTTGAGGGGCCCCACACCATATGAGGTAAGATGATGTTGATGATGATGATAATAATAATAACAACAACAACAATAGTAATAATTTATTTTAATATTTGACCGGGTAAAGCGAGTCACGAGTAAGATTTTTACAAATTTTAAATGAATAAAAATTCCGAAGAACCGATGAACAGCACACCTTAGTTATTTTTTTAATGGGTGGTCTTCTGTTTACAGAACTACTAGTTAAATGAGTTTTATGAATTTTCATTCATTGTTCCTAGAAATAATGAAGAGTTTAATTTCTTCACCGAGCGAAGCGAGATCCTGTTTTAATTCGATTGTTCGGCATTTCCATTATCCGCAATTAATTTTTGCTACCTATTTACGACCAAACGCGTTGTTCGATTTGTTCAATTTGGTATGGATATTTCTCGAAGTCATTATTCCTGCTGGCCGTTTATTGGTTTCGTTTCATATAATGTTCAGCTTCTTCCAACATTTAGGCCAAATGGTTTCCCTGGAGTCCAACGCTGTGGCGTAGGGGATGCGTTCGCTCCTATCACGCAGCGGGCCCTGGGTTCGATTCCTGGTCGGGACAAGTTACCTAGTTGGGAATTTTTTCTGGGGTCTTTCCTCACCTGTTAGACAAATGTCATCTGGCTGTCATTATCATCTTCATCCAATCCTCACCTTGTTTGGAGAGAGTGTGTGTGAATGGTGTGTCTCGTCCTATGTGTTCGTGTTGTCTCGGAGGTGGCCCCGGCATTGGACTGATCACTCATCCGGGGAGGCACTCCATGTCCTTGTGTGGTCAAAAAAGTATGTATGTGATTCAAAGATAATCCCTCTTCCGACAGGTCGCGGCCCTGTAAGGCCCGGGCGGCTTGGGTAGCTTAAATCCTAAAAGGGAGAGGTAAAACTAAGATAAAGAAAGAAAGGTTTCCCTGGAAACAATGTTGTCTTCACATAGAATGACTGCATTGGCTAAACCCTTCAAGACTGTGATGAACAATAGGTCTTAGATTCTTTTGGAAGCGAGGACTATTACTATTACTCTACTAGTAATAATAGATCGAATGAATTGAAGCCCTGTTTGAACTCGGCCTGTCGGAATTTCGTCTGTTTGTAAATTTGTTTCTTACGTAGTCAGCCAGTCATGATCAAACGCGTTGTTCAATTTACTTCCACGTTGGCAACATACGTGTAAGGATTTTAATTTTTATCAGAATGGTGACCGTAATGTTCAGCTACTTTCAGCGATTATAACCAAACGGATCGCCTGGACATAATGTCGTTTTCACAATGAATGACAACATTGACTAAAACTCTAATGGTAGCCATGAGAAACATCTTATTTTCTTAGACGCGAAGTCTACTGTCCACAGAGCAACTAATGGTTTACGCTTAATCAACTTTCTTGAGACTCTTTGAAATGCTTTCTGGGCAACTAGCACTATTATTATTATTATTATTATTATTATTATTATTATTATTATTACTAAATTATCATTGTTCATAGAAACTGTTACTTTTTTACCCAATGAAGGACAATGAGCTACTAAAATACCATAGAATTTGCATTTTGTTCTAAGTAGAATGGATCCGTCTCCACATAAAAAAAAACTGCGAATATATTGTACTGTACCGAAGTCTACAGTTTGCATAATGAAGTCGATTGTTATTATTATTATATTATCATTATCATCAGCATCATCATTATGGCTTTTTTGTTATTATTGCCCATTGTTTAAATATTTAGTGTGATATGACTATCACTGGCACGAAAAATTGGCACAAAACAGGCTAATTCGTTGTGCTGGATAGGGAATTCTCACCTACATCCTGACCCCGAACTTTGCTTCAGAATCAGAATTGAATTATTTAGCTGGTGGAATTAAAGCCTTAGACCTTCTCTTCCATTCAACCACGATTATTACAAATAAATTATACAAAGTTAAAAATATAATGTGATACAATCACAAATATAGTAAACACAGTCGATGCTTTTGACGAAAACAATGATACCTAATATACAAACTCGCCTTATGAAGTACTTACTAACTAGTATTTATCTACTGTTTTTATATCTGTGCCTCTCGCCGACCGTTGGAATTTTGTTACAAGGAGCAGGTAGTCCGTGTATTCCAATACATAAGACATGCAGTTCCCTTTCTAGTCAGTGCCTGTCCGAGCTCAAATCTGTTCACATCTGCTGCCCGTTGAAAATTTAAGAAATGTTTTTGTGCACTCTAGTAGAATCTCTTCTCCTACCAGGAAATAGTCATTTGACAAACCGGCAGAGATATAATACGATGTCTGTACTAAGAAAGATAAGAAACGAAAAAAAGGTAAAAGTAATAGACCTATGTAATAATTAACTTATAAATAATTGTAAACATTTATTTACAATTTAAAATTAGTCAAACATTAACAACACTTCTTGCTCCACTTACATTATTTATGTAGAACCGGTTTCCAGGGAAGGAGCTCCCTCATCCTCTGCTGATGGTTGATGGAGTCAAAGCAATCCAAGAACGAAAATTGGAAACGACAAAAAAACTAGAATAATGAGTTGTGTGACGAGGGGTAGGCCTACTTAGAATGGTGCTCTCCTGTGAGCGGGTACCGAGCGGATACTTCAACCCCCGGCCCCGAAAATCGACGGATAGACTCTGGTTCCTTGGCTTCCCCAGTCGCAACGCCGGATTGGATGTTTAATTACATAACTCATTACCGCAATTTTTCACGTATTATCATAATAATCACTACAATTGAAGAGAACCATACTTTCTTTCTTTATCTGAGTTTTATCTCTCCCTTTTAGGATTTAAGGGACCCAAGCCGCCCGGGCCTTACAGGGGCGCGACCTGTCGGGAGATGGATTATCTTTGGATCACATACAATTTTTTTTGACCAGACATGGACGGCCTCTCCGGATGAGTGATCAGCCCAATGCCGGGGCCACCTCCGAGACAACACGAACACATAGGACGAGACACACCATTCACAACACACACACACACACACACACACACTCACTCCAAACAAGGCGAGGATGGGATGAAGATGATAATGACGGCCAGATGATATCTGGGGACCACAAGAGCCTAAAGTTACCCGACATTTGTCTCACAGGTGAGGAAAAACCCCAGAAAAAAACCCACCTAGGTAACTTTTCCCGACCAGGAATCGAACCCGGGCCAGCTGCGTGAGAGGACCGAACGCATCCCCTGAGTCACAGCGGTGGACAAGAGAGAACCATACTTCCTGGTTTTAATTCGTGGAATCTTTGCTTTCTCAAATTCAAACCAGTTAACCGCCAATGATATCCTGACACCCTGTATGTGACCAAGGGAATTGCAGAGATATGAGAGATGCTAAATATATTCGTTCCACTCAATTGCATAGCCATAGCCATTGAATCCAACTCCATTCAAACATGTTCAACTACTCTCTGCTAGCACAGATTACCCCGTATGCTAACTATAAACTGTTCGTATTGATTGAAGTATCGGATGTCAGCTAGCGTTAAAATATCGGCTAAGTCATTTAGAATTTTCGGTCCATGAAACTGTTCCATTACCACACAACATTTAATCACGTTGTTTAGTAGATCAAGTGACCCGATCGGATACCTAATCAACGTTACTAATTGAGCTATCTATGCACTTTTACTGAAAGTTGCTATTCAGCATCTATGCCCCCATGCCTTTATAAATAGACATTCATTAAGGCGAATAAGCATCATTTCTACTCTATATTCATGAACTCAACGGCGATGGGCACATCCAATAATTACTATTGACAAAATAAAGCTATTTATACAGCATTACTGAAATATGTACACAAATTTATATAGAAAATTCCTTGCAAGTCTTGAAGTAGGGATTTCCATGTCTGTTCAGAAGAAGGCAACGTTTGTAAGAGAGCCCTTTGGGAATCAATCATAATATTGATGATGACGGTTTGTCAGTGTCGGATTTTTTCTGAAGAATTAATTTTTGTTTTCTCTATTTGTTGACAGAATTATTTGCGATAACCTGGGATTTTTTTTCTATGAGCCAAAAAGAACAAATGAAGATAATATTATGTGCTTGACTGTTTGTTACAATTTCGCCTTTAATACATTTCTCTACGAAAGTAGAATTGAAGAGAAAGTTACGAAAGTGTTACTTTCTGCTGCAGTTACCGATGAATCTGGAATTTACCCTTCGATCAGCAGAGAAAAGACTAATAACCACTATGAATTTTTATGTTGAATAATCCAGAAATGTATGTTCACAGATAATCTTTTTCGATTTAACATTATCAGTTACATTGTGCACTAGATGATTCGAAAAGAATTGTCGGAGCTATTAAGTCTACGGTTTTCAGCTTTCTATTGGTGGCAATGACGTCGATTCTTGCATTACTATTATTATTTGATAGATGATGAACTTCTTGATGAGTTGGAAAGCGATTAACTGGAATAGTCTCCAATAATTCTCTTTGATAATAGGATCCTGACACAAAGTGCCGAACTGAAGCTTTCGGGAGAGCCACAAATATTTCTGTTGCTGCAAAAAAGTTACCGTTTGAACAAAGTCATGAATGATCATCAAGCTCACCAATGATCTAAGTTTCGAACAAGAGCTTTTCATGTCCAAGGGTGGATTTGTGAGAACAATGCAACAACTGTTGTTCGTTAAATGGGAAAAACTTATTGTAGTAAGAAACGTATTTTTATTGTCAAATATATTATGTACATATGAGATTTTGGAGGAACAAACTGTCTAGTCCATACATAAACGCGATCAGATAATTTAATTGCGGGATATGCACGCTTTCAGATTGGCACGGTTTTCAAAGTCAGCTACCTGGACAGTGTAGCGTTGAACTCCGCAGTGGCAATCAGATCGCAGAATGTCTACTTGGGCCGCTGGCAGCTTAGCATCAATAATGGGTAGCCTACAACCACAGAGCAACTTATGGAAGAAGTAAAATAACACAATATAATTATCACTTTGATTTCTCGCAACCTGGTTACACGAATATAAAGAAAGATGAAGTCTGAGAACAAATATGCAGATCGCTAGTAGTTATTTACATATTTCTATAAGTGAGTTTAGCCTTCAATTAGGCGCGCTCTGGGGCAGAGATAAGCTATTGATTTTCTCCATGCCATTTATGATTTTACTTCTTAGTTCATATATTTTTTTATATGTCAGTGAATTAGCACATTATTGTACTATGAGGTCAATTACACTTTACACTTTACAATTTATAAAAATCATTTTATTGTAGCTAGAGTAATTAATAATTTATTAATGATACGTGACGGAACAACTTTTATTGTCCGAACTCCTAAACTATACCAGAACTAAAAGAAAATATCACGGAAAGAAGTCACTCAAAAGATACAATCTACGATGAAACTTTCTCAAACTAAGTCAAAAAATGATAAAGGAGGGAATTAAAAGCACAATACATCAGAAATCAAAACCTCAACGAACATCTATGAATACTATTCAGAATGTACCCAGTCATATTGTGGGGAGAATAACAAGCATTAGTACAGCGGGTGGAACATACACCACCGCAGTGGTGTGAGAAATAATCGAGGACCATACCACAGGAGAAAATGATCTCTCACAACTCACAATCGACAGTGTGTTATAAAATAACTGAGAGAAAAAGTTGTAAATGTTGAAATTAAAACAAACATAACGAAGAACCTAACGACTTGCGTGACATTGATGACACTTCAGCTACGAATAATGCAAGTACCTCGGTTCCAGGACATTCTGATCCTCAGGTTGCACAAGAAACATGAACTAGTGTTGTAAGAAGAATTAGGGAAACCAGGCAACAAAAACAGGTTATTGTCGGTGGTAAACAAAACACGTAAGAACTACGGTATGTATTAAAATTGTACCCAAGAAAATAAACTTATTCAGCTCCAAGTTTGTTCCAACCATAATAGTTGAGGCACTATAGAGGTATGTAAGACCTAATTTTCCTGAAGCCTCATGTGAGGCACTCAACTCAATTCCCTGACTTTTTCATCACTCAAGGTAACATTGAACAACGAAAATCAGCCTAAGACAACTATTTGGCCGGATGGTGCACTACTTAGGGCCTAGTATTTTTTTTTTCAAAAAAGACCGAGTTCTTGAATAAACACGAATTACATTAGGATACCAATAATTCATGTAAATGTGGAAACTTTAACTAATAAATTACCACATCTAGAAATATTATACAGAACATATGTCCCAGATTCATATACATAACGGAGCATCATTATTCTACGGAAGGTTAAATTATTGAAACCAGACTATTATAAACCAATTGCGTACTACTGCAGGAAACAACATCATTGTGGTAGTAGTTTAATCCTTGCTGAAGAAAGTAATATTGAAGTATTCTTCGCTAAATTGTTTATAATTCAGCTCTGAATTATCTAAAATTAATTATCTGTGTGGTGATGTTAATATCAAGATACTTTCAAGACAATACTCATAAGTGACCATTAGAAGATATCTCAAGTAATTTTGTGCTAGGCCTATGTTTCATGTTGTTTGAATCATCAAACTATAATTTTTATGTATAGTAACGGAACTATGACATCTTCTAAGCTGCATTATTTATTAACAAATGACCAAAACATAAGTCAACAATCAGAGTTCGTCCAACCCAATCTGGGTGATCACCTAGCACTAATAGCCTATGTGATGTCAAATATGCACTTTCCCATTGGGAAGATAATTCTCCAATTCAAAGGTTACCTCCAGTTAAAAATGGAGACACTTTTTTAGCATAATTTCCACCATATTTCGGATCTTATATTCCCTCTCTCTTCAATTAACTCTAATTCCCATTTTATCCCATTTAACGCCTTCTTTAAAAGTTTCGCGCAACTTTTAATTATTTTGACTCATATTTGCTTCTGATGCTCAAGTACTTGTTTTAAGTTACCGACTTTCAAGGAATTTCTACTTAACGTGAACATAAGAGTAAAGAGCATATCTGCTTTCAGCGAACGCTGGATTGAAAGTAAAACATATTACCCAGCAAAACTTCTAAACATATTATACAGCTGGTCTTCAGTTCGGCATCCCTGCCCTAACACAATTTGCGGAGGGGTTTCATATGCACTGAAATGTCTGCAAAGAGTTGCAATCCGCACAATCCGCATTTGAGGAAAACTAAATATAATAAAAATTACTTAAAACTGTATGTTCTTTCTCCTTAAATCTTATAAAAACTGTAAAATTGTAATATCTTTTTTTTTCAGGTAAGTGTAGTCCAACGCGATGTTGAGAAGTGAGATCTTTATGGTAAGGAAACGTAAATACACTTTATTTACTGAATTTAATAATGTAGAAGATTTCAGACTAAGGTTTTAATAGTACGATATTTTTATTAAATTTCCTTCAAAATAGGGTAGGGCCTATAGGGATATTCAAAAGAAAACAAATTGAACTGAGAAATCCTTAATAAAATTGCTACAAACATGAACAACTAATTCACTGACGTAGATAGTAGACACTCTATGTTCATGTAAAGTTTATTGTTACATACATTATTACATTTAATTATTTACATTATTTCAACATTAGAACATGTAAAAACAAAAACAATCAGAAAAACTATTTCTAATTTAACATAAAATGTGTAAGGTATGCCCCTAGATGAGCAAAGCTCGTGTTTAGGGGTATATGGTAATGGTAAGTTTGTTATAAATATTCGTCGTAAAGAACAATGCTTCTATTCTTGCTCATTTGTATTTCTTAACTGGAAAAAAGTACTAATGGTGTTTAGTCTTACTTCTAGCAATCCTAGGTTGTTGTTCTGTAAGCTTAAATTATAACAGTTTTAAGTTTGTGTATTTTTCTCTCATTGCAGAGTGATTATTGTTGGCCTGCTGTTTACAAAATAAAGCTGCTAACAAAATAAAGAGTAAACTTTATAAAATTTCCTTTAAATAACTCCAAATTAGAAGTTAGAAATGAAGTAAACCGCGGATAGTTTACTTATAACTACTTCTAAGATTAATATTCTGTCATAATAGGAAAAAAGTTAATTGCACCACTCTATCGATTTTTTTGAAACTGAAGAAGGGAACTCATTTTATGTTTTTTTAACGTGCCGAAAATTTGAATTATTTGGTCAGGACACTCAAGTTTTTCGTCCTATGTTTAAAACCATAATGTATTGTGTCTAATATACTTTTATACTAGTTCAGAACTTTTCTTCTCTCATTCTTCTTTGTGCCATACCTTGCAGCAGTTTCACTACTTACGACCTCTAAATTCACATCACGACTCACACAACATTCACGACTATTTACGACTTACCTACATTTTGACAGTTTTATATATAAGTAATTGCATGCAAACTACAAATACCACAAATAAACTAATTACATCATCAGAAAGAGGACAACAGGACCTACAATATGACATATCACATCACATATTTAATTAATTATAACATATAAAAATTAAATTATAATTAATTCTTTTGGATTAATTATTATCGGATAGTCTGCAGACTTATTTCAAAACATGCACAAAAAGACATCCTATTTAACTACGGCCATAAAAATAACATCAGACTTAAGACATAGGAATTATTAAACAATTAAGTTACTACAAGATGTACTGCCCCGCACTACGTCGCCAGTAGGCCCTAATATCTGTCAACTGTCACATGTATTTTAGGAAAAAACACACTTCTCAACGGAAATACTGCTAGAGACAAGCCTAGGTTACACATTTAAGCTAGCGAATAGTATTTCACTTAGTGTCAAGTCAGCCAATGAGAACATAATTAGAACAGAATTTTCCATCTCTAAAAACATCCAAGTGAGGGAGCTTAGAGATGTACTTGCATCTTGTTGAAGATCGGACTCGGGAGAGTATAGACGTATTCAGATTTTAGCTCCGCGCAATATTAAGTAGAGAGAGGCATTCAGTATTAATTTCCTTCGTATGCAATAAAATAGATAATTGATTAGTAGCCATCATATATTTACATATATATACATTCTTAGTATATCATTTTGCCTTATAAAAGGATTGAGTATTAAGAGGAATAAGATACGTCGTATTGAATAGAAGTTAATAATTTACGTCAGATCTAAAGTACGTCCAGAATATATTTTTGAAAGTTCAGAAAAGGGTTTTGGAATAATAATTGAATTACATCATCTGTGCAAATAAACATTCGTCATTAGTAAAGCCTAGTAAATTCACTTAAAAGACAATTGATAATAAATATCCGATATTAAGAAACACTCTGTTACATATTTCATTCAATTGCCATATCCCATAATTCAAAATTCCCACGGAAAAAGAGTTTCACTACCGTCTGAGCAACAGATAGACAGGGAAGTCCACACTACTCCTGTAAGTGGAACTGGTTTGGATTATAAATATTATCTGTGTAAACAGATTGGCGCTTCCAGACCGGTGAAGTTTTATATGCAACCCGACTTACAGGAGTGAGCTTGGTTGTAGGTTTCGACCGACCAACCGAGCGGGCGCAACCTGAAGGCACTATGTATATAATAACAGTTTGATATTTATTTTTATTGCATTAGACGTACTCTGTTCCTTGTTCATACGGCTGTTGTAACCATATTGTATTCTGCTGCCTTTTTCAATGAGAATGAGATCAAAACCAGTAACAATAATCAATCCATATACGACAATAACCCTAAATAAAAACAGTGAGAGGTAGTGTATCTTTTAAATACCGAATAAATAAGCAAAAATCCTTAAAATATATGATGGTACCATCAATAAACTAAAAATGACACAGGTGACCTTTTAAAAAATTCCTAGACCTATTAAAAATAGAATCGTGTAAACTGATATAACAAAATGCCAGATGGAGTTACCTGGCTACATTTAAGAAACTATAGAGTTTATGACCACGGTTTCTTCAGAAAAATTAATAAGCATATGTGAAGGAATAACTACACTTTTTCAATTTCATTTTCGGAAAAAGTAATTTCAATTTCATTTCGGAAAAAGTCATTTCAATTTCGGAAAAGTAATTTTAATTTCGGAAAAAGTAACATAAATTTCGAAAAAAGTAAATCTATATTAGGAAAAAGTAATTTAAATTTCGGAAAAGTAACTTCAACTTCGGAATTATTAATAATTATTTTGGAACAGTGTGATTACAAGGGCAAGGCATTTGATGGTTTTGCACCGTCTTTATATGAAGGTTAAAATATAGCTCGAATATATATAAACGTGTATCATTACATAATTGGTTTTCTTAGGGCAATTTGTTTTTGCATTTTTTGGTTTATTTTCTATTTATCGTCAATTTCAAGAGATAGGTCGTGGAAATTTATAGGTCATTCTCGGAATTTTTATGTCATGTTTCAGTGGAGGTAGAAAGAGGCTTTTCTTTGTACATGAGCTAATTAAGTAATGTTGGTAAGTTTATTGGTCGTTTTTTAAAATTGTGTCTGTTTTCGCCATTTTTAGGTTAAAAATCCTTTTTTCTATTTTGCATTTTTTCCCTATTTTATGGTTATTAAATGCCTTGCCCAAGTGATTGAGAAATAGAGTAAGGTGCTGTATCTTTGTAATGAAGCTTTATGTTGATATATTTCGCTATTATTCAATTATGCTAAATCGTTCTTTACTTTCTGAACGACCATCGTACAATATTAATTGTTCATGTAAAAAAAGGGAGGTTCATATTGTAAACTATAGGCTAGGGCTTTAATTGTAAGGAGGTCCAGTCCAACAGGGCAGCAAAATCAATAAGAGTTAATCCAGACAAGTCTCCTGTTATATAATCTTCCTTTTCTGTTTTATTGCTGATCAATTGTGTTCTGAAATAGCCATGGGCTATGTCCTAAATTAGAATGTCTGACCTCATGTATTTGTATACGGGAGACAATCGGACAACGATGTCAGAATGTAAATGAACCGGGGAAAAAGTAGACTGATATAGAACACCACATCGTATTCTCTGAGTAATACTTTTTTCCGATTACTCACTTTGTTGAAGCAGCGGAGTCCTTTCAAAAGTGATGTGTAGATCTCTGGAGATCTTTATTGCTTTATATTATGTTAAATAACAAAAATTATTACAACGAACGGGTAAATAGATTCTACAAAGTATTATTAATTTTCTAAAGTTCTCTAGGCAATTCTATATAACACAAACTGAGACTTGGGATCATGATCTTTTGTTTCGACGTTGGTTTTTTAATATTGAACCTAGTTACAATATTTCAATATCCCTGAATTATCTGGCAGACGAAATTGTCATGCAATGTTATTTTTATACAAATTACTCATAACAAAATAGACGATATTAAAGTTCTCGAAGAAACATTTTTTACGTTCCGTGTTATAGATTTAATCTCTCTCGAATCCTACACCCCCATGTTGGGGCGAAGGCCTCCAAGAGGAGGTATCTGCTTACCGATGTGAATTTTGTTACGCTTATTTTCTATAGATTTAATAAATTACATATACTTTTTCCTCCCAAAAGGGTACACTGATTTTAATAATAACAATAGTAATAATAATAATAATAATAATAATAATAATAATAATAATAATAATAATAATAATAATATCCCGTCTATAGAATAAATTACATAAAATGTGCAGTATAAGTATATTTAATAGGAACAATAAGCAGTTTAAAGTGCCCGTGATCAAAATTTAAATAGTTTGAAAACTGATCATGAAAAAGTACCAAAATAATAAAATAAATATAACCTAAAGAAAAGCATAATATCATACATTGACTGACTGAGTAGGCCTACACTGTATAGACTAATATTGGTAATTGAAATGTGCTCCTCGTTATTTCCTTCTTTAAATGTTTTCTTTTTACATGTTCCTTCATAACCATTATACTGTATTTTTTTCTACACAAAGATTTAGAAATGTAAGAACTGTACTGACTCAAAAACAGCTTATGTTTTTATCTTACGCTCATATTGAAACCCATGTGAGATATGGTATTTGTTAATGTTTATCTTAACCCCACATTTTACATAACTTTATAAACACTGTAGGACTGCATTTCAGATGCCCTGAGGAGACACAAGTATTGAAAAGCCTAGGCTTCATATAATAAATGTTGCTGAGCTGATGGTTTTAATTATACATTTTACATTATTTTATTAACCCCACATATTTTTATGACACAAAAAGAACAACAAATTAGAGGCATGGCTGGCTTACATTTTACACAACCATGTAAATAACAATATATATTTTTTTTAGTATTATGACTATTCCTAGTTTGTTATATTTGAATTATGTACGGTATATATTTTATAATCATGACATCAGAACCATACTATCGATGCCCATTTTTAGTGACATTGAGATAATACTAGGGTACACTCCTGTATCTCAACTGTAGTTTAGTGCTAATTGATTTTATCTGATATTAATAATAAAACTAAAAAAAAAAGCTAAAACTAGACTGTAGTAAGTCCCATTTTACAATAATATGGTGTATGTATTTATTTATCATAAAAATTCTTACATATAAACCACATTAAAAACATTAACCAGCTCACGGGTCGGTGTCGACCATACATCCTCACTTTATACACTTAAAACATTACTCCATCAAATACCCAATTTAAAAAATATATTTATATCCTATTATTTACAAAACTAAGAGTATCCACAGTGTAACCCCCCCCAGAGCAAGTAACAATTCATAGAAACACATAGACATAAGTACAATATACAACAATGAAAATTGTGCCCTAACTATTTGTCTACGTTAAATCGTGAAATAATTGTATTCAATAATGTTGTAATGGTTAATAAGGTGGATTAAACACAATAATTCCTTGTATAATTTATGTCATACTAGCGTGTACCCGCGGCTTCGCCCGCGATAATTATTTGAAAAATTAAAAATTAAGAGCATAATAGTTAAATCATTATATTTATTAACACCTAAATCACGTGAATTACATACCACGATTAGATAGCGTCGCCTGGTAAAAGCGACTCAGATTCAAGGTTCTTGGCCCAGAAAACCCCTGTATAGTGAGTTTCGTCCAAATCGAACAACGTTTGACCATATTTAGGCCTATATTGACTATCCCTCTTATAATAATAATAATAATAATAATAATAATAATAATAATAATAATAATAATCCTCTTCGGTGAAGGTTGAAAATTTCATATATCTGCGTGCCTTGACATTATAAACAAATGAATCGACCAGCGTGAGCTACAACATTCAAGCGATCGCGATGGTTTTATGTCCAAGGTATGGCAAAAATAGCCAAAGCCTACTGTAATTGATTTGACATTGAAATGTATTACTGAAAACTGATGCTTCGAAAACGCAAAAAATACACGTTTTCTGCCCGTTTTTCACTCATAACTCACGAACGAAAGCAAAAATTAAAAATGTAATATGTCAGAAACCTTCCCGGGAATGTACTCAACAACTTCCCAAAGTTTCATGGCGATCGGATGAATGGTGTAGTAATGCATAAAGGACTGACACACATACACACACACACATACATACATTCATTTTTATATAATAGAAGATGAAGCAATGAATACAAGATTTCTTCTAGGAGCAATGAACATAAAATACAAGTTTTCAGATATTGGCCTATTAACTCCATAAGTATCTTTGTTACGTCAGTTTACCTGATTTTATTCATCTATACAAACGATTTACATGAAGACAATTTCATTTTCTAGATTTTCTCGAAACCGGTTCTATACTGCACATGTACTCTAAACGTGTTCTCTATACTGGAATATGTTAAGGGTAGAGGAAGTTGTGTTCTTCACTTTATATTTTCAATTGTATAAATTTATGCGAAAAGTTAAGTGCAACATTATACTCGTAAAAAGCATTTTCGTGTAAGATTAGGCGTAATCGCCTACAATTGGAAATCAGCATTTCAAATTCAAATAAGTTAATGAAACATGCAATTTTCTATTGCAGAAATCATTATGTTCACTTTCCAAATTCTTTTAAGTTGGTGAGTACAGGGATATGTTTCAACGTTTTTTTGGTCTAAAGAATGTCTGATACCTGTAATGATAGGTTTAAAAAGAGAAACACATAATGTGATTTTCTATCTACCGATGGAATTCGAATAATTCGTTTTACGAACTTTTTTCTGCATCGGTAGGCTTATTTATAAAGGTGATACGAAAGTGCTCTTGTTCGTCTGATCTCGGAGTGATATTAAATTTTATGACGCCCATGTAATGGAATGCCTCGGCGTCGCTTTGCCTTTTCGCTGGACGACTGAGTTCAACCAATTACCAGGGAGAAAACCTGAGAAACACATATAAAACGGAAGCAGGGTCGAGCGTCAGTAGGAAATTCTGCACCATGGAATTCCTTATACACTGATGAGCGCGAAATTGGAAGCCATTTCAGGCTCTCTTTGCTTCCTTTTATTCATTTGATGCAGAGACGAGACTCTTCCTCAGGTTTTCAAGAGGAGGCACAGAGTATAATATTATCTGCACTAAAGCCGGGATCAAATTAACGAGTTCTTAATTGTGGCAGCGGTAAACTTGCCGTTAGTTTCCCAGGTTATTTAAGGGAATAAAGTAGTCTGAGATGATCAAAACTAACCTTTTCTTAGCGGGATAAATCTTCTGAATCTCTCTGAACAAGAATATTTACATTTTTTTAGTGGGATGCAATATTTTTCCTCCCTAAAATTATATTTTAATGACATTTACATTAATTTAAAATCATATAAATAAATTCAACTGATGGACAATAACTGCATTTACCATGCACAAGGGGGTGCCCAGAGAAATACAAAGGAAGCTAGGTTGAAGAGAAGGCAGTGTGTGAGGAAAATTTTTTAACGCAAATATCTGAATAATAAATGTTTATATAGGCATATGTTTGTGCCATCATCTCAGAATGTGTTACAGCTACAGTTCTGAAATTTTGCAAATTTTGCACATTCCTTTATCATGTGGTAAGGAAGAACTGGTAGCAGATTTAGTCTGATACCGTGCTTATTATATGATTTAGGAATATTTTTACAACATTTTCCGCCGTGGTTTTTATACATGTGTTAATTTTTTCTTCTTAACTGATCAAATAAATATAGGTACACAATTCTGTTACGATAGTTAGTTATGTATATGTTGGATATACATGAAAAGTTTTAGGTCTCTGCTTAAAGTAGTTTCAAACATTATCAGGGGTATTTGTTTATTTAATAGTTTAATATTTATTGGCCCCTGTCGTGAATTCTTATGAGAGGTTTCTATATGCACTGTACAATTTGTAACTTACTAATTTATAAGTACATAGGTTATCTAAATTATTTATAACTTAATCTAAAGAATATATAATTATATTTAAATTGTCGCTAGCAAAAGTCACTATATTAAACGGATGAGCAACATACTTCTGGGAGTATCCAGACTAACAAATGAAAATTTGAGATCAATACACTTTATGGTTTTTTACTAACAATCACTTAAGACAACTACTAACCAAAAACAAAATGGCCACACTACCTTATTCCTTTAAAATATTACTTTGTTTGGAATATAAGAAAATAACCGAATCATGAAATTAAGTGTTATGATTATAATTATATTAGGTCTAAAAGCTGAAATTACTGTAGAAAAGCTATTTGAAAGTATTCTTCTATTTGAAAAAAAAGTCTAATTGCAATCTGTTCATGCAATATATTATTATTTTCCTTAAAGTTAATTTTAATTTTACGGGACATTTGCATTGAAAGATGATGTACTAGTATGTGATTGATATATTCTACAGAACTGCTTATTAAAAGTCTTAGTAATATAGTTTCCCTGTAAGGCCTGGGCGGCTTGGGTCGCTTAAATCCTACAAAGAGAGAGGTGAAACTACGGTAAAGAAAGAAAGAAGAAAGTAATATAGTTTAGTATTTGAAATAATTCTTTACTAACCAATGCCAATGATGGTGACTAGCTTCTGGTTGGGTATCCAACAAGGAATATAATTATAACAGGTGTCAATAATTTCTTACAGATATTCATATTAATTTATCGTTCAATTTAAAAGAATTATAAGCTTCTTTCTCGGGGATATTAAAATAAAAATATCTTATTCAATCTGAAACCTAGTTTTCCTCTATAGTAGACCCAAATTCTCAAACCTATGGAATTCTAAATGGTTCTAAGTATTAAGATGGATCATAAAGTGTAATTTTTAGTCTTTTCTGTCGGAAATATAGAAATCATATTCTTAAATTGTAATTTCCAATGTCTTTGCAGTAATTTAGTTAGGTCTTAAAATTATAATAACAATGTTATAAAAAATTTAGACTGTTTTACCTTTACATACATCTAAGTAATTTTAACTTTGCATTTATATTGTGTAATTTTAACATTGTTTTTGACTGGTAGAGCGGAAGTGGAGGCCAAATGGCCTTCACTCTGCCAGAATAAAAATAAATAAATAAATACTCACTCAAAGACACAAGCACACGAAAGCCTATACGCTGCACATCACTTAAACAATGATTATTTCAGATGTATGCAGCTCATTAAAAAACGCCCTGACTGTATTATTATTATTATTATTATTATTATTATTATTATTATTATTATTATTATTATTATTATTATTATAGCTTTATTGCTCATCTTTTGTTTATTGTGAAAATACGTCATGACTGTTTTTGAGATTAAAGATTAAAGTGAAGTTCTAAAATTACTTCTCAGGGTTTTGAAATAAATATTTTATTTAGTGGACTTCCAAAATTTAATGTTCTAAAATTATGATCTTTATTATTATAACTACTACCTTCACCGTCATCTTCTCCTGAATTTGATAGAATTAAAGGAAACCTGTTTTCTAAGAACGGTCCAATATATTTTTTTTTAATATCCCAGGGCTGTTAGCTATCCTACCATAACCAAAACCAGAAGATTAACCGAAAAGATGTATGGAATAGAATATACCTTATCACAATGTGAACCAATGAAAGAATCACTTCCAATTTCCGAGTTTTCGAACTCTTCGAATCTCCCCAAACTCGTAATCACAAAACATTTAATAGCGTAGAAAATTTGGCTTGAATTCGAAAGCTCATAGAACACAGATCACAAACGAGAACAAAATTCCAAATAAAGTAATTCCAAAGAATACCATTTCCCAAACGAGTTTGAATATTTCTAAAAGCCGACACACAGCTGTAACAGAGAGTATGAAATCCTTCTCAGTTTCTGTAAAGTTGAAGAAGAAAATATCTTACAGTTAAAGGTAAAGCATCCCCTTTACAGGCGGTGAAGACCCAGGATTAGACATTCGACACATGAAGGTAGGTTTCGGCCGCATTTACCTCCAGGATTGCTGCTGGTTCTCATTTCTGTTAGAGGCCGAGTCGACCCTAGGCAGTTTTAAAGTTGGAAATTTTTTCTAGTTGAACCTAGGGGGTATTTATTTATTTATTTTTAATTTTTGGTACCAAACCTTTGTAGTCAAATTACCTTTCTAAAAGATTCACGTAGAAATTACATTACAATAATACAACCAATGCAACCAATTTCGTCACGTACGCATTGAATCTACGAAAACCGCGCAGGCAAGGCAACTGTCGCGGCAGGAACAGCAGATCATAGGCTAATAGTTATAATGGTTCTATATTTATAAAAAGTTTTTTTGAAAATATATCCTAATTTCGTGTGTAGGCTACTTTTTGACCCAACTTTAGCATTGATCCTAGGACCAGAGTCGCTAGAATAGATGGGCCAATTGAAAAATCCCAACGTCTTCATCGGTACTAACCTTCGATCTTCCGGTTTGTAGTGCAGTGCCTCAACCATCTGTGTCACAGTGATAATAATTGATAATAACAAACTGCAATAAAATAAATCACCAAGCATTTTTTTTCGGATAAAGGAATTGCAACTTTCGTATGTAGATAAGTAGTGTCATATGATTTTTCACAGGGCTCCAAGATGTAACCAAAACGACTTCTTTTGAATGTTAAAATATTTTCTTCGTGCAGAATAATACAATACAATACGTTAATGTAATTTAACTTATGATTACTTTTCTTTTGTAAATTATTTAGTGCCAGTTAGGGTTACACTTCACACCAAGGACATGGTACGAGGGGTATTCCGAAAGTAAGTTTCGTCAATGTATGGCAGGAGTGGCGTGTTCACCAGGGGAACCAAACAAACGCCAGACGAATCCCCACCCGTGGCTGGTTCCACGACGGAAGTGGCGTCAGCGGAGGAGGCATGACGCAGGCGCACTGCGCCGTAGAAGAGCGAGTCGCAGCAGACTGGCGTGCCCGCGGGTATTAGTGTACCGCTCACGATGGCACGAGAGATTTGGCGCCACTGCCATGTACCGCTATCTCCCCTCTTTCAAACGAGCCATTGCTGCAGCCGCTGAACCTTTCATTGTCCGAGATAGAGCTGTTTGAAATTGATCTCCCGATTTCCGTCCCCGCAAAGTGCGGCCTCCACGAACCCATCTCGCACAAACCTTATGGAACATCAATTTGTCACTCAAAATGGTCTGTATGGAACCTTTAGTAATGTCAGGAAGCTGAGGTGGAGCAGGCTGTGCGCCAATTCCTTGCGTCGCAGGGCACCGAGTTTTACCACAGTGGGTTCTTCAAACTGATCGCACGCTACGACAAATGTCTCAATGTCGCTGGCGACTATGTCGAAAAATAGTGCACGGTGTATAGGTCATGCTGCCATGCTGTATTGCTTTTGGGTCAATAAAGTGTCCGTGTGACAAACTGACGAAACTTACTTTCGGAATACCCCTCGTATTAATCCTGTACAAATAGTATACACTATTGTTGTTTAAAGTGCTCTTGTGTTACGAGGAAAGTAGATGTTATGAACATAACTCTAGTTTCAGACTATTATTGCTGTGTGGATATTATTTTTATACCATCTTTGTAAATGAGAATTACAATAATCTCTCCTATTTTGTGTTTTCTCACAAACTATTTTTATGATTCTTCCATAGCTCGCTCATTTGCATTCCATGCATACTGCAGACTAGATTCCTCGAATTCGTAGCCTTGTAATTCCAGCATTGTAGAGCGTCATTAGAAAAGTTCGGAAGCATTTCTCAGTAGGAATTCATTTTATTAAAAGGATAATGCAGTCTTATTAACTTAGAGATCAACATTTTCCCGAAGAAATATTTTAATATTCGATTAAAGAAAATAAAAGTCTAATATCTGTTCATAATGCAATCTTAATGTGTCTACACTTTAACTAATTATACATTCCTTTATGAAGAAGCAGTGTTTTCCTTTATTTAACTTCTTTGGAGTTTTCAAGGCTTACGTCTATGTCTATGTATTTGAATAATAACTGCAGTGAAGTTATAATATTTAAACTACTTATTTTCTATTAATGTGTGAATTTCCATAATATTACCTTATACACAATTGTACGTTCTAACACATGTTAGATAGATGGATGGATGGATGGATGGATGGATGGATGGATGGAAGGATGGATGGATGGATGGATGGATGGATGGATGGATGGATGGATGGATGGATGGATGGATGGATGGGTGGGCGGGTGGACATATGGACGGATGGACGGAGGGATGGAGGGATGGATGGATGGATGGATGGATGGCGCAAACCGAAACGGTTGAAAGTATACGACAACATTTTTTTTTTTTTTTTTTGTGCCCACCCTTACCCCCGGAGTGCCAAAGCAAAAAGATTCCAGCAAACATGGGTCCGCAAATAAGCCGTTTGGGAGATTTATTATTGCGAATGTGTGGTCATGACGAGCCGCCACTGACGTCCTTACTTGTGCTTCACTCGTTGCGCACTTAGAAGGGGTCCGCGGTTTACAAAACTGAACATTGCTACAAGTTGGACATTCGACTTCAGGCCCGCAGTGTGGCCGGGTCGTTTCTTAGAGTGCTCGTGCACCGATGTAACACATATTTTAAATATATCATATTATATTAAATAGCTCAGTCGGAAACGTTGCATAAAGTGTTTTTTACCTATTTATGCAAGTCGTGCATGTGCATCGAATTTATAATAACCAGACAGAAAAATCGAGTCATACGACCACATGCGTGTGCTAGCCCTAGTTGGCAGTCCACGTTTTATAGTCTTCTTTTCAAGATTACCGGTTCGAGGTTAAAATGGTGATATAAAATGTACTAGACATCCTTCACAATTAGATATATTACATGTTACACTGGATGTACGACACTGCAAACAAATCGGGTCATCTTACCACGCGCATGTGTGTGCCCTAGATGGTAGTACACGAGTTACCAATCATTTTTTAGGATTCCACGTTATTCTGGGGACATGAACTCTTATGGACGATACTTTCGAAAATAATTCATTAATATTACACTGGCTATAAGGCGTTCGCTGAGACCATACGTTACGTTCTGATGGCATTCCTAACCTAAAATATCGTTTTATGAGTATATATATATATATAAATCACACTGGCTACATGGCTTAGTTCTGGCCGAAGTCATTACACTGAAGAAAAGAAAAAGAAGCAACAAGATGGAGTTGTAATAAAACCATGCAGGACAGATAATGGGTGCAGTACATAGCCGAAGCAGTCTGATCACTCGTCTGAACAGAGCCAGATGTGCTGAATTCTACATAACTTAGTCAAAATGGAACCATACAGCAACAGCAAAGAATTGTACCTGCTTGTCAAGAATTCCGAGATGATCCGAGGGTGTTTGAAAGAATTTGAAACTCTCTGCAGAGACGAGTACAGTATTGCATCCATGTGCAAGGACGACACTTTGAACACCTCCTTTAACAGAATGAGTGTACAGTATTATTAATAACATGTAACATACTAACGTAGAATTGTATTCCTTGTTAAGTTAAGCTATTAGAGAATTGTGAGGCAACTTACAATAGCAATTACACGAAAAGTCTGCTTTTCAAATTCATTTGTACTAACTATGACGATGTTTCTTAATTAAGTCAGGGGCGGCCCATAACCACACATTCACAAGAACAAATCTCGCAAATGGGTTGTTTGCGGATCCATGTTTGCTGGTAATTTTTGCTTCTGTTATCGTACACTTTCAACCGTTTCGGGTTGCGCTATTAATTATGTTACACGTGTATATATATATATATATATATATATATATATATATATATATATATATATATAGGCCTATTATAAATAATCCATATAATTAATAGTTTAAACGTTCCACTTTATTAACTTATAACTATGGCACATTAATTGTAGAAGGGGTCTTTTTTAGGGGTGTAATGTCTTCAAAGAATTAATTCTCGTAAGAAAGTTTATCTTGGGACATCCTCGTTCTATAAAATTTAATAAGTATTTGTATCTGCATATCCTAATTAAAAAATAGACTTTTCCAGCTACTTTGAAAAATGCAAATGTTTGAATAAAAACAATATTGCAATAAAAGTTCAGTGCCACGCGTAATTCGCTTGTTAACCTAACCTCTAATGTAAGAGAACTTCAATGTACAAGCTTCTTTTTAAGGTACATATTTACTTTCTCTGATTGTTACCCTTTACTTTGTATTGTTTTCCACCATTCATTATGAAAGTAAACACAGTGCTAAATGCGGGAATTTTTTTCTAGGAGAAGTCATAAATTTATATGCAAGTATTTATTTATATTTTCATTTTATGATATCAAACATTACAGTCAAATTACGGTTTTTAACGAATCACATACATATTACGGTACATTGCAATAACAACCACTGAAACCTACTTCGTCCTGTACGCATTGACTCTTAGGCCACCGCGCAGGCAAGGCAACTGTCTTTACAAGAACGGGAGATCATGACCCTAATGATGGTCCTTTATTAAGTGCCAGTATGGTACTTTATGAGATTGTGTGGGGGACGAAAAATGTCTGTCCGTCTGTCTGTCTGTCCGTCCGTCCGTGTGTCTGTACGCGCTCTAACTCAAATACGCTTTTTCGGATTTTCATGAAACTTGGAAAACACATTTATAATGTCAATGGGAAGAACCCTATTGACATTGAACCAAATCGGTTCACCGGTACCGGAGTAATGCCCAATTTAGTGCCTATTTTAATAGATTATGGCGCCTTTCTAATAGAAAGGCATTAGAAAGGCGCCATAGAAAGGCGCCATAATTCAAATACGCTGTATCGGATTTCCATTAAACTTGGTATACGCATTTATGACATCCATGAAAAGTACTCTGTTAAATTTGAACTTAATCTGTTGACCGGTACCGGAGTAAAACCCAATTTAGTGTATATTTTAAAGGCGCAATAGCTCAAATACGCCTTATCGGATATTTATGAAACTTCGTATACGCATTTATACTATCCATGGAAAGACGTCTGTTGATGTTCAACCAAATCGGTTGGCCAGTACCGGAATAATGCCCAATTTATTGCCTTTTATGTTAATATATGAGAAGTCGCGATAACTCAAATATTCTTTATTGGATTTTCCTGAAACTTTGTATACCCATTTATAATGTACATGGGAAGACGTCTACCGATATTGGACCAAATCGGTTGTCCGGTACCGGAGTAAAACCCAATTTAGTGTCTATTTTAAAAACGCGGTAACTCAAATACGCTTTACCGGATTTTTATGGAATTTGGTATACACATTTATAGTGTTCATGGGAAGAGGTCTACTGATACTGGATGAAATCGGTTCACCTGTTTCGGAGTAATGCTCAATTTGGTGCCTATTTTATGATAATATACGTATTCGAAAGAATTTATATAAAAAAAAAGCAAATCATTTATCATGACAACATAGTCAATTGTTTTACTGTGATATTTTACGGCTTTGGAAATTAAAATAGAGATAGCTATGACCAAAAACACTATTGTTTTACATGCGCTTATAACTTACAACTAGACCGTTAAACTGACCCAGGTGACCGAGATGGTAACGTTTTGGCCTCACGTTATGGAGTTCCATGGTTCAAATCCCGAAACCAGCCAATTTCACTTTCTTTTTCGTATTTTTATGTGAGTGTGCGATTGTCAAGATATCAAAAATCTGTACAGTTCAGCTGATGCTGGAAGATTTTAATCTGATTAAAAAGAAAACTAGACCTTTGTTCTTCCCTAAGCCCTGCTTAATGAATAAATCTGGAGCTTAACTTGTAAATCAATTAAAAAAACATATTCTGCATATCATAATTGCAGTCATAACTGATTAAAAAAAACATACTGGCACTTTTTTACATCAGTTTACCTGATTTTATTTAAAATGTATTTCCAAAATATACGCCGATTTCACATGTACTTTTTCCTTATATCGGAGCGATGAAGAGTGGATTTTTACTTTGCCAGAGTGCTGTTCCGGTCCATTCTGACCCAATTTCAGCACTGCATAAACATATCCTAAGTAGCTCACCTACCTCACAGGCGAATTTTAAAATATCAAAAACAATAATTAGACTAAGTTTGCTTAAACAACTAGTGAAGGGCAGAATCGAATGATTTTAAGAATCCAGTAATCTGTTCTCGAGTAGTATATAAGGAATCAAGTGATCATTAAGCTATGTTCACACTGAGGAATTTGTTGCAAGAATATGTGTCCAGTTATAGGTATAGCAACCTATTTGCCACAAGTCGTAAAACTATTGAACATATTCCTAGTTCCCGGACACAAACAGTGAATAAAATGTACCAGAAACAAGGTTTCGCCACAAGTTCTTGTTTACGCTCCGAAAGCGAAAACATTGAACAGATCCCAGCGAAAATGCTCTTTGCGCATGTGATGTAGTCATGTTTCTTGTGACAGCTGACTCTGTTTGTGGTTATGATCAATCCCATGAGATATAATGCTACGTTCACGATGTTTTATTTTACGAAATCGCCGATAATTTGCTATGGAGTGCTCTAAACAGAACATAAGTCGATGTAGAAGTATTCTCCCTCACATTCATAATCCCTTTGCAGAAAATTTGAATTTAGGCCATGTTATAGGCACACTTCTTCCTTGAAGAGATTCTGTGTTTAATACGAAATAATTAGGACAACATCTACATGTACTTACTGAAAAAATTTATGAAATAGAAGAGATATTAGAACAGCATCAGAATTGAATTAGGCCTAGGTGGGATTCATGGCAGATAATGTGTCTGTGTAAATCTTGAAGCATATTTTCTATGAAGCTGTCACATATGTGGTAAATGAAGGGTAGGCACTTCTAGCACCTATTATAAACAGTTTGAGCACAATAATATACAATTTTAATATGGATTATACAGTTATTTTGCGAGGTTAAACAAACCCTTTCTCTATCGACTACAATGGACCAAAGATATCGGGTAGCGTTGCATCACCTGCCGGTCGGCTTGACTGCGAAACTCCGGGCTTATAAAACACGCTCTGCTAAAGAAAGTTAAGCACGCTTGAATTTACAAAAAAATTACGACCGAACGCAGCTTTAAAGCTGAAATATTAATGGTTAATAAACCATTCTTACCGTAAAATTCAGAATTCAAAATACTGACTGCCCAGATAAATATAAATCCCCGCCTTTTACTGCCGACTAACGTGACCCCAGAGCTCGGAAGATTTAATCAGCATTAGTACAGTAGGCCTAAAATATTGTCAATTTCTTCCGCTAAGTGAGTGTTTGTGGGTTACAAACTTGTTCTAGGTGAATCATCAATGCATTTAAAGCAGAAAAAAGCAAACGTTTCTGCATCTAAAGCCATACTTTTGCCTGACAACAAATTCCTCAGTGTGAACGCTCACATGGGATATTAATTTGTGCAAAGAACATGTACTTAGGTTAAGTATCCAGATACAGGAATCACGGAAATGGATCTGGAATTTGTAAGGAGTATTTGTGTCTGCAACAGATTCCTCAGTGTGAACATAGCTTAAAAGTTCTCGGATGAATGCAGGGATCAGAGAACTCACGATGCGAGATGTGAGAACTCCAGTCGGCATCGGAGAACTACTAAAGAGTGACTCTATTGACAGCACTCAAATCTTCATTCGAATGTTCAGCTTTGCAAATTTTTTCATGTTACTAGATCTACTGAGATTGGTTCGCGCAATGGGTGTTGCTCACCTTATACAATGAACCTCACAGCGATAGGAGTTAATTTCACGCAGCGCTGTCAGATTTTGCGTTTATGGTATAAGCGTTCACAGAGGAAAGATTTGTCTCTCTACCCTGCGATGATTTGTTAAAAATCAGTAGTTTGGCAACACTGAAATATGCTGTCCCTTCATATATATGCCTTTCTTGCCTGCGAAACTTATACCTCGTTAACGAAGTTATCCGATGTAATACGACTGAGCGAGAGAACTCGAAAACCCATCACTTCACGCTTTTCGTAGCATTAAATCATTCGACTGTTCATTCGAATAATTTTTATACTATTATTGATATCTCAAGTTCTTTCAATATTCGAATAATTAAGATTTTTTCTTTCGAGAACTCTCATCACTATAAACAATAGCGACTCCAGGGAAGATTCAACTGGCCTTACCATTGGACCAACAGGAGTTTAACCTACCTATCGAACGCACAGGCCTTATTAAAGTAGGAGATTAAACAGAGTGAATTGTATTCTTGCTCTTTTTTTGTATTTAAATCAGTTTTTGCACGACGTAACTAATTAGTGGTATTTACGAATATTGTTGCTGTGGATCGTAACTTGACATTCCCGCACGCAATCTTGTTGCTATGGAAACAAAACAAATTTCCGTGCGGTAAAAATTACAAAAAGCACACTGTGCCGTAAGTAAAATCATAATACAAGCTTTTATAGACCAAGGCCCCCCAGTTTGTGGCGACTTTAACAGGACAATTATTCGGTTCCCATAACAACAAACACATGCGAATCACTTTCTGAAATAAACATCTATCTTCAATAATCTACTCTTATATAATTCAACGGCTCTAAATAGCGTGCTCACTCGCTCGCCCACTTCGTGAAACATCGGGTATACTCGGCGATGTTCGTCTCTGGCAGTGTAAACTTTCACGAAGAGTACAAAATTAGGAAAACCCTTTCTTTATTAGCCTAAGTGAAATGAACACAATGAACAAACATTCTAATTTTACTTTTACTTACAATTTTCATAGCTCTGAACCACAAACATTTGTAATAAACTACCAGTGTAAATTTCTTTAAAATACTGGAGTCAATGAATCATGGCGGGCGAAGCCGGGGGCACCAGCAGTAAAATATTGATGGTTTAACTCTTGAAATATCCCTGATAATAAAAATCCAAACAAACCATTCCTTCCCTTGAAACATTATATAATTTCTGAAAATTACACTGAATTGATCAAATAGAATTCACATCATATTCATCTGTCAACGAACAGTTGAGAAACAATACGTATTATGTGTTCACAGTTAGCTTTGGAACTGCATAGTCGAATCTGAGATAGTTTATTCAGGCGGCGCTTTCTAATCGTGGAATGTACTCTGAAGCCGGAATTTTAGCTGTTTCATAAATTATTTATGGCTTAGTTTATTAATGATTCGCGTGCAAGTGTTAATAAATATAATGCTTTAATAGTTATTATACTCTTAATTTTTAAATTAATTATCGTTGCAGAAGCCACGGGCACCTGCTAGTGTATATACATAATATTTTCAGGTAATATCTCAATTAATATAATTAAATTGATATAAATAATCATCGTGCAAAAATAGCATGCAATACTCGTGCCGTATGCACCGCTAACGGCACTTGTATCGCAATATACTATTTCAAAACATCACAGATCATGTTTTTTTCATACATCCCATTAAAATTGCAGTATATTGATATGCACTTTGGGTACAACTTCTCGTGGTTACGAAACTTGACATTCAGTGAGAGGTTTCTTCTTGAGCATCAGTTAATACAGGCCATTCCAACTCGAGCACTTTGTACTGGTGGGCACCATCGCAGCACTCAACGGCAGCCCGGTGCTCTCCTTCCCCATGTAGCGGCTACTGCATGTGTGCATCAGACAGCACAATGGGTAGCTGACCTCACTTTCTTGGTCTTTCTTCGTCTTATTTAAATGATATAAATATTTAGTTGCAAGGGAGAAATTAGTTAAATAGTCACCATGTGTGACAGAATTAAGGCTTTCAAAATGCAGAGTTTATTATTTAAAGATCAGCTTAAAGCCGGAAATTTTGACAATTTTCCTTCATTAAAATAATTAACTTTGGAGAGTATCAGACGTCGTTACAGAATTTTCACGATGAATTCAATGCCCATTCAAAGAAATTAATGATATGGCACCCCAACTTGAAATATTTGTGACGCCATATTTTGTCCTGAAAATAACAATCATGTTTCCAAACAGAGGTGATAAAAGTACAGATACTACCACTACACCGGCGATTTGCTTTCATTTTACAAAGGTATTCATCCACAGGAGTTTCCCAAACGTCACGCGCTTGCTTTAAAATTTACAGTGTTCGAGACAACTTATGCATGCGAACAGATGTTTTCAATTATGAATTTTAATAAAAGTAAAACCAAGACATCTCTGTCTGATGTTGCCGTACTTTGAATTTCCATTGCCGAATCGATTGTACGAAATATTGGTAAATTAGTTGCGGCAAAACGATGTTAACAATCCACTTAAATTCTAAATGTTCACAAACCCAATATAAGTAGAGAATAAATGGTGTGTTTATGTGTTCACAAAATTGTTATTAATCATATTGTTTTCGTAAGCTGAGCGCCGGCTAGACCTGTGGAGCTGCACCTGGGGCTACGCCGGTGCTGGCCTGCGCCGTGCAAGCACCTCAGTTCGAAAGGCCTGCGTTAATACATACCGCTATCTTCTTGAGCAAGTTACATACAATTACAGATTATGATAACTTTATTAGTAAACTAGCTGAAAAGGCCCGGCGTCGCCCGGGCTTTGTATTTTGTAATTTGAAATTAACTTATGGAGAACTTTCGATTTTGAAACTCTAGGTCCTTATATAATATGTACCGGTATGTAAAAAGTGAAATGAAGAAAAAGATTTATCACACTCAAACTAGTCCATCAGAAAACGCTAGATATAGCTTTTTATGGCTCATAGAGAATGTCGAATGCTGCATTCCGTTGCTTCTACACATCATGCCTGGGAGCGGTTGAAATAAGAAGAAACATAAATTACATAAGACTGTATTGACTTGACGGAAAATTTTATTTCTCATTCTCATGTTACCATAAAACCGTTTCGGGGATGAAATAAAAGAGAACTGCAGTATCACTTTCATACTTTCCTCCCCTAAAACCCGGGACATAATATACTGCGAGCATAGGACTCAAAATATTCCATCCCATGCTTAGGGCCTATGATAAACATCCATATTTCTCAACTAATACAAAGCCTACAGCTATGGATAACGTATCAGCGGAAAGGATTATTTACCTACTTAAGATATACACTTAAGTTGTCCGTGCAATACGACCTCTTATTCTACATCAAAATGTGAAGTGAGAAAATATTTCTTATGTCGAGGGTAGAGAAAGTTATGTGACTGCATCACACTGTGCTTTATTTTCGTGGATTTCATTTCTCAGTAATTATTTTCGCCAATATATTACATCGATGGAATCATAATTCGTTAAAGTCCAGTATTTTATAGTTGCCAAAGCCCTATGTTATCACAGTAAACAATACACTGTTGTCATGTGAACTGAACAGCATTTCATTGTTTTCAGTACAATATTCTCAGAAATTATTTAATTTTCAAGGGAAGGACGGGTTTCTTTCAATTTTAATGTTGACCGCGTTACTTCCCAGACTTAACTGGGTAAGTGTGCAAAATTTCGTACAAATTGGTCAAGAAATGTAGATTTGTATAGGGAACATACATACCCACATACCTACATATCCACATATCCACACACATTCGATTTTATATATTAGATTATGCCACTGGGGCCTGGTTGAATTTTAGTCATTATGTTTAATGCTTCTCGCAGACTGGGTTATCTCTATATATATAAAAGGCTTTGTCCTGACTGACTGAATGAATGACTGACAGGAATCAACGTACAGCCTAAACTATTACAGGTAGAGACTTGAAATTTTGACAGTACCTTCGCTTCATAATGTAGGTGCTCACTACGAAAGGATTTTGAAAAATTCTGATTCTAAATGCCAAAAATTAAATGTTTTTGAAAATACTTAATCCCTTTTTACATAGAATTATCAAAACAAATTCACAGAACGTATTGTTACCAGTGGTATCAGGTGGGCTTGGATTAAATTAAATGGATGTTTGACAAATTAGAGAAGGTATCATTATAATTCATATTATCTATATTAATAAAAGGAATTCTCCTCGATGTCCAGCGAAATCTACTGAACGCAGAGATCTGAAATTTTAAATATAGGTGTGCTGAAGGGTCGAAAAATGCACCTCCAAGCCGGAATTTTAATTTTAGTTTTCGTTTGTGAGTTATGAGTGAAAAACTGGCAAAAAACGTGCATTTTTTGCGTTTTCAAAACATAAGTTTTCAGTAATAAATTTCAATATCAAATCACTTACAGATGGCTTTGGCTATTTTTGTCATCATACCTCATACCTTGGAAATAAAAGCAACGCGATCGCTTGATTTTGTTAGTCCATCCTAGACGATTCATTTGTTTAGAGTGTCAAGGCCCATAGACCTATGGCATTTTCAACCTACACGGAAGAAGGATAATAAACCCTAAATATGGTCAAACATTGTTCGATTTGGACGAAACTCACTATGCAGGGGGTTTTCTGGGCCAAGGAACTCTAATCTGAGGTCGCTTTTACCCGGCGACGCTACATAATCGTGGTATGTAGTCCACGTGATTTAGGTGTTAATAAATATAATGATTTAACTATTATGATCTTAATTTTAAATTTTTGAAATAATTATCGTGGGCGAAGCCGCGGGCACATGCTATCTATATTAATAAAAGGAAGTGTCTGTCCTCCGTCTGTCTGTCATCCGTCTGTCCGCGATGCCCAGCGAAATCTACTGAACGCAGAGATCTGAAATTTTATACATAGGCGGACTAAAGGGTCGGAATGTGCACCTCGAAGCCGGAATTTTAATTTTCGCTTTAGTTCGTGAGTTATGAGTGAAAAACGGGCAGAAAACGTGTATTTATTCCGTTTTCGAAGCATGAGTTTTCAGTAATACAAATCAATTACACTAGGCTTAGGCTATTTTTGTCAAACCTTCGACATAAAAGCATCGCGATCTCGTGAATGTTGTAGCTCACGCTGGTCGATTCATTTGTTTTTAATGTCAAGGCACGCAAACATAATGTGAAATTTTCAACCTACACCGAAGAGGATTATTATTATTATTATTATTATTATTATAGGGATAATCAATATTAGCCTAAATATGGTCAAACGTTGTTCGATTTGGACGAAACTCACTATACAGGGGTTTTCCGGGCCTAGGAACTCGAATCTGGGGTCGCTTTTACCAGGTGACGCTATCTAATCGTGATATGCAGTCCACATGATTTAGGTGTTAATATAATGATTTAACTATTATGCTCTTAATTTTTAATTTTTGAAATAATTATCGCGGGCGAAGCCGCGGGCACATGCTATCTTAAAATAATAAAAGGACGTGTTTGTCTGTCTGTCCACGATGCCCAGCGAAATCTACTGAACGCAGAGATCTGAAATTTTAAACATAGATGGGCTGAAAGGTGGGCGAATGCGCATCGAAGCCGGATTTTTTATTTTAGCTTTCGTTCGCGAGTTGTGAGTGAAAAACTGGCAGAAAACGTGATTTTAGCGCTGTCGAAGCATCAGATTTCAGTAATACATTTCAATGTCAAATCAATTGCAGTTGGCTTTGGCTATTTTTGTCATACCGCGGTAATAAAAGCATCGCGATCGCTAGAATGTTGTAAGCCCACGCTGGTCGATTCATTTGTTTAGAATGTCAAGGCCCGTAGACATATGAAATTTTTAACCTACACGGAAGAGGGGTAATCAACATAGACCTAAATATGGTTAAACATCGTTCGATTTGGACGAAACTCACTATACAGGGATTTTCTGGGCCAAGGAACTCGAATCTGAGATCGCTTTTACCAGGCGACGCTATTTAATCGTTACATGTAGTCCACGTGATTTAGGTGTTAATAAATATAATGATTTAACTATTATGCTCTGAATTTTTAATTCTTGAAATAATTATCGCGGGCGATCGCTTGATTTTGTAAGTCCATCCTGGACGATTCATTTATTTAGAATATCAAGGCCCGAAGACATGAAATTTTCAACCTACACGGAAGAGGGATAATCATATAGGCCTAAATATGGTCAAACATTGTTCGATTTGGACGAAACTGACTGTACAGGGGTATTCTGGGCCAAGGAACTCGAATCTGAGGTCGCTTTTACCAGGGGACGCTACCTAATCGTGGAATGCACTCCAGGTGATTTTGGTGTTAATAATTATAATGATTTAACTATGCTCATAATTTTTAGTTTTTAATTTTTGAAATAATTATCGCGGGGGAAGCCGCGGGCACATGCGGGCACATGCTGTTTGTCTGTCTGTCCACGATGCCCATCGAAATCTACTGAACGCAGAGATCTGAAATTTTAAAGATAGATGGACTGAAAGGTGGGCGAATGCACCTCGAAGCCGAATTTTTAATTTTAGCTTTCGTTCGCGAGTTATGAGTGAAAAACTGGCAGAAAACGTGATTCGCGCTGTCGAAGCATCAGATTTCAGTAATACATTTCAATGTCAAATCAATTGCAGTTGTCTTTGGCTATTTTTGTCATACCGTGGAAATAAAAGCATCGCGATCGCTTGAATGTTGTAAGCCCACGCTGGTCGATTCATTTGTTTAGAATGTTAAGGCCCGTAGACATATTAAATTTTCAACCAACACGGAAGAGGGATAATCAATATAGGCCTAAATACTGTATGGTGAAACATTGTTTGATTTGAACGAAACTATACAAGGGTTTTCTGGGCCAAGCAACTCGAATCTGAGGTCGCTTTTACCAGGCGATGCTATCTAATCGTGGTATGTAGTCCACGTGATTTAGGTGTTAATAATTATAATGATTTAACTATTATGCTCTTAATTTTTAACTTTTGAAATAATTATCGCGGGCGAAGCCGCGGGCACATGCTAGTAAATTATAAACGCCACGTTTCGCAATCTATTGAAACATTTGCAATAAGTTGATATTGTTATCTTAAAAATTTTCGTCACATTTTATGAGCTTTTACTGTTATAAAAATCAAATCTAATACCGCATTATATTGTCTTGTAGCATGACGTGTGGTGGAGTTCAAATCGTGTGCATTTGTTTACACGGACTTGCATTCTCAAAATCAATGGACAATACACACTTTCGATTTGGTTTGGTTGCAGACTCACACTTCTTTTGTTTTTTGTTTTGTTATGAAAACATGTGAAAGCGGAACTCTCAAACTGTGAATGTCACACTTCTTTTGTCATACTTCAATTTTTTTAATTTTTTATTAATGTAAACAATTGACAGCAGAACTCTCTTACTTTGTCTAACTTTGCCTCATTTCATCACATTTCCGACTTTTCTCGTGGATTTTCCAAAAAAATTCTTTCATACAAACCTTCTCCAGACAATTACGATCACAACAAAACAAAAATCAGCCAAATCGGTCGAGCCGTTCTCAAGTGATGCGGCAACAACCCTTTTGTAAATTCATTTTTATTAATATGGATGAAATAAATCTCAGCAACATCCAGCATAAGCTTCAGTACACATAATTGAGCAATACCTGTAAATTATTACTTATGTTCAAGACTAGTGCATAGAAAAGACGATTAGCAAAGAAAAATTAACGTTTTTCTCAGGCCATCCACCGTTGGCTCGATACTGTGTCACAATAATTCAATTAGAATACCACAGCATTCTTCCTATAACAAATGTTCTTATATTTTGTATAAGCGCCTAACCGTAAAACTAACGGTAAATCTACACAGATAAAGGACTATCACATAAAGAGTGCCATCAGCGTGGGCCGAGATCGAATCCACAAAATTGAAAACAGAAAACCAGTCAAATTAAAATTTCTTATTTGAGAAGTAATTGCGAAGGAAATTGGAATGATATTTTGTGAGTTTTTAAAATATTTTTATTATTAATATTTTTTATTTTTATATTTATTTTTTACTTTACTTAAGATTAATTTATTTGAAGGGTACAAGGGAAAAACGGCTGTTGTCCGTTTTTATGGGCTTTGAGATAATAATGCCTTCTAGTAGTGAATTTGGAATGTTAGAATTAGTTTAGGGAGAAAGCGTCAATATTATAGAACTGCCTCCCTATTTTCGCTCTCCCTGCGCGCAGTTGATTTCATCCTGCTTCCCTGCATCATCTCCTGCCTCACCAAACTACGTCTTAACTTGCGCCCAGCCTGAAAGATGAGGAATACATAGGTGAAGTGGGGTTTGGAATTTCTAATGTATCACACTGTGACCAGGTACTTATAGTAGTGAGTAAGGTTAATCTTAAAAATCAGGATAATTTTCTGAAAATTATGTTTACCGGATGAAATCAACCTGTACGTGTGGTTCTTAATGAAGAAGATTCTCAGTAAGCTTAATTAGCACTCCATAAGATATAAAGTAAAGATCTATAAAGTAAGGATTCTATCATTACTTTACAAGCGGAGAAATGCAAGGTTCAAAATAAAACGTTTGTCAGCAGAAGATGAAAGGAATTATAAAACGATTTATTTACATAAATCCTTTAACAGATCAAAGAAGAAGAAAATATAGAAATAGTCTTTATAAAGCGGTGTCTGTGCTTTAAGAAATAAGTCAGTTTGCGGCTAAGTTTTCTGCTAAGATAGTTTTCTTCTATTTTGTTAATTTTGTTCGAGACGTCTGAGACATGCGATGAACCCTCTTCTCCTAAATGGCTTTATATATTACTTTTTAAATGAACTGTCATTACCAGCATGAAATAGGTTTCCCGCAGAATTTATCTACTAAACTGGGTCATAGAAACAGAGCCTAGATACTCTTGCTCTGAGTATCAATTTCAGTATGACATCTTGATATCTTTTAATATAACTGTCTTTTGCTGATTTCTATCTGTAAATTAATTTTCCTTTTTATTGGATTAAATACTTATTCCGAAATAAGAAAATTGTTGTAGGTTATAATAAAGTTTTGTTCATAGACCAAACGAAGCTAGTTCTCTTTTAAACTCGTCCATTCGGCATTGCGTCTGTCTATCTGTAAGTTTGTTTCTAACACAGTCACGTTACATGGTTCAATTTTCTCATAATTTTGCATGAATGTTCCTTCAGTTCATTAAAAACTTTATATGTGCAAGGACTTTTATTTTTTATTTCGTTTCAAGATGGTAGCTATTTTAATAGTTCGGTTTCATTATGCAGTCATGAACAAACTCTTTGTTTGATTTTGTTCCAAATTGGCCTTAATGTTTCTTGGAATCAATAAAAACGGCATAAGTTTAAGGATATTTTTTATGTTTCTGTTACAAAATGGTGGCCGTTTCAGTGAGTCGGACTGAATCATGAATCACGACTAATCGTGATGTTCTATTTTCTTTCATTTTATCATAAATACTCATTAAAGTAATTAAAAACAACGTATGTTTAAGGATTTTAATTTTTTTATTGTTACAAGTTGGAAATCATTCATAATTTTGTAGTGAATGTTCCTTAAAGTCATTAAAAACGACGTTCGTGTAAGCATTTTTACTTTTTTATTCCGTTTCAAAACGAGGGTTGTTTTACCTGATGAAGAGCAGATCTTATTGTTATTTTTTTTTGTTAGTTTGATTTGGACGTGACATCTAAACTGTTTGCAGAACGTACTAGTTATAACAAATTTTACTTCGGGTGTGTATCGTTCGTGGATGCGAGACGAAGCATGGTAACGACTTATTCTTTATTTTTACAGCCACTTTACATTCCATCGCTACATTGTTTATAATAAATTGTTGTAAAAGTATAACAAAATCAGCTATGACATGCGAATTTATAATACATTTACTTAGAGTTTAAACAACTCATGTAAGTTTTTTCGTAACTTTTGTACACAATTTATAATTTTTATGAGAGATGGAAACCTATAAACGCTCTCCCGAAAAATGATGTTATGGTTGATTCGCTCTTTTCACAAAACACACACGAAATGCATCGTAACCCTAATCAACCTTACAGTTGTTTCAAGCAATAACAATAATTACAAGTAAATAAAATCCAATCGGAGTAAAGGTGCTGCTAACTGTAGCGAAAATAAGACTAGTTTTTTTCAAACAAATCGTTAATATTTATAAAGTGTGAGTGCAATATGACACTGATCCGAAAAATTATCTTTCTCTTGACACCTTCATTGTTAAATATTGGTTGGGTGTGAGATCCGAAAAAAGGGATCTATGTTATGGAAATTTCATTTTGGCTGTAATTGATACCTACATTTCAGATTTCCTCCTTTCACTGTAATAAAATTCGAACCCCGACGTAACGGGATGTAAATCAGGCCATTGTTGTCTACTTTCAATTGGCCGAACAGCATGATTGGTGCTAATGAGTTTTTTCTACTCTGCACTTTAAACTAAAAGCTTCGCCCATTCAGCAGGCAATTTCCACTCTTCCCCTATGCCTATTTGTTTCCATATTTAACTTAAAAACAGGTCGTACTGCACATTTTAGATGTGCAAGGAGAACCGTCTGAACTGTTATTCCACTGGGACGATATTGAATTGAAATGATATTTTCAACATGAGAACATTGCATTGTATTTAGTGACATGACCAGCTCGTTTTATTTCTGTGACCAGAAATATGTGAGAGGTTCATTTGAACCAAGTAATTCACTTACATTTTATAGTGTTAGAACCTTCTCAAAAGATTAGTGGATATACAGGATGTATCAAAAATACTTTTACAAACTTCGGGCATGGGTTCCTTTCACCAAAAGAAGGAAAGAAGTCCATATGAACATGGATCCCATAATCCTTTATTTTCTCGTTAGGAACTGTTCAACACCTTGGTACACTCATAACACGTCAACACACAGAACTCATAAAAAATGCCCGAAATGTCCTCCTCTTGCTTCTAGACATGCATGCACTCGTCGAATCATGGACTGTCGCCTCCCGGATGAAGAAGCTTTTCATCGACATGTCATGGAAGCCTGCGAAACCGTTCGACACCATCCCGGAGTATTTTAAAGTCCATTTGTAAAGTGTTTTAATTGTTATTTTAGCTATTAAGGTGACCGCAACTTGTAAAACTGTATGATACGTTTTACCATTATTACATGTGGATATAATGCCAGGGACTCTATATAATACTGATAAATAGTTTTTCAAATTAAATCATACTGTGTGTCCACAATATTTTTAATTTTTGACTATTACAGCTTATATTGATGTCAACATCAGAAGATAATTCAACTATAAATTCTCACAATAAAATTTCTGGGTCCTAAATCCATAGCTGAATAGTGCCACATTATACCATTTTCAGTCATTGTTGCCAAGTAAACTATATGGAGTTACTATCAATATAATACGAAAATAATAGACTAAATGAAATTGTCTGCCAAACATTCGGTTGCGCTTCGTCATATATAGAAATAATGCAGGGAAAATCTTTATAGTTACCAGTTGGTCGTTCGCCAATCAATCCGTTCAAATGCAAGATTTAGTATTTAAAACGAAACTCTAGCTACAGGAAGGCATTTTACATACTAGGCTTAAATGCATTGTGGGTGGTGCAAGACAAGGCCATACGTAGAGGATGAAAAAAAAAGCTCTAAACTCGATAAATCCCGGACTGCAAACCCACACAGATTCGTAACACGTGTACAATGTCGCAAACATCAGAAAAATGGTCCTAGGTTTGGTCTGAACTCATCAAATGACAGAGTAGTACACAGATTATAAATAAATATAGACCGTCAAGAAGAAAATGTTAAAACAGTATTGGAGTGTTTAAAATTATTGTTCCGCCTTGTTCCTATGTGTTTTAGTTGATACACGCAACGCTAGTTTCAGTTGTAGCCTATAGGGATTCTCAGTAAAACTAAATGTAATTGAAATAGCCTACAGTAATCCTATGCTGGGAGAGGAATATACCGTAATTATTGGTTATGGTTTACTAGAAATCTAATTAACTTGTTTCATATACTAGGCCTAATTAGTGTTTCAGTCACACATTATTTCGAATTATTATTCACCTTCCCTCACTTAAAGTTTTGTCAGCCTATTGGGTTTATAACCAATTTACGTTAATTAAAGTGTAATGGTTTTAAAGACCTTATTACAATTAATAAGGGAAATAATATGTCGATTTATATTTCTTGAAAGGAGCGCTTCAGACAAGAAATGTAGATTTATTAACCTGATGCAAAACGAAAAGAAATTTGTTGCGGGATAAATCTTATTTTTCCATATTTGTTTAACCCCTGATTCCTCCCACGTCTATATGCAAACTAAATCTGTGCTTTATCCGATTCCTCCTCTTTAAATGGTATCAGTTCGCGGTTGTTGCTGAGCTCACAGTTTCAATCTTTCGGTTTGAACACGTTGTTGGTTAAAACAAACTCTTTTCGTTATTCCTTTTTGTGAAACAAAATCAATTATTTTTCTTATTTAAGGTGCATTGTATTATGCCATAAATTCAGCACAAAACCATATGAATCATATTGTGCATAACTAAAACTCGTAGCAGAAAGTCTTTTAGTAAATATTCATAAAGGTTTTTGTTTGTTTGTTTTGTTTTGCAAGAAACCGAATCGTCTTATTGCCTTGACGTTGCAGAAAAAAAGTCTCTCTCTCTCTCTATTGCTACAACACTAAGGAATGTGTTGCAGACACAAATACTCCATACAAATCACAGATCCATTTTCGTAATTCTTGTATCTGTATACTTATCCTATGTACATGTTCTTTGCACAAACATCCCATGTGAGCGTTCACACTGAGGAATTTGTTGTCAGGCACAAGGTTTGCACAGGCAGAAGGTTTGCTTTTTCTGCTTTTTAAATGTATTGATGATTCACCCAGGACAAGTTTGTAACCGACAAACACTCAGTTTGCAGTAGAAAATGACAATATTATACTGTACTAATGCTGAATAAATCTTCCGAGTTCTAGGGTCACGTTAGTCGGCCGTAAAAAGCGGGGATTTATATTTACATGGACAGTCAGTAGTTTTAATTCTGAATTTTACGGTAAGAATGGTTTATTAAACATTCATATTTCAGGTATAAAGCTGTTTTCAGTCGTATAATTTTTTGTAAATTCAAGCTTGCTTAACTTTCTTTAGCAAAGCGTATTTTATGAGCCCGGAGTCTCAGAGTCAAGCTGACCGACAAGTGACGCAGCGATAGCGGATAACTTAGATCCATTGTAGTCGATAGAGAAAGGGTTTGTTTAATCTCGCAAAATAACTGTATAATCCATATTAAAATTGTATATTATTGTGATTAAACTGTTTATAAGAGGTACTAGAAGTGCTTACCCTTCATTTACTACATAGGCGTAAGTAACAGCTTCGTAGAAAATCTACACAGACACATTATCTGCCATGAATCCCGCCTAGGCCTAATTCAATTCTGATGGTGTTTTAATATCTCTCCTATTTCATCAATTTTCTCAGTGAGCACATGTAGATGGTATCTTGATTATTTCGTATTAAACACAGAATCTCTTCAAGGAAGAAGTGTGCCTATAACTTAGGCCTAAATTCAAATTTCCTACAAAGGTATTATGAATGTGAGGGACCCTTTTAGATCGTCCTATGTTCTGTTTAGAGCACTCCGTAGCAAAATATCGGCGATTTCGTAAAATAAAACAGCGTGAACGTAGCAATCTCATGGGATTGATCATAACCACACAGAGAGTCAGATGTCACAAGAAACATGACTACAGCACATGCGCAAAGAGCATTCTCGCTGGGATCTGTTCAATGTTATCGCTTTCGGAGCGTAAACAAGAACTTGTGGCGAAATCTTGTTTCTGGTACATTTTATTCACTGTTTGTGCCCGGGGACTAGGAATATTTTCAATAGGTTTACGACTTGAGGCAAATAGGATCTGATACCTGTGCTCGGACACATATCATTTCATCCAATTCCTCAGTGTGAACGTAGCATATGAAGTACTTTTCAGTGCCCTGAAAATATTGTTATATACAAAGACTCGGTGTCGATGGAGATTTTTCTAATTTGCGATTGTGAGGCCGGAATTATATTCGAAGAATGATTGGATGTTATTTTTGTAAAATTAACCGCAAGTGAAAATTATATAAAATAGGTGCATGCATTTACGACCCATAAATATACATCTAAACTGCTAATTAACATAATGTTACAGAATCTTTTTTTTTTAATCGCCCTTGTTAGGCTAATCTTTATCTCAAAATATCCCCAGGTTCAATTTCATTTGTACTGTACGTACAACTTCCTATCTAACACTGTATCATTGTATTAAAGATCCTGGGGATGTGGAAACTAAAAGGCAGAAGAAGAATCGTTGAAAAAGACATTTGCTCCTTGTGTAATCTGAGGGAGGAAGCCAAACATATTTTGATTGAATGCAACAGGACCAGTAAGTTTAGGAAACAGTTGTTAGAATCTTATTTTAGTAATATCAATGAAGATATTACTTATATAAGAATTATTAATACAGATAAGGCTGAAATTCCTTTTCAGAGTCAAAATAATATGGGAGGAATCCGTCAAGAATGCTTCAACAGGGTCACTTGCTACTAGGTATTAGTGAAATTTTATCCATTATTTTGTTTTGTTGTGTGTACTGTTTCTTGTTTGTCGCAAGCTGGTTTTGTTTTGTTTTACTTCAGACGTACAAAGATCCCTGTAAATAGCCTACGCTACATCAGGGATGCGAGTAAGATTATGCTTGACAATAAATATTTTTATTAATATTAATATTATTCAACATCCAAATGTGAAGATACTATTTACTTTACAAGCCTACAATTTTAAATCTACTATATTTTATTTTCTCATTAAACTTATGTTTTCCTGTAAGCTGTGGCTACTTGTAGCATGTCACGCATTTATTAGGCTACTTAGTAACGTTGATTATACTTTTTTTTTACTGACATGGCTTTTAACATTGTTCAGCTGTTCATGTAAAGAAATCTTGATGCCAGTCAGAACAAATAATGTTCAGGTATCGGTTAAGAACAGCGCCATATAACTCGGACAAATATTTCTCTAAGAGATAAACAAAATCCGTACTATTCTATAAACAAGCTTTACTTTTTTCTTTTCTTTCTATTTTGAAAAGACCATTTTTTTCAGAAGTCAGCATTATTAAGTCTACAGTTCTTTCCAGTTATTTCAGGCGTCATTTAATGAAAATTTCCATACCGATACTCATTAGGTGATTATATTTCACTAGTGCACTTATAAAAACTTTAGTGTAATATTATATTACTACATTTCTGGCAGATACTTATGAACTTCATGATACATAGAAAACGATCGTTCATCATGCATGATTAAACGTTTAATTATGAAGACAGCGTATTGAATAAACAAGTATCTTTATTCTTTCCTGTCTGCCATTCTATCTAGCAATACCAGAATGTTCCCTATAGTCCCATTTTACATCTCTATGTCACAAAGCAGTAGGGTAATTTAGCTTGCAGCTTACTTTTCCTCATGAATGGAAAATGTAAATATCTCATGGCGTAGGTAGAAATATTCTCCTCGCAATGCTTGGTGTATTAAAAGAAACAATTCCGCTCGCATGTATGGTTTACACTCTCAGCGGTGTCGAGAGGTTTTATGTTGCTTGTTATTCAACTCGCTGAATAATTTCTAATTCTTCACTGTTCAGACATCAAATTATTTCACTGACCAACAGCATGAACTAAATTGCATCTAATATCAAATCAATACCGCATTTGCTGCACAGCGTACGGATTGAAACGTACTGCAGATGTTATTAACCACTGCTTTTCTTTGACTATTGCATTCGTACGTCAAACATTTGACATTGACCAATAATGTAGAACAGCTCCTCGGATATCAACCAGTCCCGATTATTTATATGTTTGCAAGGAAACGGTATATCGTAGTACGTCGAGGTATCAATATGCAGTGATTAATTCAGCACTTATCTCTATTGTTGCTAATTAACACCTTACAACATAATATCTTCTTTGGAAATTGAACAATTTAAATGCGCATTGATGAGAAACTCTATTTTTATTAGGTGCTAACCAGATCGTGTGCATTTATTCTGTTCTGGTTTTCTGTCTCTGTCTGGAGCCCTATAGCCCCTATGTTGGGGCGAAGGGGCCTCCAAGTGGAGGTTTCTGTTATCTATATGAATTTTGATTCGCTAATTTTCCGAGAGAGGACAGAGGGACAGGTGGTAAGCCCATCGCCTCTCAACCCCGTCAGGAAACTAAGGTATTACTTAGTATGACGTAGTATACTTAGTATGACTTAGTATACTTAGTACGACGTGAAAAGCCGAGAAATTTTGTCCAGAGGTACTAATTTAGGCTTGGAGTTCTTTTACGGTTCCTAAATCTAGGACACGGGCACCTCCAGCTTATAGTCCCTCCCGGAGGACTACTTCATGCCCAGGATTTTTACGTCCTGAAAAACCAGTCGACCGCAGCCGAGTTTGATCACGCGACCTTCGGATCTAGAGGCGGGCACGCTACCTCCTAGACCACCGCGGCCGACTGTTCTGGTTTTAACTTATCTTAATTAGGTTGGCTGTTTTCTCATTTCTCTGTCAGTAGATTGGTTAGTATGTGATAAGTAGGGCAAAGCATTTGATGATTTTGCACTTTTTTATATGAAGACAAAAGATAGCTTGAATATATAAACTGTGTATCATGAAATAAATCTATTAAATAAGGTCAACTTTTAATTTATTTTTGGGTTTATTTTGTATTTTTCGTCATTTTCAAGACATAGGTTTTTTAAAAATTATAGATAATTTTCAGCATTTTTAGGTTATGTTTCGGTGGAGGTAGAGAGGTGCCTTTCCCTGTACATAAGCTTACTTTAAGATAACAGACATTTCTTTTTAATTGAGAATCTCTGCCAAGAGTTCTTAGTTCATTTTAATTCAGATTTATTGTAAACACCATAGCAGTTTGTCTCGTAGCAATAAAGGATTGTTTTTCTTTCTATTTAAATGGCACAATTTGATGGGCAATTTGATGGGCATGCCAATTCAGAAAGAATTCCTTTTTCGCTATGGGTGTCCAAGTAGTATAAATTTACTTTAGTAACAAAATAAGTTTGTTTCATATTGTAAATTCATATAGCTTTTAGCAATTCAATACTTAAAAAAAAGTAGTTATAAGTAATAATGGGGAATTTACTGGTCATTTTTTAAAAATCATATGTCATTTTTCACTACTTTTTGTCATAAATGAATTTTTTATTTTGCATTATTTCACTATTATATGGTTACTAAATGTCTTGCCCTTGTGATAAGCCATTCGACTGTACATTCGTTTAGTATATTGTCTCACAGCTGACACAATAGTGATTTGATTTTAAACAGCACAGGAAAATAATATTATTTATACAGTAACATTTTACTTGCAAATCTGTCGATAAAATATTAATCTCTCGTGGAATTACCCGCGATAAACTGACATTAGCAGAGGAGAGCAGTGATGATGGAGATGAAACTATCTGTTGATATTGGATCAGAATTAATTATCTTTCTTTGCCTGCAGAAGTTGAATTTTTTAAAGGATTATAGCCATACTTATGCCCGGTTTCTACAAACTTGTGAATTACCTATGGGTAAATTATCCATGGATAAATTAGTCCCATTTCAGCCACAATGATATAATGAGCAAGGCCTTGAAGTTGTACAGTTAATTTAATTCAGAAGGCTTTGATTCTCATTGTTATTGATCCTACAAATAGGTTAAATTTTATCCAGCCATCCATGAAGGGATAAATTAACCCGACGATTTACCCTTGGAAAGATCTAGCCCGAGTTTGTAGGAACATTTTTTCTGTAATTTTCGTATTTACCCAGAGGACATTTATCTAGAAACTCGCCAAAAGTGTACGTGATTGCTATCTTTACATTATTTGTGTTTGTGTGGTATTATTCTTGTGCAAATTCTGTCCACTGGATAATTTAGCCATAGGTAATTCGCGAGTTTATAGAAACCGGCCATTAAATCAGACATAAAGTCCACTAGCAGTGGGATGCCGGTCCGTGGAATGAGGGAGCTATCTTCCTGATGAGTGGATTACAATGTTGCTGCAGGCCGCAAAGGAAGGATCCTCACCTGAATTCCACATAATCAATAATGCCAAAGTTCTGAAACAGAGTTCAAAATACGCTGTTACTCGTAGATAGTCCGCTCATGTAATAATCCGTGTTGCATGCCTCTTTATTTTTTGGGGGGCTAAGATGCCGTGGATGACTGTTACTCCATACTTTTACTGCATCAGGCTGCACCTCATTTCAAAACTTTCCATGAATTTCTTCTCGATTTTTCATAGTTTCCATGCTTCCGTTCTGTACAAATATTGCTTCAGACGTAGCATTTTATAAATTTCTTCCTGAAATCCATGCTCAGGTTGCTAGTCAACAGTGATCTTTTGTTTGTCGAATGCCATCTTGACCATAACAATTTGTGATCTGATTTCCTTCGTGCAGAAGGCATCACTCATCAACATACTTGAAATGATGAAGATTTTCCCATTCTCGGTCTCTCATAATGATTCTCATCGGTTCTTCCTTTTGCAACATTCTCATCCCTTTGGACTTGTCTCTTTTGATTTCCATTCCTAATTTATTGCTTCCTGTTTCCACAAGCCTGTCCACCAAGACTTGCTTTTCCAGCAGCACAAGATCGTCCACGTGTTTATGGTGTTGATGATTCATCTTTCTATTTTCAATTCAAATGTTTACCAACAAATATTTTGAAAGTGTTCACATTAAACTATAACTTACTCGTGGGAAACACATTTTCTTAAGCACAGACAGATTTATTTGTAATGTTAGGACGTAAAATGATACCTTGACGATGTTGAGAGTGTATTCCTATTTCATTTGTCCGCTTGACGTATTTACTCCTAGGAGTAGGTGATTTTTAATTTTTTAGCATATAGACTTACACGTTTTCAAGGTGTCTAATGGAATGTCAAAAATAAAGCAAAAATGAAACAGATATACTTTCACTTCACAATGTATTTGTACTGCCAACTCAATTTATTGTAAACACGAATCCGGAAAATAGTGCTTATAGTTTTACTGATTTCATAGTCACATCTATGGATTCTTTGCCTTCATTCAGTATGTATGCTGTTATGAGGAATTGGATTCAAAATAGAAAGCAAGGCTAACATGTTAAGAAGGTAATATTAAAACTCAGGAGCATGAAATCAGCTTGTAGCATTATTCTGACGCCACTTGAAAGAGTCTACGTGCAATGAATATGAAAGGAAGAGACGCTCTAAATGCAATTATTACTGCTCAGGAATTCATCCTAATGGATGGAAAGTAGAAAGGTGTTGTATAACATTAAAGTAGAATAAGATTTTAGTACTTTTAAAGTAGGTGAGGGTATCTCACAGAAAGCAGAATATGATTACCTTATATCAGCGTTTCTCAACCTATGGTCCGCGGACCACCGGTGGTCCGCGAAGATGGTGCAGATGGTCCGCAGACATAATTAAAAAATATCATAAAGCAAGTGGAAAGTAAAGAAGTAAAATTTTTCACATATTTCGTTATAATGACCTACAATTAATACCCCTAAATATTAAGAATATGGGATGTAAAATTAGGGGTCCGTAAAATTTTTTACACATTTTTAGAGGTCCTCGGGTTCAAAAATGTTCAGGAACGCTGCCTTATATGTATGCTTTTCCCGTTTCTCCAATTTTGCCCTTCCTCCTTGTGTAAGTAGATTGTGAACGATAACCATTTTTTCCTTGTCATCCCCACAGCAAAATTAATTTGTATGACATAGGCAAAAGATGGAAATAGTTTATTATTGGCATGATATTTTGACATATAGTTGGAATTATCATATAAACGTTTTTCCCTCCTTCCCTTAAAATTCATAATGTAACAAACTAGTAACTAATAACCTTCACAGCAAGGAATACTAGCTAAATATTGGCGTATCTCAATCAATTACTCTCTTGATGTGAAATAAGTATATCTCCCAGGACTTTTTTTAATAATCTCTGAAAATTAGGTACCTCAAAGCTAGAGTGACGCAAGTCACAAAACAATAATGTGACTGGAGAGTGGAAAAATAAAATATTGCTTCCATTTTCTTCATTATCATATAATATATCATATTGATCAGTAGCATATTTGTGTCTTATAAACTAGTGTTCACTCTTTATCAGGTGGTAACATCAATTTTCCCTATTTTTTTAATGTTATAATAATAGGGAGTTTGTGTTATTTTAACTCTGAATATAAGACACATTTTGTGAACTTGCATTCTACTTTTCTTAGTTTCTTGATATAAAAATTATCATGAACATTGCAAAGTGAAGGACAAAATATATAACACACATGTATACAGTTAATGTTTATTTGTGCAGTAATATAGTTATGATATAGGCTATTTGTATTATGGAAGTACCATTTTATTAACAAATCAATGCGGTCCGAAAATCTTTCACCAAGTTAAAACTGGTTGAAAACCACTGCTCTAGAACCATTAGAACAAAGAAAAGAAACTATCTCAAAGACAAAGTAAAATATAAATTAGATGAAAAAAAAAACATAGTAGTAAAGACAAAAATACTAGGGATCTCTACAAGGGAATAAACGAGTTCAACCTAGAACAAACATAATGAAGGACAATGACTGCACCTTCATTGATGGACAATATACTCGCGGCTCCAAATAATATTTTTAATAGATGTAAAGATCTCTTTAATAATCCGTTAATAAATGTAAGCCGAAAGTGTAGAAAGCGAAATATTCACAGCAGAGCCGTTGGTTTCTGTAGTCGATCCTAACAGAAATTTAAAGAGATACAGAAAGCTAAACAAGTAAAGCAGTAAAAAAAATAAAAGAAAACACACAAACAAACAAATCTCCAGGCGTTGACCAAACTCCAGCAGAATTAAGTCAGGTGAAGACTGATTAAATTCAGGAATCCATGAACTTGTTCTAATGAACTGGAGAAAATAATTGCCAGATAAATGGAAAGGATCTATTATTTTACCGATCCATAAAAACGGAGATAGGTCCGAATGTAATAACTATCGAGGAATTTCTCTCGTATAAACATCAAAATTTTGCCTAGTAAACTTCTGTCAAGATTAACCCCATATGCGGATGAAACCATTGGAGATCACCAATGTGGATTTAGGTGAATTAGATCAACCATTGATCAAATATTTTGTATTTTGGAGAAAAGTGGGAATATAGTACATAGATTTAGAAAAAGCATATGATTCAGTTAGGAGAGACAAATTTGCAATATCGTCATTGAGTTTGGGGTATCAAAGAAGTTAGTTAGGCTGATCAAAATATGTCTAAGTGAAACCTCTAGCAAAGTCAGGGTGGTGGTGGTGGTGGTGGTGATGGTGATGATGATGATGGTGATGATGATGGTGATGATGATGGTGATGATGATGATGATGATGATGATGAGTTTTCTGCCTGAATTCAGGTCCGAACCCGTGACGGACCCGTGGGATGATGATCATGAATGTCCGATGTGATTCAAGCAAAGGTGATACCGCGGAGATTTGCCATTGCCTTTCGCGGGATGGAAATTAACTCACAACACCCAGTCCTGAACCCAGGACGGAAATATTTCACCTCTGAAAAATCCCCCATCCATTCTTAAACCCAGGAAGGAAATTTTCCATCGCTGAAAAATCCCCGACCCACCCGGAAATCGAACCCGATCCGTCAGGGTGGAAGGTAGTCATGCTACCAACTCACACACGGCGGAGAACTGGAAACTTATTATCAGATAGATTTTCCGTTAAAAGTGACTTGAAGCAAGAAGATGCATTATCGCTTTTACTTCTTAATTTCGCTTTTAATTTGCCATTAGGAAAGTTCAGGACTACAAAGCAGGTCTGGAATTAAACAGCAATCACCCGATTTTAGCTTATGCAGATAATGTTTGTCTGTTGGGCGATTACATAAACAGAATCGAGAAAAATGCAGAAAGTTTTTTTTTCTGATGCCTGTAGGAATACTGGATTGGAAATTAATAGGCCTACAGAAAAAAGCTAGGGATATGCCTATGAAATCTCAAAATTATGCGCTAAAACTATTGCAATAGCCGATAAAGCATTCGAACAAGTGAAAATTCAAATATCTGGGAGCAATAAATACGGATAGAAATAATGCTAAGGTAGGCCAAGTCCCTCGAGGGATGAAGCGCCACGGAGTTTAGTTTTTTAGTTTTAGAAGTTAAATGTCGACTAAAATCAGGAAATGCTTGTTTTTATGTAATTCAGAAACATTTATCTTCTCGTCTACTATAAAGAAATCTAAAAATAAAATTGAATAAGACAATTATCCTCCCGGTTGATCATATAGATGTGAGATATGCTCCCTTACTCTTCAGGAAGAACATAATCTGAGAGTGTTCGAAAGCAGGGTGCTTAGGAAAATATTTTGACCTAAGAGAGATGATAACGGTGACTGTAGAAAATTGCGTTATGACTAGCTTCAAAACCTGTATTTTTCACCGAATAAATAAGGGTGATTCAATCGCAGAGGAGGAAATGGCCAGGACATGTTGAGCGCATGGGAGAGAAAAAACATATCTCGGAAATGTTAACTGGGAAACCCGAAGGGTAGAGACCACTCGGACGACCTAGATGTAGGTGGGCGAACAATATTGCAATAGATATAAGGGGATTAGATTTTGGGAGGGATGGTTTAATGGAGTTAGCGCAGGATAGGGTTGAATGGTGGGCTCATGTAATCGCAGCAATGAACCTCAGGGTTCCTTAAAATAGATAATATTCATTTAGCTTGCTCAGGATTTGTCTAGTGTCATTGAGTTGTCTAAGTAAGTATATTATTTACATTACATAGGGGAGATTGCCCCGTTGGCGGTCAGGCCTCGTTACCGGTCAACAAGTAGTTACACATTTAGACTCTAGATAGCAGCAGAAAACAGTTATGAAGGGGTAGGCAGGAATACTGTCTAGCTTCTAGATGTGTAACTACTTGTTGACCGGTAACGAGGCCTGACCGGCAACGGGGCAATAAGAACAAATTTCCGTGTAGATTGTGCCCCATTAATAAGTTTTAGAAGTAAGATGTAGCCTATTACTTACAGAACTACTTTTCAGCTGACAAGACAATTGCAAATAGGCCTACAGTAGAATTCCAGCTATCCGGATTAATTGGGACTAGACCTGATCCGGATAATCAAATATGAAGATAATCGATTTGGGCCTCAAAACGATCCGGATAATTGACGATTCGGATAATTATGGTTCGGTGAAATTGAAGTTCTACTGCAATGAAAATCAGAGAGCTTCAGAAGTATACTTGTTTAATTTCATGTCTCCTTAATCTGATTTACAGACAGCTACTTCCCTCTCTTCCCTCCCTATGTACCGTTTAATTTATGCAAGAATTTACTTATCACCATGTAAAATAATGAAGTAATAATTGCTCAGATAAATTCTATTTATACTTTACATCTATTTGCAATTCTTCTTTCTAGAAATCTAATAATATATCATGGTGTTTACTGCAACGCTATATTATTCATTAATGTCTAAGGAAGTAACCAGCGCTTTTAATAGGGGTTTTAATATGTCTTTGAATACATTACGCTTGATCAAAATACTTCGAGGAAATGATGTCTTACTTAAAATATGTGGAGCTTCAGAATCTTACTTCATTAGTGATTTAATTGCTTATTACATGGGAGCAAAGTTTGAATCTTGCACGACTATGTTATGTAGGTTGTTATCTTGCAAAATAAATTAGTCTATGCTTCAGCTAGTGCATTGAAAATTTAATAACAACGTAATTGGTTTGAAGCTCGTAAACTGCTTTCATATACTATCATTTTCTAATGAAACAGAGAACAATCGAGATAAAATATATTTTGCAATTTTCTTTTTATCTTGCAATAATTTCGTTATGCAACAAACATTTATGTTCTAATATTTAGTTCATTCCAGTAATAAAGTCTGATATGCTATTTCTTACGTTCAAATTGGGTGGATAGGTACTCATAAGTTTTACGCAACCCAACCCGATCCATTGTGTCATTAGTTCATGATCTCACTATCGTATCGTCCGCAGTTCCGCAGCAGTTATGTTAATAAAATTATATGATTCTTACGATGTTGTTCCGAGAATTCAGGCGTCTCATTAGAAAACGAAAATAATAAAAGGAAGTTTTGGTGGATTCATATCCATTGATTATAACAGTCCACCGCTGTGCATAGGGGATGATTTCATTTTCCTTACGCAGCGGGCTCCGACTCGATTCTTGCTTCCGAGGTGGGTTATTTTGGTGCTTTTCCTATCTATGAGACGAATGTCGGGGAACTTTAGGCTCTCCTGCAGCCTTATTTTGTAATTTTTCGATTTGCCTGCCACTCGAATCGAGATGTTTGCCGTCGGGATCTCCACATTCCGAGTCTTTAGAAATATTGGGATGTAACGTCAATCGAGATTATCTACTTCCGGTGTATTAAAAGGTATTCTTATGATGATCGAAAAAAGTTGTATGTTTTTATCGTTAGAGGTCCAGAAACATCCGCATTTACAGCAGAGATTTAAAGACTCCTTAGGATGAGAACTCAGACTGAAAGATCATGTCCTATTGCTAGGAGATGGTCGGCAAAGTTATCAGTTCAATTGCAGTGAATCTGCGTTCATCTCCGGAAACTTCAATAAACTAGAAACTCCATCCGTTTAACAGATCTGTGATATAGTGCTCCCCATTCAACGAGTCAATCGTCAGCATTTCCTTTTGCGAACTGGCGTATGGGTATATTACTGTTTATTGAGGATAAACAGTAGTTTGCACTCTCAAATCCAACCAGATGGCAGAGTCTGTTGCCAAGTCATTCTGATAACAATAGTAATACAATACAAAATTTTAGCATTTCTTTGACTCTCGTTTCCGACTAAGACATGACATCACTTCAACATGCGGCTGTTTACGAGTGTGTCCTTCTTGCATTAAACAAACAACACTTCAAATACAGCACCGCTGAGAACGATGATAGCAAGAGGACTATAACATTTGTATACTTATTATGGACATGGAGGACAAGGTATAGAAATAAATGTTACGGAAATATGAAACAGGAACCTGACGACGGTCTTACTTTTCTTTGTCACAAGGATTTTACTGCGGTTATTATTATATTTATATAAATAAAATCGTGAAGGGTCTGCTATTTTCACATTAAAACGTTACATAGGCCTATGTAGGACGATAAGTTTTGGAGAAAACAATATTTATGAAATTTGTGGCTTTACACCCACTGAATGTAATTTTTAACGAAAATAATCATATGAAGATAATTTTTCTTCTGGTACTACAACTTTTATAACTTCTCAGCGACTTTATTTCATTATATCCTGTAATGAATAATTGTGACCAATTTGTAATGTTTAACTGTTTGAGGTCTTTAATCACTTGGTCTGTCCATCTTAGTATGGATTTTCCATGAGCCTTTGTTGATAACAGATTCCAGTTATAGCCTATATAGCCTTTACTAATTTGTCACTCTACATTTCTCATAGCATGATCAAACTACCCTTACTGATTTGTATAATACGATTTTTATTTTGTTCACTGTTTGTTTAAATTCTCCAAGAATAGTTTTTGTCTTTCGTTGGACCGAATATAGCTTTCGTTTTACTGTTTCCGTTATGACCCAAGTTTCGGAACCGTAGGTCACCAGTGCCTTTCTTACTGATGCTTTTTTATTAATTTATTTTTGAACAGCGAAAGATTTGGCTTATTTTCTTGGACAATTCTATGTTTTATTTCTTTCTTATTGTATTATACCATTTGCTATTGAACCAAAACATTAACAAAATGTTTCATCTTTGTACCATTAGTCTACAAGTCCTATTATTCCTAGCACAGGATAATAATTATCATAATTGTATCTGTATATTACTTAGAATTGCATATCTATTTTAACTCTTTACGACGGGCGTGATTATTTTGTTACATTAATATGAACAGGAGGTCTGAGTAATCACTTGGAGTTAAGGGGCTTTTAACAATGAAATAAATTACGAAATGCTAATTTTAGTTATTGATGAAGAAAATTTACTCCTAAAAGTTTAATTAACAAAGCATTATTTTTACACCATAATTTTAAGAGGGTTTTCAGGACACGTATTTCAATCACTGAACCGCAAATACTATGAAGTGCACTGTTTCAAACATAAGTTAATATTTTTTCAAAACTTACTTAGAATCATCATTCACATCACTCCCAACCAGATATTAATCACATTCATCGTAATAACTGGTTGTGTTCAAAATTGCAGTAGTTTAACTTACAAAATTGTCCCCTTAAAAATGAGATATACATGCCATTCTCTCAAAACATTCACTGCAAAATCTCACCGAAAAAATTTATTCATAACTGCCGTATCATAGTCTTGAAAATCGTGGCCTAATAATTTCTAATGGTCTCGGCCATTGGCTCATTGTTATTCTCAAACAATTAAGCTGAAAAAAAACTTACATAGCTATGATCTTGAGGTCTCACGACTTCATTAATTCTTTCATACAGGATGATAAAGGTTCTTGAGAAGGGAAGATAGTGTAAATAACTCACCTGTGAAGACGATATACAGACAGTAGCAGCTGTTTGTTTTTACTGCGATCACATAGATCTCACGGCCTATTCGTTACATACAACGAATACGTAATAAGATATTAACATATTAGTCTATTGTATATGGATTCAGGAAATATCATTTATCCATCAAACTTGGTATATGAAGTTGGAGCTTGATACCAAACATTTTTGTCGTCTTGCATCAGCCTTTGACAAAGACATGTTCAGTTTCTTTTACTGTAGTAGGATACAGGCTTTTGTATCGGATTTTGCCATTGTCAAAGGAGGAGCTTTAGAATGATTAATATTACAGCGATCTTTACTAATTTATTGGCATATTTATTGTAATTCACAATTAGATTATTAAGTCGTTTTTATTTCATTTCCGGTTTAAGGGTTAAATACATATTAGCCTTTTCATAAAATATGGGAATTTTTCCCTCAAAGAGAGAAGTTATAAAACCAGTGTAATCGAATAGTTAAATAAAAGTTTAAAACCTCAAATTTACTGAATATTAAGGAATTTCATGTATTTAAAGTTGTTTCATGTTTAAAATTTGTCGGTTATGTATTTATTACGTTGCAGTTGATTTTTTCTTTACTCAAACTAAGTAGTCAAGAGTAATCAGCTACGTCTTTTTTGATTTGAGAAAATATATGTCTTATGGTACAATTTGGCATAAGGTAAACTTCAAAAATTATGTGTGGTTAATGACTATGTAGAATAGCAAACAGTGACATTTTGTCCCAGCCGTAATGTCCCACCCGTAATGGTGATAGTTTTGTTAAATTATTATTGTAAGAGTTAAATAAATGTTCTGACAGTGTGGAAACAGTTTATAATTTTTATTCCATCCCTCATACCTTCATTAATAATAGCATTAAGTCTCTAACATTAATAGCAGAACAGCAAATGAACTGTTATTGTGCCCCATTAAAATCGTTGTCTAAATCATGTCCCACCCGTAATAGATTTGAAAAACAAATTTTAAATATTTAAAATCAATTTTAAATAATGTTTTCCTTGTAGTATGGAGAAGAAGACATAGTAAATTTCACAGAATGAGCAGAAGAGGTCTAGTTTATTATTTATGTTGTGTAGTGAACAAAAATACTTGTCATAGTAGGCCTATGCTAGAATGTCCCACCCGTAATTATGAAATGGCTGATATGGATTTAGTGATTTTTATTATTTACCCGAGGCAATGTTTAAAGGAGCGAGTATTGCAACTTCAAACTTGTTCGTCAAGAAATCTAAGATTTTGATTGAATGAACAGTGAATATTTAAACCGTATCATTAAAACCATGATGTTTTTGAAGAGACAGTCAGTTTAGAGAAGTTTGGAAAACTCTATCCACTAATACTTATTCGAAGGTCCATATAAAAAGTTGTACTTTTTTAAGTGGGAGAAGTTAATGATAAATAATTAACTCTTAACTGTTTACGTCAGGTTGGTACCAATGCACCTACACACAGTACACCTACTTCGTCAGCCAATTTTCAAAATCTGTGTGGGCTTATCTGTGCACGTCAAGTTTGAATGTTGGAACGAATTAAATTTTTATTAGGTCATTGGAAATTTGATATTTTCTTCCCTTAGAATGTTAAAGCAAACATTATTCTTTATTTAAAAATGTACGTTTTATTCTGTACAGCACTTTCTAGGGCTCGATATATACTCTTTTCGTTTAATCATTACTAGCTATTGCCCGGAGCTTTGCTAGCGTTACTTTCGTAATTTGCTATAAAATTTAATACTTCCTCGATACTCAATCCTTAGTCTTAACTAATTTTGTAAAATTACTGACTAATATTGCAAATGACAAAGTGTAAGAATACTATAATCTTTCTCCATATAAAATTTCATCCCCTTATGATCCCTTTGCGTTTGTAAGCCACTTAGGGGATGGATTGTAGTATATGCTGAAATACCTCTTTATTTATATGTATAGAGTATTTATGCTTAGTTTCAAGAAAATCTGAAAAAAAAAACTTTTCCTATTACAAACTTTATATCCTTTATCACCCGCTTTAGATGTTGATTTACAAATAATAATAATAATAAAATGGAAAAAGCATACCATGCAACAATGAATATGTGTGACAAAAAATCATTATCCAAAAATGCTAAATTGAGGCATTATAAAACCAGAAGATCTGTACGCAACAGAGTATAGGCCTATAAACACCTTCTCAGATAGAAGAATAAGCAAAGCAGAGAAGGGAATCTTAAGGAAAATTACGGGACCAATTTGGGAGAATAACATACACAAACCGAGACCAGAAGAGGAGTTATACAAACATACAAAAAAATAGTCCATACTTTCAGGAAAAGAAGATTAAGATTCTATGGTCACATTTTCAGAATGGAAAGAGACAGACTTACCAAACAAATTTTTTATCACTACGTAAGTAAAAAAAACAAAACCAGCCTTTTTCAAGGAAATTGAAGATTTGTAATTACTCAGTATCAAAAAGGAGGATATTGCAAACAGAGAAAAGTTTAGGAAACCAATATTTGATGGCGAATTTCCAGAGAAACCTAAGAAGAAAACGGGAAGTAAATGGACGGAAGAACGGAAACAGCAGCATCGCGAAAGAATGAAGAAGTATTGGGAAGACAAGAAGAAAACAACTGTTTCAGGCGGCCGCAAGGCCTATTCTCTCTCCCATTCTGCTCCCCAGGAAACTGTCTGAAGAGCTTTAACTTAGTTGCCGCTTCATATTAGGTCTTGTATCCACCTGGAAAATTGATCCAACGTTAGAGGTAGTCGAAGATTATAATGAGAATCCAATAACAGCCTGCATTCTCGAAGGTCTGTAATAATTCAGTAACCAACTCGTTGTGGTAGGCCTACTACTAATGTCTTCTGATTTTCAAAAGTAATATCATCTTATCAGACATACCCACAGCCATTATTGTCACGTAGCGAATGGCTGCGTGCATAATAGACGATAAGAAACCATTTCTAAACAAAGGAAGGGTTGGGGAGACTTCGATTAATCGATATTGAACCCTGTTATGACTATCGATACTGCCCTGAATTTATTTTGAATTACAGAAAAAAGAGAAGTGCGCATGCGCCGACGGTGAGTCGACGGGAGAAGAGCTGATCCGAAAAAGACAGTTAGGAGTACGTGCCTGACTACGAGTGAGAGAAGTTGAAAAGGCAGAAGGGAGAAGACGAGATTGGGATGTGTGACAGCGGTAGCGACGTTCTGGCATGATGATGTGTCAGACTTCCATCTAAGGAAATTCTGGTTGTGAACTTCCTTGACACGACTATATGGAGATAGTCATTAATCAGAAGAATACACCAAGTCGGCCAGTACGAGACACCGCTACAGCGAACATCAGCTGTGAGAGTGAGTCGTGACTGCTCGCTCTGAATAAGAGCAGATATGGACATCAGGAAGTAATGGGAGACAACTCAGGATCGGAGGATAAGTTGGACATCACTGGTTGAGTATAATAGTCTAGACTTTTTCTTATTGTTTGAGGAGTGAGAAAACTGAGATATTCCTTTTTTAAGGATGGTTTCTAAGTCATGTATGGCAATCAGACGCCGTAGGGTATGATAGAAGAATAGAATAGAAATATAGAAGTGAGAATTCTAGAAGTAAAGTGATGAAATCCAGTAATCCAACTACTTTCTATTTCTGGTCTAAGTTAATTATAAAAGAGCAGTCAAGAGCCCAACCGCTGAAGGATACAGATAGATCTCTTCACTTTAGGGTTTCATGGGTGATTGTTCCACGAATGAATACATAGCTAGGGGCAATTGGTGATGCTCATAGAAACTTTGTTATTTTTGAGACAGGACGCGAGGGGAGTAAGGAAGAAAAGTAATTAAGGGGCATGCTTAGTACTTCTTACGAGGGCCCCTCCCACTTGGGTTTCTTTCAGGTGACGGGTGACTATCTATAAATAGATTTCATGCTGGCCTGTAATGTTAAGTTATGTTTTTTTATAGAGATTTATCTACAAGCGAAGGTGTATGGAACATGGTAGAGGGGGATAAGAAGTGGAAAGATTGAAGGGCAAAAGAAGGCCTACGAGTGGTAGTGCATTAGGTGTGTACCATTGGAAAATTTACATGTTAGGGTAGAAGTAGAAGTCACTAAAGGGGTTATAGAGAAGCTTACTAATCTGGGCGTGAATTAGTTTCAGTTAGAATTCTAGGGAATTTAGAGACAAAAGAAGATTGGGTGCCCATGCTAAAGAGTAGTAACGTAAGAAGTAGGAAAACTAGAATAACCACCGAGTGAATTAAATCAATGGTATAAGCTGAAGGGAACTCTACTTAAAGAAAGAAAGGGGTTAAAAGATAATAGCTGATGACTGGTCAGGTTAGAAAGAGGAGAGTGAGTTGAAAGATAACAACAAATGATTGGTTAGGTTAGAAAGAGGAGAATAGGAAATTGCGAGTAGTGTACTGATGATAAGTAGTTTATTAGCAAGTACCAGAGATTGTAAGGGGGAGGTGAGGGAACGCCGGAAGTATCCCGAATCAAACAAATAAAATCTGGTAGTAGACAAGGCCTATACCAGTAACATATAAAGAAAAGAAATTTATGAGAGATTGTGAAAGCCATCGATGTTGGAGGCGAACAACGGCCCCACGTGCCTCTAGGAGAGAGTGTCAGGGACCTCTGACATCGATTTACAAAATTTTATTTTTGTTTGCGGCCCATTAATATTTTCCCGGTTGCAGGAGAGGAGTCAGATTGTTTGTAACTCAAGATCTAGACGTCGCTCCTGTATCGGTGGTCTATCGCCACAGTCACTCTGTGGGTATAGGCCTAAACTTCTATTTCTTTCTTCGTGAGACTGTCTTTTCTATCTATCTTTAAATACAATTCTTCATGGACTAAGCTGACAAATAGACTAATATAGGAGACATAGGTGGGATTATTGAGTGTAATCTGTAGAGTAAGGACTGGATTATGAATTGAAAACCTTTATTTATTCAAGAAAAAAAAACCCAGTATAATATATATATTGAACTATCCTGAAGTTGCAAATGTAAATGACTACACAAGTCAGTAGTAAATTAGAAGAATAATACAAGACGTTCTAGTAGATACCTGAAAAACAAAGAAAGAAAATTAAAGTAATTAATTAAGGATTTGTTATTGTTGAACAGAGAACGTACTTATATAGTTAAAATTGGGTATACTAACCTTGAATGATCAAATATTATCCTACCAATAAAAGTGTTGAATGGTTAATGTAGTGTAAATGTAATTTATTGTATATAAGATTGTTATTGTTGAAAAAAGAAAAAAAATAATAATAAATTATGGTTATTGTTATGCAAAGTAAATTAACGTGAAGTTCAGATTTTTGACCCTTATCCTTGTAATGGTTTGAGAGTCGCTGGTTTTTGGGCTAAGTTATATACTTTGGTAGTGAGTATTGAAAAAGGAGAAAAAGAAGAAGCAGAATAAAAAAAAAAAAGAAAGGTAAATCCGAACCCAACTCCCGTCTCCACTGTTAATTTAAAAGCTAGTCGAGGGGCATGTAGGTACATAGCCTGTGTATCTATAATTTAATTTGTGTCTGGGCTGATACATAACAAAAAGAAAAGAGGAAGCGTATTGATGATGGCGCCCGTTAATATAAATTTTCATCAATATTATCAAGACTGGGTAAATTGTTAAAAGAGAGAGAAAGTAGACTGAGAGTAGGAAGTTTGCAATCACCCGGTGTCAAAGGTAGTTGTACTGAACGTTGGAATGTGGACTATGCAGGCAGTGTTGTGATGACACGACAGGTGTATGAGTGACCTTGTTTTGTAGGAGTTCAGTAAACTTATATACTACGATTGAGAATAATCACATATTAGTCGTCACAGATTTTGGCGAAGAATTTTGGCGAAGATTTAATCCAAGAAGTTAAGGAACTTTATAGCATAAAGTAAGAAAAGCCCGTCACAAAGTTTGGCGCCCATATCGTGGGGCTGAGTAGTGTTAAAACAAAACAGTATTGCTAATTGTTGCAACTTAATTTAGTTAAAATTGTTAAGTAAAAAAAAAAGAAACCTTTATTCAGTTGAAGTTCCATATTATGATAGCCCATAGCGTGAGGCAGTGATAGTTTGATATCCTAACGTGAGGCGAGATAGGGTTAAAAGAATTTTGGGAGTTAGGTTAGTATAACTGAAATTTATTCTCAAAAACAAATAATAATAATAATAATAATAACATATTTTTGGGAAAAGAATAATGACTATTGACAAGTAAGGACTTCTATAGATGACTAAGACAGACGACTGAACTATTGTGTGTTCTAATCTTTTTTTCCAGTGGTATTGTTAATATATAAATATGGCTACTTATGTTGATCCGTATGCACAAATAAGAGCAGCTGAGCTAACCCAAGCTATTAGGAAGTTGAGGAAGGCGGATTTAGAGGCAGAATGTGATAGAGTAAAGTTACCGACCACAGGTACAAGGGATGAGTTAAGACAACGCTTGTTAGATTATGCCCGTAAGAACCCTCAGTCATTTCAAGTGTTAATTACGGCTTTTGCTCTGAGTCAGGAAGTTTTGGAAGAAGATTTAGTTGAACATAATATAACGGTACCACAAGATTCATATGGAGATGTAGTGTATACATGGGTTAAGTTAATGCGTAGGAAGGCCATGGCGGTAGCTGATTCAGAAGAAGTTGTACCAGTAGTACCATCGTTTACAATTCAGTTAGAGCCGCATAAACCAAATACTTTGGATCTGGTTCGTAAATGGAACATTAAATTCAAACCTGGGGATAGTATTTACTTATTTTTGGAGAGATTGGAAGATTTAAAACAAAGTTCTAAGTTACAGGGTGTAGAGTTATTGTCAGTATTACCCGAAATTTTACAAGATTCAGCTTTACTTTGGTACAGGAACAGATTAACAGATTGGCCTACATGGGAAGCTTTTTTGAAAGAATTTAGAGAATATTATTTGCCTATTGATGAGGAAGACTCGCTTTTGGATGAGATTAGACAGAGAACGCAAGGTCCCAAAGAATCGATTTTTGATTATGTTAATGCTATTCAAACGTTAATGAGGAGGCTGAGTACTCCAATGAGTCCTCAACAAATGATGAAGACTGTTATCAAAAATTTGCGTCCTGATGTAAAATTGTACATTAGACCTGCAGAGATTCAAACTATAACAGATTTAATACGTGTAGGTAGACAGTATGAACAAATATTGTTAGATTCTGAGAGATATATTCCTCCTCCAACGCAGGTTAGAGCTACAATTAAAGAAACGGCTTATAAACCCCAGAGACAAGTTGTTATACCTTCAGTTCATACAGCGCTAGGAATTCAGGGAAAACAGGAACTTCCATCGTCCGAGTTACAAAAGAAACCCAATGTTAGTTTTTCTGCAAAGACGTGGGATAAGGAACGGAATTCAAGTCCTGTAAATGATTCTAGAATGGTTAAAGTAATAGAAAATAAAGAGAGACAGGATGAGTCGAGGGATAATGGTAAAAACACCACTTTGCGTTTTTCAAATAATCAGCGATGTTGGAATTGTGATAAAACAGGACATAGGCAGTTCGAGTGTAAAGCACCTCGTAGAGTTACTCCACGCGCTACGATTAAATGTTATAATTGTAATAAGCTTGGACATAGGTCTATTGATTGTAGGATGCCCCAAGAAAGAAAAGTTAGGCCTACAAATTCCTTAAGACAATTAACTAAAAATCAGGCTTGTGTGATGTTAAATATAAATCCTACAGATTTAGTTAATGGAGATAGATGTTTTGTTGAAATTTTGCTGGAGGATATTACATTTATTGCTTTAATAGATTCCGGTTCAGATAAAACTTATGTGGGAGAGAAGGGTGATTTTTTGTGTAAAATGTTAGATTTAGCAGTAGAAGAATCTGAAGTTAGGGTGGTGCAATTAGCAGATAAAACTTATAGTTCTATAACAGGAGAGAGAACTTTTGAGATGAAATTGCAGGACAGGATCTTTCAGATAAAATGTAAAATTATGCCAAATTTAGCAGTAGATATGATTCTGGGCATGGACGTTTTGAAACAAATTGGGTTAGTAGTAGATTTGCAAGATGGGACTTGGTATTTCAAAGATGAACCAGCAAAAATTTTTCAATTTGTTAAGGCTATAGATTTAAAAGAAGAAGATCAACTACATAATATTCTTACCTTACCTACACCTCAGGAAAGGGACAGATTGAATATGTTTTTGGAAAATCAGTTACAGAAATTTGATCAGTGTACTGGACTTACCGATCTGATTTCTCATGTTATTGATACAGGCGATGCAAAACCTATAAAACAAAGATATTATCCAGTATCACCCATTTTGGAAAAAGTTATACACGCGGAAATAGATAAAATGTTATTGGAAAAAGTTATAGAGCCTTCAAATTCACCTTGGTCGTCTCCGGTAGTTATGGTAAAGAAACCAGATAGAACATGGAGGTTCTGCGTAGATTTCAGAAAAGTAAACAATTGTACTAAAAGAGATAGTTATCCTTTGCCATACATTGAACATGTTTTGAGTAAATTACGACATGCTAGGTATATCAGTACAATAGATTTGAAAAATGGGTATTGGCAAGTTCCATTAGATGAAGCAAGTAAAGAAAAAACAGCATTTACCGTACCTGGTAGAGGATTGTATCAGTTTCGAGTTATGCCTTTTGGAATCCATAACGCACCAGCCTCGTTTCAAAGATTAGTTGATACTATATTAAGAGAAGAGATAGGAGAGAAATGCTTTTGTTATTTGGATGATATAGTACTTATTAGCGAGACATTTGAAGAACATTTGTCCTTGTTAGAAAAAGTCTTAGAGAAATTAAGAAAAGCTAACCTGAAAATTAATAGGGAAAAATCAAAATTTTGTAGAAGTGAATTAAAATATTTGGGTCATATCATTACTCCATTAGGAATTGCTGTAGATTCAGATAAAATCTCGTGTATCCTTGAGTATCCAGCCCCTACAAAAGTCAAGGAAGTACGAGCATTTTTAGGATTGGCTTCTTGGTACCGACGATTCATTCCATTTTTTTCTGAAGTTGTAAAGCCCCTCACTGCACTTCTGAAAAAGAATCAGAAATGGCGTTGGACTAAGGAATGTCAGGAATCTTTTGATGAATTGAAATCGAAATTATCTAGTAGTCCTATATTAACTTGTCCAGATTATACTAAACCCCTAGTGCTACAGACCGACGCTAGTTTTTCAGGACTAGGAGCAGCATTAATTCAGACAGGAGAGGAAGGAGAGGAAAAAGTAATAGCTTATGCTAGTAGAACTTTAACGGTAGGTGAGCAAAAGTGGGCAATAGTTGAGAAGGAATTGTTAGCTATATTGTGGGCAGTTCAAAAGTTTCGTCCTTATTTGGAAGGTTATCATTTTAAAGTATATACTGATCATTTTGCTCTGAAATGGTTAAATACATTACAGAATCCGACCGGACGATTAGCTAGGTGGAGTTTATTGCTCCAGGAGTATGATTTTGAAGTAATACATAGGCCTGGTAGATTACAAAAAGTTCCGGATGCTTTATCTAGAATACACGAAGGGAAAGTTCAAGAGAAAACGGTAGAGGAAGAATTTTGCCTCTTGTTGACTGATAACTCTGAAGTAGTGGAATGGGAAAATATACAAGATGCTTGGTATATTAAGCGGAAGGAGCAAGTACAAAGTAAACCTAAATTTTGGCCAGATTGGAAGGTCGTAGATGAGAAGTTGTACCATTTAAGATTAGATCAGTTAGAACAAACTTTAGAGGGAACAGTAAATAGGTGGAAATTAGTTATTCCGCAAGATTTTAGGATTAAAGTATTGCAGGAATGTCATGATGCACCTACTGCAGGACATATGGGGATAGCTAAAACTTTCTTTAGAATAGCAAACAAGTATTATTGGCCGGGAATGTTTAGAGATGTTGCTAAGTATGTTACTGCTTGTGAAATATGTCAGAGACAGAAGGTGTTACAAACGGCTCAAGCAGGACCAATGCATTTTTACCAGAAAGAGAAACCTTGGATGACTGTAGCTACAGATTTGTTGGGACCTTACCCACGTTCCAAAAAAGGGAACCGATATGTGATTGTATTTCAGGACACCTTTACCAAGTATGTAGAATGTAAAGCGTTAAGGAAAGCAACCAGTAGAGCAGTTACGGAAGCATTTTATGAATTGATTATCCTTAAATGGGGAATTCCGGGATATTTGCTGATGGATAATGGACCGCAATATACTAGTAAATTAATGCGAGAGATAGCTAAAGCTTTTAATATAACTCCTTGTTATTTACCTGTATATTCGCCACAAGGAAATCCAGTAGAAAGAGTCAATAGAGTATTGAAAACAATGATTTCTAGTTACATTCAAAAGGATCAAACAGTTTGGGACGTGTATTTGAGAGAATTTAATTTTGCTATAAATACGGCTAAGCATAGTTCCACTGGATGCACTCCTTATATGCTAAATTATGGGAAGGAGCCTGAAATTATCAGTAGGATTGAAAGGGTGGAAAACCAACCGATTCATAAAGAAATCCCAAAACTTTGGGTGGAAAAACTCAATAAATTGAAAACGGTACGTTTGATGGTTAGACATAACTTAGAAACCGCCTATAAGAATTCGAGTCATTATTATAATCTTCGGAGGAGAGAGGTGAAATTTCGTCCAGGAGATCTAGTGTTAAGAAGAAACTTTAAATTAAGTGATGCCTCACAAGCTTATACAGCAGGTTTAAGTGCAAAGTTTGTCGGGCCCTATATTATAAAGAAAAAGTTCAGTGAAAATAGCTACGAACTGACAAACCGTTTTGGTAAAAAGTTGGGGAAGTGGCACGTCAAAGACTTGAAACCCTTTGTTCCTGGATAAACATTCTTTAAGGCTGGTAAACTAAACAAAAAAAAAAAAAAAAAAAAATGTGAACAGTGTTAACATTATTTTTTTTTATGGTGAGTGGGGGAAGAATGTCACGTAGCGAATGGCTGCGTGCATAATAGACGATAAGAAACCATTTCTAAACAAAGGAAGGGTTGGGGAGACTTCGATTAATCGATATTGAACCCTGTTATGACTATCGATACTGCCCTGAATTTATTTTGAATTACAGAAAAAAGAGAAGTGCGCATGCGCCGACGGTGAGTCGACGGGAGAAGAGCTGATCCGAAAAAGACAGTTAGGAGTACGTGCCTGACTACGAGTGAGAGAAGTTGAAAAGGCAGAAGGGAGAAGACGAGATTGGGATGTGTGACAGCGGTAGCGACGTTCTGGCATGATGATGTGTCAGACTTCCATCTAAGGAAATTCTGGTTGTGAACTTCCTTGACACGACTATATGGAGATAGTCATTAATCAGAAGAATACACCAAGTCGGCCAGTACGAGACACCGCTACAGCGAACATCAGCTGTGAGAGTGAGTCGTGACTGCTCGCTCTGAATAAGAGCAGATATGGACATCAGGAAGTAATGGGAGACAACTCAGGATCGGAGGATAAGTTGGACATCACTGGTTGAGTATAATAGTCTAGACTTTTTCTTATTGTTTGAGGAGTGAGAAAACTGAGATATTCCTTTTTTAAGGATGGTTTCTAAGTCATGTATGGCAATCAGACGCCGTAGGGTATGATAGAAGAATAGAATAGAAATATAGAAGTGAGAATTCTAGAAGTAAAGTGATGAAATCCAGTAATCCAACTACTTTCTATTTCTGGTCTAAGTTAATTATAAAAGAGCAGTCAAGAGCCCAACCGCTGAAGGATACAGATAGATCTCTTCACTTTAGGGTTTCATGGGTGATTGTTCCACGAATGAATACATAGCTAGGGGCAATTGGTGATGCTCATAGAAACTTTGTTATTTTTGAGACAGGACGCGAGGGGAGTAAGGAAGAAAAGTAATTAAGGGGCATGCTTAGTACTTCTTACGAGGGCCCCTCCCACTTGGGTTTCTTTCAGGTGACGGGTGACTATCTATAAATAGATTTCATGCTGGCCTGTAATGTTAAGTTATGTTTTTTTATAGAGATTTATCTACAAGCGAAGGTGTATGGAACATGGTAGAGGGGGATAAGAAGTGGAAAGATTGAAGGGCAAAAGAAGGCCTACGAGTGGTAGTGCATTAGGTGTGTACCATTGGAAAATTTACATGTTAGGGTAGAAGTAGAAGTCACTAAAGGGGTTATAGAGAAGCTTACTAATCTGGGCGTGAATTAGTTTCAGTTAGAATTCTAGGGAATTTAGAGACAAAAGAAGATTGGGTGCCCATGCTAAAGAGTAGTAACGTAAGAAGTAGGAAAACTAGAATAACCACCGAGTGAATTAAATCAATGGTATAAGCTGAAGGGAACTCTACTTAAAGAAAGAAAGGGGTTAAAAGATAATAGCTGATGACTGGTCAGGTTAGAAAGAGGAGAGTGAGTTGAAAGATAACAACAAATGATTGGTTAGGTTAGAAAGAGGAGAATAGGAAATTGCGAGTAGTGTACTGATGATAAGTAGTTTATTAGCAAGTACCAGAGATTGTAAGGGGGAGGTGAGGGAACGCCGGAAGTATCCCGAATCAAACAAATAAAATCTGGTAGTAGACAAGGCCTATACCAGTAACATATAAAGAAAAGAAATTTATGAGAGATTGTGAAAGCCATCGATGTTGGAGGCGAACAACGGCCCCACGTGCCTCTAGGAGAGAGTGTCAGGGACCTCTGACATCGATTTACAAAATTTTATTTTTGTTTGCGGCCCATTAATATTTTCCCGGTTGCAGGAGAGGAGTCAGATTGTTTGTAACTCAAGATCTAGACGTCGCTCCTGTATCGGTGGTCTATCGCCACAGTCACTCTGTGGGTATAGGCCTAAACTTCTATTTCTTTCTTCGTGAGACTGTCTTTTCTATCTATCTTTAAATACAATTCTTCATGGACTAAGCTGACAAATAGACTAATATAGGAGACATAGGTGGGATTATTGAGTGTAATCTGTAGAGTAAGGACTGGATTATGAATTGAAAACCTTTATTTATTCAAGAAAAAAAAACCCAGTATAATATATATATTGAACTATCCTGAAGTTGCAAATGTAAATGACTACACAAGTCAGTAGTAAATTAGAAGAATAATACAAGACGTTCTAGTAGATACCTGAAAAACAAAGAAAGAAAATTAAAGTAATTAATTAAGGATTTGTTATTGTTGAACAGAGAACGTACTTATATAGTTAAAATTGGGTATACTAACCTTGAATGATCAAATATTATCCTACCAATAAAAGTGTTGAATGGTTAATGTAGTGTAAATGTAATTTATTGTATATAAGATTGTTATTGTTGAAAAAAGAAAAAAAATAATAATAAATTATGGTTATTGTTATGCAAAGTAAATTAACGTGAAGTTCAGATTTTTGACCCTTATCCTTGTAATGGTTTGAGAGTCGCTGGTTTTTGGGCTAAGTTATATACTTTGGTAGTGAGTATTGAAAAAGGAGAAAAAGAAGAAGCAGAATAAAAAAAAAAAAGAAAGGTAAATCCGAACCCAACTCCCGTCTCCACTGTTAATTTAAAAGCTAGTCGAGGGGCATGTAGGTACATAGCCTGTGTATCTATAATTTAATTTGTGTCTGGGCTGATACATAACAAAAAGAAAAGAGGAAGCGTATTGATGATGGCGCCCGTTAATATAAATTTTCATCAATATTATCAAGACTGGGTAAATTGTTAAAAGAGAGAGAAAGTAGACTGAGAGTAGGAAGTTTGCAATCACCCGGTGTCAAAGGTAGTTGTACTGAACGTTGGAATGTGGACTATGCAGGCAGTGTTGTGATGACACGACAGGTGTATGAGTGACCTTGTTTTGTAGGAGTTCAGTAAACTTATATACTACGATTGAGAATAATCACATATTAGTCGTCACAGATTTTGGCGAAGAATTTTGGCGAAGATTTAATCCAAGAAGTTAAGGAACTTTATAGCATAAAGTAAGAAAAGCCCGTCACATTATTATTCATATTACTTTGGTAAAAATTAATCGAAAAAACAGGGATGAAATGGATAAGAAAAGCTCCGTACAAATACAATTTTTATATTATGCCACTATTCAGAACTACTATTACTACATGAATAATTTTCTGTATTAACTTACAAAAAGCGCTTACATGAGAGAGAATGTTACCGTTTTGTCCAGTTCGATGGATCACTGCAAAGATGAAAAGGATCGCATGTGTAAGTAATGGCATGAAATTATGATCAAAATAAGTAAACTTTAGATGGAACACACTGCTGTCACGTTACGTGATATCATGGCATCTCATGTCACGGGCAAAACGTGTAAGACGTTGTTTTGCCTGTTATTTGAATGTACCAGAATTACACTTTAGTCATCTCACACCGCTTATCTCAGGTTACGGACCTTACTCGTGACATGACGTGACTAGATCTGGGCCTCCACACGTTTCAACAGATGTGAGATCATGCATTTAATTGTTGCAAATCATTCCAGTTCAGTTTTCTTTAGTGAAAATGAAGACGTGTTAATTGAAAAAGTTCGCTGATTTGTCAAATCAGTTCATTACTGAGATGCCAGTATTCATCAAATTTTCTAGGAGGAAATTGGTAGAGAGCTAAAAATAGTTATAAATAAACAACTTTTATTGTTTTCTCAAAACATGAAATATAAAACAATTATAACATTTCTCTTGATATTTATACAGTTTTGAAGACTAACATCTCAATTACATTTATTGTAAAAATAATAAATATTCCATTAGTAGTAAATTCGTTAATTGAGATTGGAAAATAAAGTTCTTTATTAATTGTGTTGAATCATAGTATTCTAAAAACAACTAGTCCTACAAATTACTAGTACTTGGCGGAAATATATTTATATATAGACTTCTAATAACTGTTTAGGCCAAATTATACTGGTAAAGAAATTCGTATTTTTATTTCAGATCTTTTTACATACCGGTATCTTTATTTGTTCTTTGCGCCAGTACATCGAATACGCTGTATCTTCAATTGCAGAAATTACTTTTCTTAAAAATCCATGTTCATTCAGTGTAGATTTTAAATGAACAGTTCCATGATTTTTTAAATTATTTCGATTTGATTATTGAATTTATAAGTTTTTTTTTTTTTAAACTGACTTCTGGGCATTGAAAGATAGGGCGTGAATTCGAAATTTGTAAGAAATATTGATTGAGTGTAATTTAAATTTGAAAATTTGTATTTGTTTAAAACATTATGCTTCCAAACATCATGCACACAATACGTGGGCATACATCATACATGGGCAAACGTGTCTTGACTCAATTTGAGTCGCAGTCTTGAACAAGCAACGTACGGTGTGGAGGAAAAGAAACAGTTCTCTACTGCAAAACAGTCATCAATCTGTTGCGGATTGCCATTTACAATGTATCTCTCAAAACATTCAACCTTTTCAAATAAGCACAAATAAAAATAAAAATAAGAAGAGTTTCTCTTTATAGGAACTGGAGAAAATGCTACCCGTCTGCTATGCTTCAAACCGCTGTTAGGCGTATTTAAGGAAAACTCCATTATCAATTGAATCATAAAGATTATCATCAGATTACAGGGATGGAAAGGGAAAAATTGTTACAGGAATTCAAAGAAGCTTTTTACAAAGTGGACAACAGACCGAAGCGAATCACGTATCTATGTGAGCAGTTTTTCTCCTTAATGAAATTGAAATATGTTAAATCAGAATGAGCAATGTTTGAGCAGTGAACAACATTATTATTTCGTTAGCAATATTAAATATTACTCTCACGGATGACGAGCCAGATTGTCAATGCTTCTGCACTCCGGAATACATCACTGAATGGTCCGAAGCTGTTATGTTTACATCTCCACTCCAAACCTTACAGTGAGATTACGTCTTTCTACTTCGCGCGCCGTTCACCAGAGAAAGCAACTAAGGATACATGGCTGATATTGTAAGGGGCACTTTTGAAATATGATTAAAAATAACTTCAAATTTTTCCCTACAACTTTGTCGCTGGGAGTTTTTAAGTGAACCTGTAGAACGAAATGTAGCCAGCGACGTCCGAAATCTACGTGTTGATTCCCATTAGCTGCCACCGTATTTATCCGACAGCGGACGTATTGATTCCCATTAGTTGTTATTTTATTTTTCCGTGTTGATTCCCGTCAGCTAACAACAGTGCCATAACATTTCCCTTCCCATTTTACACAGGCTTAGGACTGTCTACATGCAGTAGGTATGGTTAAAAAATGTACACTTGTATCTATCAACACCATCGACGAGACAATTATGGAAACAGAATTTATAATCGCCTACCACCAACAGTTTCTTACCCGTTTCACTTGTCATTATATCAACCTCCATCGCTCACACACAGTGCACTAACTACTTACAAAGTTACCGAAACTTACCGAACGTTAGCGGAATCAACAGGGATGTTATTGTTCGGCGAATTTATTGAAAGTGGGAATCAACTCGTTCACTATTCGACTTCAGGGGGACGCAAAACGGCTGTAGCGCATTTTTCAGTTCAAAAATGAAAATTACTCTCACCTTGTCTGACAGTTTATATTTTTGTAATCACAATTTTTAAAATATTGGTAAATTCTAAGAATCAGCATTGCCTATAAGGACAAACGGATAATTGAGATTTTTTTCGTCGCAATTGATTCAATTTTACTATATGTTTTACAGATCGGAACGAAAAATATGTTAAAATTTTCGATTAAACAAAAAAATCCCAATTTTTATTATTTAAACAAAAGGAAACGAGCTTTTCGAGTCTACCATCATGTTCTTCATAAAATTTTATACAGAAATGCATGTTTTTATTTCACTTAGGTCATATTGCGAAAATAGACATATCTGGCAACATCTCGCTCGCGCGCGCTTGATTTTCCCGTATGAATAGCATGAGCCATAAGAGCCCCTTGTGCCTTCACGATGTAAAAACCACTATATAGCAACTTGTTCCTGTACTACTGGTTGCTGTACTTTGAGTCGCAGAGTGCCCACCCTTGACCTATATACTCATTATACAAGCCCTTCGCACAGTGCTTGGAACCAAATAAATTAAAAAAAATCTAGGCTATTTTTTAATTTACTGCAACTGACATTGAGTAATTTTCAAACATTCGTTAAAATGATCGATACAGCTATTTCACGGTGAAGATTGATGACAGCGGTTCACTTCTAACCATGTTATTACAGGGTGATAGCACGTGAGCTCACATGACGTGACGGCAGTGTGTCACTTATTTACCTTTATTCGCGTAAATTTACACGCCCCTTTTTTTTTTTTTTTGAGGTTATGAAAAATAACTCACTGTAGAAAATTTTTGCCATCAGTCTCGAACGAATTTCTTATTTCAACTGTTCTGTAAGCTAACTAATAGTCTATACCCGTTGCTTTCGCGGAAATTATGTATGGAATACTCTATCGCAAAATATATTCTGGCGTTTCTTTTCTCTCAGCGATAGTCAAATGCCTGCCACTGACAGGAAAGAAATGCCATATGTATATATTTTACAACAGAGTGTTACATATAGTTGTAATTTTTGCGCAGCCTTGAATGAAATTTTTCCAGAAACTTAACAAAATTATGCTTCGAGTACAAGGTTCCACTTGATTAACAGGATTTTTTAAAATCTCAAGTGGGTGAATTTATTATAGAGGTTGGAATTTGGGATGCAACTTTCTTGTCAAATATCAAGCGTTTAAAATTAATAGTTGACATTCATGAAGAGAATTGATATTCTCAATTCTCGTTCGTAAAATTATCTTCCTGCTTGTAGTTCTTACAATGCCACATGCTTCTATTCGTACGGGATCTGTATTTTAGAGCAAAATATGTAATTACCGTTATGGGTTGGAATAAACCAGAGCCAGAGGATATATAGGGATTCACAGTGTTGCACCATAAATAATTTATACTCTCCCCCATTACTGTTTTACTTAACCAGCTATACTAAATCCTTGCTTTCACTGCAATTACCATTTAGTTATGCAGCAGCGGGAGAAAGCTCGCAGCTCTCCAAATTAAATGTAGCGGAAATGTTGTACCAGTTGTTGGACAATGTACCATCCTCAGGAAATGACAGCTGAAAGTTTATTTCCATGAAGAATGTAGTCTAAGGGCCGATTGTATAAACAGTTTGATCTTGGATCAGAGACTAAACTGATCTCAGTTCACGCTGAACTCTGAAATTTTTGTTGTATAAACGCTAATCTGAGATCAATTCGCACTGAACTTGGATCAATTTTGACTGGAGAAATTTCTCCGATCAAACTAGCTGATCTCAGTTCAAGGGGCTGTTTTCGTATTTGAGATATAAGATTAGCTCATTAGTCCTACCTGTGTGGTTACGATAAATATAAAGAAAATACACAATAGACAACTTCATACATTTCTAGCTATAACGCAGTTGTGCATACATTTCTAGCTATATAGTAGTTGTGCGTATATATGCTATGTTTTAGGCTCCTTATAATGCAGTGTAACATAACTCTACAGTATAACCTGTACGTTATTATTATGTTGCACTAATTACTATAATACGAAAATAACCCTTGCACCACAATTGCAACTAATACGAAATTATCAATCTTCGCCATTTCATGCAGCTTCCTTAACCTTAAACACAGGAATTCTCGTCCTTAGCCGTGAAAATGTTAAGCCGATTTATAACGCCAGGAATGAAATTACAAGAACATTTGTCACCACATTTTGCTCTTGCACAGATATTATCGCATCCGTCTTTTTGGATTCTATAATATCTTTATATTTTCCCAAGACAATTTCAATTGGGAACGATCCTTTTTCTGCTTAATTTCGATCATATTTTCCCTTCCTTTCGCATAGCACACGGTGTGAATACAAAGGAAAACAGAGTAACAATGCTCTCGCCTCGCGATACTCAGCTGTTTCTGCGATGTTGCCAAGCGTTCCTGTATGAACTAGGATCCAAATTGAACTTCGATTAGTTGACCTTAGATCAGTGTTATACAATACGATTCCAGTCTGAACTTAGATCATTTTCTGATCTTAGATCATAATTGATCTCCAGTCAGTGATGTTTATACAATCGGCCCTAAATGAACAAGGGCTCACCTAGAAACCGATAAATGTGTTTTCGGAACGATGTCTGATTGTTAATGTCCCTTTTTCTCAAATGATACAAAATCTACAACGATAAAATGGTATTTGTGGATAGGATTTCTTTACCTACATCTCACATAACACAGGTGTTTTTTTATCCCTAACATATAAGTGGTATCACTTTATATACATACAGTATAACTACTGCCAAGATTCTTTTGGTTGTAAATAATTCTTTACATGATTGTCTATTACTAATCACATATAGGCTACATAGATGTTTTACAGACTTCTGACATAGTATACTCAGCTTACGTTAAGAGACTGTTTGTTTAAAACTTTAAGTTATACACTTTGCTCAGTATTTAAATTCAATAACCCAACAAAATACTAAATATTTTCAGGCGAGGGGAAGTGAAGGTTGTATGTGCGAAATTTTTGCACGGGTTTACTGGTATTCATTATCTCCAAAACTATCTCGTGATCATTAACAACTGGTAGGACGTACACGAAAAGTTTGCACTGTAAAATTGTAGAGACAGTTAATAAGAAAAATTTTCAACAAACACATTTATAGAGATAATGAACTGATTATTGATTCATTGCACACTAATTAACTAACTCCGTGGCGCTAACATCCCAGAAGAGACAAGGCCTACCACCCGGCCGCTGCGTCACCATAGGCAGATGGCAGGCTAGGGGGCATGTAGTCAGCATGCCGAAACCCACGGTGGTTTCTATCAAGTACCTCCTCAGTTTGAATCACGAGGCTGAGTGCACCCCTACCAGACCTCCCTACCTCAGAAAAATCCGAGGAGGTACCAGAACCAGGGCTGACGGGTCTGTAGTCAGTTACGCTTAACCACAAGACCACGCCGGCGGTCATTCATTGCACACTATCAGAAAAAATCTTATGAAAATAGTGCTATTCTCTTGTTTTTGATCTTGTAGCAAGAAGAAATACATTGCTTGGTATAGCAAACTTCTAATTTATAAAATTGGCAAAAATGAGTTTTCCTTTATGAAACACTCACCACAATGTTATATAACTTGTTAACGAATTTCAGTAGAATCTGTTGCCAAACAAAGGAACTAGCAATGCGGTTAGAGTATGTGGAATTCAGGAAGACAAAGTTCCTTTATAGTGTAGTCCTCAGGAGCATTGTAATCCGCTCGTCAGGGAGATAGCTCCCTAAGAATACTCCACGGACCGACATCCCACTGTTCGTGCCTAATCAAGTGAGACGATAATCCTACATCTAATTTCTGGAGGCAAAGAAAGATAATTCTTTATTATCCTGGACCTAGTGATACTTTCATCGTCATCATCATAATCTGATGATTGCCATTCATACGACGCGCATTTCACTTCGACCAATAACGTTTAGCAATGCCTCGGATATTGGTCAATCACGATCGTCTATCTTATAATACGCTTGCAAAGGTCGCAAGGATGTAATTTTATCTGATAAAACGTCAGCTCGTTATTGGGCACGTTAAGGTAGGGGAGATTGCCCCGTTTCCGGTCAGGCCTCGTCAATAAGTAGTTACACATTAAGACGGTACATAGCAGCAGAAGACAGTTATCTAGCGTTTTAATGTGTAACTACTAGTTGATCGGCAACAGGGCAATCTCCCTTACCAATATGTCCACGAGACCCTAGCTTGTAGCGTGAATAAAAAAATAAGAAAATCTAGTCTGAAATACATAGCTTTCTCGACACTCATATTCCAGCATAGAGTACGCGGCTATACTATAGTAGTGCGCATTAAAATTACCTCAGCCTCATTATGTTTGTACAATTTGTGTTTGTATATTAAATGAGTCGTTTATCATTGTACTCCAAAAATGTTTTGTAAATTTTTTTGAAATAATTGCTTTAGCTCTTCGTTATAATAAAGGCAATTCGTGTAGGGAATTAAAAACCGAATTGTTAGAACCATTATCTTTATGGAAAACCGCTGGCACCCTTCATTTAGCATCCCGTAAGAATACGCAACCCAAACAAAATCAGGATTAATGCACTCACGTAATTTTATTTACCCTAAGCATAGGCAATAATACAACTTCCTCAATTTATGTTCTGAAACAGCTCGTATTCCAAGAATTGCGCAATCAGTTGTCCAATCCTTAGCCTATATTGTTTGCCGCGCAAGAATAGAAGCCTGAGTTCTTCAATGTAGGCTGGCTTATAAGTGATGATCAAATAAAAGTTTTAACTCTTTGTACAAGCACCTCTTGTTTAAAATATAAACAAAATCGTTGGAGCCGTTTTCGAGAAAATCGTTAATAATGAAAATATCTGGAAATAAACACAAAAATTATTGAATAATGTGATATTGAATAAATTATTGATAATTTAGAATAAATAAATGAAACGAAAGATTTTCCTTTATCGATTTTTATTACAAATTATACCTTTAAGTTATTGGTACCCTTAACTAAATTTTATGGAATTAATTAGTGCGCGGATGGAATCAATAATAATCCTCGAATAGCTCTTAAACTTTCTTCTTGTAAAGTGGTATCAAAAGCAAGAGGAAGTAGTCTTCAATCTTCACATCTCCAGAAGATATCTAACCCAAATATAAAATTTTATTTGTTTAGAGACACACACTCACACAGACATGTTTCTGAAAACAGTACTTTTGTTCGACTATAGGCCTACTACAATAGATATAGGCCTATTAGCCTACGCGTGAAGTAACGGTATAGTAATGATAATAATTTCGAAACTAATATTTATTATAACATTCTTATGATATACATTATCATCGAACAAGGAACGATCTTGAAACCCTGAAAGTCGCAACTGAAACTCCATAATAAACCTATATTTTAAGAAAGCAGTTATGTTCGTGTTATTTTTCACCTCATTCTAAACTGTATTCATGTTGTGTTGTCAAAATACGCTGATTCCAAGTAAACGTCCAAGAAGAAGCTTCATCTTAACCGGACGCCATGAGCTCCCATCTGACGCTGAAAGCAAGAACTACGAGATCTGGTTATTGCGAAGGGAAGCGTTCCCATTTATTTAAGTGAATATAAGATCTAAAAAATTAAACATTTAATTATAGTCGAACAAAAACAGTCGTACGCTACTTGCCTATAATGGTTGGTTGATATATGGTTATTTAACGAGGATGTACTGCAACTTAGGCCTGTGACCGTCACCAGTGGCCTGGATTTTGTCCCACAGGAATTCTTTTACATGCCAGTAAATCGACTGACATGGGCCTGTCACATTTTATGCACACATAAATGCCATCGACTTGGGCCGGGATCGAACTTGCAACCGTGGACACAGAAAGCCAGCGAGATACTAACTGAGCCACCCAGGCCGACCCTTTAATTGTAATTAATATACTCGTGTGAAAATTATGAAACGAGGGAAGCGAATTTCATAAACATACTCGTATCTTATTAAATTCCATTGTAGGCTCCATAAAATACTATTTAAACTCAGGGAACGTATATAACTTAAATGCCCATAAGTCGACATCGAATTTTGGGGTCGAACACGATACAATACTTCCTCTACATATGATAAAGATAGATGAAGTAACTTACTAAGCGTGACTGTGTAGGTTAAATTAAAAATTCTGTATAGAATGTAGTAGACAAATATTGGTGGTTTCAAAATGGTTCTTCTATAATAATTATGTGGCATCAATAGTTCAGGAGTCTGACCTAGATCAATGCATTATTAACCATGTGATAAAGTTTTCCCTACTCAACTAACACATCCACAAGTTAGATAACCTCAACATGGAAAGATCCCGTCTTTGTAGGGAGTGTAACTGTGGTTTTGTTAGCTAAGTTCCCAGATGCTGAAGCCTTGTGGGAGATATTCCATTTGCGCTAAAGAGGGTCGTATATGTTATCCCTGTACTAATAGAAAACCTCACCGCTCTTGCTTCCAGTCGGCTTTGTTGGTGTGCCTTTATTACCTTACATAGAAGTTTCCGCACAAGCATTTTGGTGAAAGTGAATATCCTAATAATCTAATTTTAGATGTGTGTTTCTGGTGTGTGTGTAATCAATATCCTTTCTTCTCACGTATTTGATAATGGACAGGATAAAAATAGACGCACTCTAGCACAGGTTTAATACAATCGAATCGACAAATTGAGCTGTCCTTTGTCATTCAAGATTCCGTGACGTTATATCCAAAAAAAGGAATAGGCGAACTTCCTCTACTGACTTCATCTTAAATGGCAGGATTGAGTCATTACGACAGCCTCAGCCCTATTTCATAACCCGAGCAGCTACAGAAGTATCTTCTCAGTTGCTCTCACGAGACTGAGTGCACTCCATTCCAATCATTCCTAATTTAGAAAATCTTAGGAGGTAGGGAATAGGTCCCGTGGTTCAGTAGTCACCATATAAAAAGTGACGCTTTACCAATCTTTGCAAATTTTCATAAGCAATACATATCCCTAATGCAATCGATTTTTACTTCCTCTGCCCGTACCATAGGTACTATAGGTAGAGGAAGTATTGTTTTCGACCCCAAAATTCGAAGTTGAGTTTTTAGCATATATACACGTTTCAAGGCCCCCTGAATCCAAAAATACTATTTTTGGAAACATGTCTGTGTGTCTGTCTGTCTGTCTGTCTGTCTGTCCGTCTGTCTGTGAACACTCTAGCTCCAAAACGGAAAATCGTATGAAAACAAAATTTCGTATTTGGGTCAGGTACCTTCTGAAGATGTGAGGATAAGATTGGCAACTATTTTCTCTTATTACTTCCTCTGCCCGTACCATAGGTACTATAGGTAGAGGAAGTATTGTTTTCGACCCTAAAATTCGAAGTTGAGTTTTTAGCATATATACACGTTTCAAGGCCCCCTGAATCCAAAAATACTGTTTTTGGAAACATGTCTGTGTGTGTGTCTGTGTGTGTGTCTGTCTGTCTGTGTGGAAGTTTGTGAACAGGCTAGCTCCGAAACGGTGAATCGTATGAAAACAAAATTTCGTATTTGGGTCAGGTACCTTCTGAAGATGTGATTCGAAGATTGGCGACAAATTTCTCTTATTTTTAAGGGGACTTTACATGAAGAAATTTTCGTTTTTCGCGATTTTCTCGAAAACGGCTCTAACGATTTTCTTTAAAATTTGCACATGTGTTCCTTTTACTGAGAGCTAAAACTTTTATTTGAAACTTTTTTTCGAAAAAATTATCTGAGGGTAGTTACAGGCCACCCACTGTTCACCCACTGTTTGTAGAAAGTTTATCTTGCGTGATGAACAACTGAATTACGCTCTTCCACGGCCTCTTATTCTATATAAGAATGTGAAGTGAGAAAGATGTATTGTTGGCCCGGTATAGAGTAAAGAAGTATCTGAGGGAAATATTCGATAATTTCGGAAATTATTCTTTTCGGCGGAAAGTTCAATAAACGTCTGCAGTCACTTATTCTTTTTTTAAAGTTTGTTATATAGGCTAGCCTGCGCTTTTAGTCGCATCATTGAAAGAAGAGGTATTTATAGGATAATAATAGGGTAAAATTGTGTCTTGATATGTGAATACTCCTAACTTTTATTTGGGCAAAGGAAGTTATGTGACTTTCACATCAGATTTTTTGTTATAAGTTGCACGGGTCAATCATAATAACATGACTACTCGTGCTTACGTGCCACTTAGGTATTTACTACTGTAGCACATCGTTATTATACAGGCCGTATCATAATTAAAACGGAAACAGAAACGGCTGAAAGTATACGATAATAGAAGCAACAAATTTCCAGCAAACATGGGTCTGCAAACAAACCGAGTGCGAGATTTATAATTGCAAATGTGTAGTTGCATCGGAAAGGAACAAACTGAAATATCCCGAATCTTGCTGGGAATCGAATCCGGGCTGTCGGAGCGGAAGCACTGGACGAAATTGTTACCAAGTCGGAAGTCGAATGTCTCGGAAGTCGTATTGTTGGTCAGAGAGGGAAATTACCATGCTAGCGTTGCAATACCCTTTTGTTATAATCCTATAGTAGGTCGAAGCCTGCGCGTAACGAAGATGTGATTGCTTCAGCAGCTGTGTTCCGCGCAGGCCTCGGAAGTTTCTTTCTAACTTGTCGGACTATAATCATGTTCTGATACTAATATTATAGACAGAAAAAGAAACTGTAAAAATTGTCTATTCAGCTTTTTATTCATAATACTGCAAAAGTGCATCCGAAACATAATGTAAGATCCTAACTTTTCCTTCCCTAAAAACACCATAGTATGCACTAGCCTACTTTAGGAAAGGAATATATCAAATTCACTGTAATCCTGAATTTATTAATAAATCCCCCTTTGTAACCGTCGTTAATGTAATGAAAATTTGTCCCGTAGACAGTGGTTTAAATGCCTGCATGTCTACAATCTTGGGCACACATAAATTTCAGGGTCGAGCCGGCGGATCCGCAAAATTGAGAGCAAGCCAGTACTTAGGGGTAAGACAGAATCGCTACGAATATAACTTTGTTTGAATAAATTAGATTACTCCCTATGGAGTTCACAGTGACACCAACGGTTCTGGGGTTTGGGGGGTACGAGTAGGGGTGGGAGGATGGAAATTCGAAATTTTTGAATCCACGTCTTGTGGGGTATCGTTGAATAGCTCTTGATGAGTAGGCCTACTCTACAAATCAATAACTAGTTTCTCGATAACTCTCATATAAGGCGAGATTTGAACGTTTGAAAAAGTGATCTTTCCTCTTTTTTGCAGTTATTATTGCGGGTTTGTCATGCCAAGGCTAAAGAAGAAGAGTGCTGCGCAGCGACAATAAATTAAACCAAAGGCACTTCGAAATCTACCTCAGCCTGTAGGCCTGCCTAAAGGGATTATTTAATTATTTTTCTCAAGGAAAATCTTAAATTTTCAGCAACTTCAGTAAAAAAATTAAAATCAATCATATTTGGAGATACAGCGCAAAGATTCTAGTAGGCCTAAATGTTATAGGCTGGTTAAAACTAATAATTTCATGTAAGATTTAACTAAAAACTCCAATAATTAAGGACGCTCTATATAAATGCTATTGTTTTTTATTATTATTATATTCTGCATGCCCCGTTACCTTGGTAACATTACATGCATTCTTATTCACATTTGACATTATTTTCCTCACACTATTTATCACTGATAATGTCATAACATTTGCATTAGCTGTAACGTCTATGTATTTACTAAGATTGTTCTAGAGTTTCCTTTCATTCATATGCATTCTTACATCACATTTGACATTATTTTCTTCACACTATTTATCACTGTTAATGTCATAACTTTTGTATTATCTGTAGTGTCTTATGCATTTAAAAAGATTGTTCTAGAGTTTCCCGTTACTCATTATAATTAGTTTTCTCTAAATATTCAAGGATTTAACGAATTTGATGAAACTTCTCAGATATTGGGATATTAATATTAGGTTACTGACGGGCCATGTTCCTCCTTCCATCATTATTTCTCGGATGAGAATAGATCTTTGGTGTTCTGTATCGTCACATTCATATATCAGATGATTCACAGTCTGTTCTCCTCTGTTGCATGTACAGTCCGGCTCATTTACGATATGAAATCGATATAGATATGATTTTGTTTTCCCGTGTCCTGTCACCATGGCTGTTATTTCTGAGGTCACTGGAAGCTTTAATTTTAGTCTATCTTGAATTGAAGGCAAAAATGATTTAGTAACTGCTCCTTTTGTGGTGATATTCCATCTGGCTTGCCATTCTTGTAGTGAGGAATCTTTTATTTCTGATATGATGGTCGACTTAGGAATTTTAGTGTATATTATTTCCTCTCCTGCAGAAGCTTCTTTGGCTAACCTATCAGCTAGTTCATTACCAGCAGTACCATTGTGTGCCTTCACCCATGCGAAGTGTATTGTCCACTGACGTTGCTGTAATGCAATGAGGGTATCGATATAAATGCTATTGGACTGCGTCAAGTTCATGCGACATTAAAACATTTCTACAAGGTTCTAAAAGATATAAAAAATTTAGAAAAGTAACTTAATGTACACATAATGCAGATTAGCCATGCCAAATTTCATTTCCACAGGTATGATCCCGAAGTATAAAATTATAAAGTTCTTTAATTTTACACTAGCCAAAGGTTTACCTCCCCTCCTTTAAGTTCAAACTTGTCATGATATCGTTCAAAATATAAAATCTGCATGTAAAATGTTCTTGACGCCGAAAATCTTAATGAACCTGTAGTATATTTTATCAGTATATTTTAACAGGAAAACTTAATCAGGTCAGGACGCGTTCTTTGAAAGATATTTCGGGGATAGGGAGGGGCACTTCAAACTGTGGCATTATGAGAAAGTTTGGAGTGCATGGTGAGACTATAGAGTGTAAAATTAGGGCGGTGAAATATTGGTTGCAATTTATGCTGAGGGATCAGTCTCTAATTAGAGCAATATGCTATCAAGACCAGTTAAGGAAAGGAGGAATACGTGGGCTTCCAAATTAAGAAAGGGGTTAGAATCAATTGGGATGGGTTACGTTTGAATGGATGGGCAGGGAAATAGGAGAAGTGTGTGGAGGAAGGTTAAGAACCGTTTGAAGAATATTGATAGACAGCACACAAATGCGCAATGTAAGACTATGGTTTCACTTGAATTCCAATCGCAGTTAAAATCGGAGTGGGGGAAGGAGCAATACATAGGAAAAGGATCCAAAATCAGTAAAATGGGGCTCGCTTGGATTAGACTCGGTGCGTGGAAAATGATTAAGATCACAGATGAAAACTGAATGAGAGTTTGTCAGATACGTAAAGGTATGGTTTCATATTTTGGCGAATTCTGAAGGTTTAGAAAATTCGAGGAAAAAATATCTACCGGTCAGTATCTTTTATGGAATCAAATAGGGAGCAACGAGAATTTTTGGAGTTACTGACGGACAAAAACATTGGGGAAACCATTGGAAAATTTTTAATGAAGGCGAGACAGCTCAGGTTTGAAAAAGCGGCAAATTGGAGAGCGGGTGAAGAATAGACTTAGTTTGATTGTGTTATTTTGTATTTTATGTTATTTTGTTTTATTTCTTTTTGTTGTGTTTTGCGTAAGCATTTACGGTCTATGCGGACTCATGCGACTGTTTGCATTTGGAATTTGTAAAAAGATAATTACTATAATAAACTCTTACTTACTTACTTATATTTTATTGTATTGTTTAGTCGATATTGCGAACACTTATCTCTAGGCCTACATGTTGCATAATATTCTCATCCGTATGAAAGACAAACCTGAACTACACAGATTTATGACGTCAATTTATCATAATTCAATCTGCTATAGCCTATAAAATGTAGAATCAATGTACAAGCATACCGGCATTATCTAGGTTATAACTGGTTCAATGTAAGCTTTAATTTGTCAACATCTGTACCAACTGTGGTTTACATTTAACTGGTATGCTTTTATATGTAATCCTCACGTTTGGAAGTGTATTAGTGGCATGTCAGCTACAAAATATCTGTACCATTGTGTGGTTCATTGCATGTTGAGAAGTTTTTGTCTTAATGACATTTTGAACATTGTGGGGAAAATTCCTTTGATCCTACCGGTATACAAATATAAATTATTAACTTTAATCACTTCAAAAGTGCAAAATAATTCCCTTCAAATGTTATTTTGAACAAGAAAATTATAACTCTTCTAAGGGAATAACCATTCACAGCGGATTTGTTACCGGGGTACGCCTGTCCCCTACCTACTTAAACCTATGGACACACACACACCCAGTCCTGAACCCGGGAAGGAAATTTTTCACTACTGAAAAATCCCCAACCCGGCCGGGAATCGAAATGGAGTGGAAATTTACCAATAAATACCGTAACTTAACATTTCTTATACGTTGCATTTAAATAGAGATCATTATAATTATAACATCGAGTGTTTTGATGTAGTATGACCAGGATGAAAGGTTTAAGAAGAAGCCCTCGCTATCTGCAAAGATGTCTATTACAGATGTGCTGATATCGTCGCCACAGACAGGAAAAACAATAAAATGAGCTTGTGGTTCTTAAAGTTACATAACAATCAGGTTGTATGAGTGGATCGGGAAAGGAATATATCCATGATTCCCTTTTTTCTCAACTTTTTAAAGTCCCTCCCACTGATTTATTTGTGTTCGAAATAATATTTGAAGCTAGAAGTTCCACCACCAATTTTCAGTTCAGCTCCAGTTAGCCTTAGAAATAATCTTTTTGTATGAATTAGGAAATATTCTTATCCAAAACTTAAAATTCTCTGATCAACACTTAATATTTTATTAACCAAATTTTATTTTATTTCAAATTAATGAAACACCATTAATCAAAATTTGTATTCTCAAATATGTAAAAAAATTGTACGGACACATAATATGTGGGTCTCTTGGTTAGTCCCTTTAACTTGTCCAATCTATCTCTAGATCACATTTACTTTCAAAGCTTCTTTTTATTTTAAAATTGTTATATTTCAACTTCAGTAAAGTTATACACGTCTTGCCAAGTAGCATCTTCCACTAATTACTAATTACAAAACCTTGCTATTAAAGTATTATTATTATTATTGTTATTATATTATTTTTTATTATTATTTGTTAATATTTTATACTGTTTAATTATTTTTTAAATGCATTTACGAAATTTGTGTTACAAAATACTAGAATATACTTTAAATCGATTTATCGGTTAGTAATTAGCTACACTACACCGTATTTCACTCATACGCGACGATGCCGTTTTATCGAGTAAAATCGTTTGCTCGTTACTGGACACATAAGCATCAGTGCGCAGTGATTAATACGTCACATGCTGCCATTAAGCGGCACGAAAACTGATTATCTATACAACATAACTTGTTTGGAAATTGAAATAATAGAAATTTACATTGATTAAAAACGCAATTTCGATTCGGTGCAAGCCAGTTCTGCTGTTAGCTTAGTTAACTATGTCTTATTTTCACAATTGGTAGTACTGGTCATAACATGGTAATTCGAATCGATTCATGGATGGTTGATTCATGAGTACGTCGTGATCTCGCAGCTGTTAGTTTTGTTTTCATACAACAAAGAACGAAAGTAATTATTATTTGTATAATCCGTTACATTTTTATTCATAGAATAGTTTTAATAAATACAACTCGAGTTGACGAGTTTCATCAGATAAATTCGCTCCTGCTGCGCAATCGCGAATCTATCGATAAACTCGTCAACTCTCGTGGTATTAGGGCCTACCTATGATAATAAAATTGTTATACGTAGGGGAGATTGTCCCAGTACCAGTAAGGTCTCGTTACCGGTCAACAAGGTTTCCTCTAAAATGGCGAGAGATAGCAGCAGAAAACGGTTATGAAAAGGTAGGCAGGAAGAAAAGGAACTTTATTCCTCGCATAGAGTCCGTGTTTGTCTCGCCATTTTAGAGGAAACCTTGTTGACCGGTAACGAGGCCTGACCGGTATCGGAGCAATCTCCCTACAGGTAATGTATAATAGACCTATACGTTACTAGCATCGTCATCATCAACTTTGTAATCATTTTATTAAAGAGGTAATTATTTATGTTTATAGCCTATTTTAATTTCATCTGAAGTCATGTCATGCATGGTAGGATAATTAACATGTGTTATGAAGCAATAGTATTATGTAGCTACATAAGATTAGTGAGTTCACAAATACTATAAATTATTTTCAATTATTAATAATAATTATATTTCACATGTTCTATCCTGCCTGTAGCATGTTACAGCATCTCGAATTAATCTGATGGGATATCAAGTGAATTCTGGATTAAAACGAGTGATAAATATAAAAGTAATACACCGCTCCATTAAGGTGTTATGAGAATGAAAAATAGCTATTGCCAAAATCGGATATCTAACATAAGGCGTACAGTTCCCCAATGCTATGGTTAAATGTGGGAGGAAGGAGAAATTCGCACCTAACTTATTGTTGAAGTGTGGTGGAGCATCAAATCGAAGTGATAGACAAGCTTGAGGCTTGGACTTCTATATCGATATACCGCATATGACTGAAGCCGCACATCAATTCATCACTCCTCCTTACAGAAGCAGACACACAGTCCATTCAGTACTTGTGTTGAAGATCACGCCAGGTAGCCTTTTTAATTATGTTTGCAAGTTCTAATTTCAGCCTAAGTCCTCTCCTATTTATCCTTCTAAGCTATTGCACAACAAAGGCAGAGTAAATACGAATAGCCTTATTGTGCGAAAACAGTAGGCCTAACGGTACCTAATAACGTTTCTCTTTGTTCGACCGTAGTGTAATGCACTGTTACATGTGACGCAACGGTATCATAATGATATTCATTTTGATACAGATTTTCATTATAACATTGGTGTATAATCGAAATTATCGAACACGGCACGATCTTAAGAGTAGCATAAATAATGCGTAACAAACAACCTGTATTTAAAGTAAAATCAATTCCGTTGGTATTAATCTTACTATGGTATTATAATTAGAATGAATTCATTTCGTGTTGTCAAATCCGCTGGTTTCAAGAAAACGACCAAGAAGTATAGATTTGACCGGACGTTATGAGCAACCATCTGTCGCAGAAGGCAATAACTAGAACTTCTGAATGCGAAGGGCAAACGTCTCCGATTTTTTAAAATCTAAAATACCAAAACTTTAACATTTAATTATGGTCGTATGCAACTTGCCTATAATTAAGAATCTCGTATGAAAAATTACGAAACTCTCTTTTCTTGATTCATAAACATACTCATATGTTAATAAATGTCACTATAGGCTCGTTGAATAAAGAATTATTTCCAAACTATTACTAATGTTTTCGATTATTTAATACTAGTAATCGAGAATATCTGTAGCCCGATGAACCGATGATATTCTTTTCCACTGCTCCCTTCTGTTTGGGATTCTTTATGTGCTTTTTCTTTCACAGTGGTTTTGGACTTTGGGTTTTGAGGGATGTTGTGATACTGATGAGTAACCATGTTGTATTGATGGAAAGTGTTAGAGTTGGATTATTCCCACAAAGTCTCTGGCCCTGAAGGCTAACCCAGCCAGCGAGCTTCTCGTTACGTCTCGTTACCAAGATGCGCGAATTCGGTGCGCGTAAGATCAGTAAGCTACCGCTGGGCAGAGAGTGAACATCATGCAGCATGTCGCTAGTCGTAGAAAATACTATAATACAGTAGTTAAGTGGAGGGATAATGCCGGAGAGACAGAGACAGACAACACGTGGAGTGGGACAGCCAATCAGGGTGCAGCTACCTCCCCTACGCAGGAACTGTACGAGCGGTGAGACTCGCTCCTAAGGTATATACGTAAAAACCCAGAGACGTTGTGGAGGTAATCCTACTCTAGTTGTGTGGCGCTCCGACACGCCGCAACCTATGTGAGGTGGAAATATGGTTGAAAACTGGGACGGGTAGTGGGAGAATGGAAGGGGGAGAGAATGAAAAGAAAAGAAAGAGAGAGACAAAAGAGAAGGGACAGGTGAGAAGCATATAAACATTAATTTTGATTGTTCTACATAAGCTTTGGCACCATGTTGAGGGTATAACAACCGAAGGAGCAGAATTCCAAATAGGACTAATAAGCAGCCTTCTCTCTAATGTAGTACATTTCTGAAATTTCCAACTTCCTCCGTAACGTGTTCAGGTTTCAGATTTAACGACAATCCTATGACACTAAATTAGTACATCACATGAATTCAATCAGATAATCAATTTTTGCCAATTTTGCAGGTGATTTACAGTTTTACTTGTAAAGAACTTCTAATTTGTTAATGTTTCCAGATACCACTGCAAATGCGAACTGAAAATATTTTGTCAATACATGTCTATTGGAAGTTAACTACAAGGAAGAAGAGGTAATTGTCCTATTTTTTTTTTGTCCTTTTACATTTCAGTTACAGTAAAACCAAAATATTCGTGACTCTTTTTCGGAAAAGATTTTAGTCGACAATGTAGTGCACATACTGCAATTGTGCTCTTTTACCGAAATTATAACTGAAAAGTAACGTGAGGTCATATTTGGGGTTTTTGGGTCATATTTAGTCACTTTAAGGTCTTATTTCCAATCATATTTTCCACTTTTTTAGGTCATAAACATCCGGACCTAGTCATAACCTTTAAAATTTTGTGTCCAATCATAAATAATACATCATAATACATAATAGTATTATGCAAAATGTTATCGGATTAAAACTGTAAAAAAGGAAACATTCCAGGGTTGAAAAATAGAAACAATAATTAACACCATATTAATTATCGCCATATCGGTCACTAGGAGTTGCAGTGTGGTTATCCCATAGGGCCTTTGCAGTCCATATGACCGCCACTTGAATCGTGGACCACTGCGAAAGATAATTCTGCATAAGTATGGGGCCGCTATGGCTACCGCATTTTGCAGCTTTTAGGGTGGAAGTAATTACATTATACGAAGATAAATAACAGATGGAAATATTTAACCTATAGCCTATTTACCACAGTAGGCCTAATTCTAAATTTATTTTAAAAACGTAATGCAATTAGAAAGCATCTATTTGTATTCTTTCAGTATCACAAGGGTAGCTATAAGCCAGTCCATCGTTTATATACCCTAAGACTGGCATGGCGAACAATGCAGCTTGGTTTATATTCGTTTGAACATCGTGGTCTTATGCCACGTGTCAGTGAAAGTACACCAGTAGGCCATTGATATGGAACTATTAATACGGAACTGTTTTCTCTTGTTGATGTGTTTATGATGATGATGATACCGTATATTAATTTCAACTGATATTCAATTTTAATGTACTATATGATACACGATGGACTGGCGGTGATGAGTCGTGTAAGTAAATATCAGTTTGGAATTTGCCTTTATGACTGGAAAAACAATGAAAAATCTCATGTCAAACTGGCCGACTACAAGTTTGAATCCGGGATTTTCCGAACACGAGTCCATAACGCTACCATCTTGGCCACTCTCTCACCTTTGCATGAGGTTGAGAATACGCACTCTTGCAATACGGCCTCCTTTTCTATATGAAAATGTGAAGTGCATTACCCACTGACCTATTTCGAAGGCAGAGAAAGTTATGTGAGTGCAACGATTTTTTGTAGTAAGCTTTGGTTGCTTCTGAAACCGGTTTTGGTTGCATCAGCAGGCCGTGACCTTGACTGCTGTAGGTAGCTTGGGGTGACGCTCCTAGAGGGAAGTTTGTGAAACAGTTGAATACAACATTCGGCAGTCAATTTTTTAATCGAGATGACGCTTCTGCCAGGTAGTACATAAAGCAAATGTTGATGTTTAAGACGTGGATAGTTTGCGTGTGCGTGTTTAGCTTATATTTGTGTCAGTGTTAGTGATCGTGTGTTAAGAAACTATGCTATATCAAGTTTATACACTGGAGGACTGGAAACGTACCTTGGATGGAATCCAGGTTAGTAAAAAATAAGGTGATTTTAACATGGTCAAAAATCAAAGCGATTGAAGCCCAATATAACAGTAATGGCGATGCGCTGAACATGGTAATCGTTTGTGAAAGCACAATATTTCCTAGGGAGGTTATATTAGCATTTAATATTAACTGTAATTGTGTATTCCTTGTGTACCGTTGAAGCATTAACTCGCCTTGGAATACCCGCAGTAGGTTAGAAGCTATGGTATTTTCAGAGACTATTTGGCTTTACAGACTACCTTCCCAATCAGTGTCTTTCAAATAGGGGTCCGCGGAACAGGGTTGCTAGGTTGCATGAGAAGATCGTGCGTAATGAGGAGAACATAATGTAGGCGTAAATGTTGGTAGAGTATTCTCGTTAAGGGCACCTAACCCAAATATAAAGTTTTGTTTTCGTGCGGTTCTTTGTTCTGGAGCTAGGCTGTTAACAGACAGACACAGATAATATGCTTCTGGAAGAAATATTTTGGATTTATTCGAAACATGTCAACTAACATACACACAAGGAAGAGGCCACATAGGACGATTCAGTGACAGTGTTTTTGTAAAGCTTTTAGAAATTTTATTTTATAAATGTGGCAAGATGTAAGACTATGCAGTTTTGGTTTATTATTGAGGCATCCAAACCTGCAAAAGAAGATGCCCCGAAGATGGCGTAAATACGCCGGCTGGACTAGGCGAATTATAAAATAAAACATTGTTGAATTACTTGTATTAAGTCTATTTTATTCAAAACCTGTATTTATGTCAAAAACTCAACTTCAAATTTCGGAGTCGAACACAATATTTCCAGTAGGCCTACCTGTAGTACGTATGGAACGGGTAGAGGAAATAAAAATATTTTTTATGTTATTTATACACCCTATAAAAGAATAGTTATTTATGGCATAAGGCTCAAAAGCGAGATGTTATTCTGAGAGTAAGAACCTGCTAGCAGAACGAAATTGCTTTAACACTAATTTTTTACATAGCCGTTAATATTTTCGGAATGATAATAAATATTATAGTAATGATTTTTGCACCAAAAAGCTAGGCATGTTGCAACGCGTGGATAGCTAACATTACACTGCTGCCAACATGAAAACGCCTTTCACCCAACGCTTTTTGCAATCACCATGAGAAATTTCACATTTAAAAAGGCGTAGTGAATTTCAAAATTGTAAATTTTTATCAAACTGAGTCCATTTAATAATTTTATGCAAATATTTTTAACTAAATGAGTGTTTTTTTTCTTCAATGTGATGAATACCAAAGCTAATACCAATAGAGTGGCATAAAGATTTTATAGCACTAGTGCAATAATGTGTAACTTTTACTTGTGTTAGATATATAAGCTTTCATGAACCACATATTATTGTCTCTGTTGGACATTACATGATAATATTATAGGAGAAAAATTCCTCCGACACTGGGACTTGAACCCAGGACCTTTGGCTATTCGCGCCAATGCTCTACCAACTGAGCTAAGCCGGAGTTCAATTAACAGCGCCGGATGGAAACTCTCTCCTATGACCTATGAATGTCAACTGTACAATAACAGTAGGAGCCCGGTCACAAAAATCACTAATTAGTGTGCCTCACAGTACTGCATATGACGTAACTTGTCTGTCTGTGAGGTGGACCATTAGGGCAATCGGTCATAGGAGAGAGGTTCCATCCGGCGCTGTTAATTGAACTCCGGCTTAGCTCAGTTGGTAGAGCATTGGCGCGATTAGCCAAAGGTCCTGGGTTCAAGTCCCAGTGTCGGAGGAATTTTTCTCCTATAATATTCTCTTTTACTTGTGTGTTACGTGCTAAAAGTTCCACTTTTACTTCAAGCTGTCCCCCAAAAAATCCTTTAAACAACTGTGAGAAGTAACATTTTTTAGAAGTTCAGGTAGGCGAATTCATACGAACAGTTCTGCTAAATTAAAGAAAGCGTTAAAATCGTTAACACAATGTCTGTTCCTGAACATTACTCATGTACTGTCAAGTTTGCTGAAAAGTGGCATCGTGGTAGGCCTACATGACTGTACGTGAATTGAGTGTGGGAACAAAGTTATAATCATTGAAATGGGAATACTGTAAACTATTCACAGAGGGCATTGGCGCTCGCGGCTAATGGCGTCTTACTTGTCGCATCGGATGTTCGGTGGTATTATCTGTTTTATCGTGTGAATCCAGTGAGTTTGAGTTGTTTTGAATGTGAAATATCGTATGTTCTGCGTTCTATTTCGTGTATAGACCGTGTTCCGTGCGAGATTTCAACTGTATTTCGAATTCTGTGTGTATGAAATTGAACGCTTCCCATGGACATCCCAAACATAGGTAAATAACTTATACTGGAACTGTTAATAAACTATTTTCTTTCAGTATCTGTCAATTTCTTGTTTTGAATAGTCTATAAATAAAGCTTTTTTTAAATAAACTCTCATATTACTGTAACATGTACTACATACTATGGGCTATAATCCACAAGATTTCTTTATGCGGAGCACTATGAATCATTGTATTTCCATATATTCTGTTGTTTCTGTATCGGCAAGTTGATTGCAGACGTAGTAATTTTCTTTAGCTACTCGTTCTGGTCTCTGGAGCTAATTCATTCCAGAAAATTTGGTTATACGTGTTGAAAACTTATATTTACTTGACTCCTGAGATCCAACCGACACATCTCATAAATATCCAGGTTATCGAACCATTTATTAGAAATTCCGAAGGAAATTTTATCAGCAACGCATCTGTTACAAGAAGTATAAAATTAAAAATCCATCAGTATTAATAAATTATTTAATAACAAGCCTATGCTTTCGTCTACACTAGAAAGTTATATCAGATCAATTGCTCATTGAGATTAAGTATAGGCCCTATGCATTATTATTAAATAAATTAGGAGTGTATTGAGAAATTAAAATTTACAAGAGTTTTTTTTAATAATCCTGTGACAAGCAAGAAAATATAATAAAATAACTAAACCAATGTTTTTATTTTTTTTTTATTATTATTGAACATGATGTTATAATCCTAAAAATCGCAGATATTTCGGGAGGGGTTTCAACCCCCTCAACCCGCCTCCACCGTACGCCCATGGACGTCAGCATAACTGGCGTTAAAATTCTAAAGTCATCATAACCAGTATGTGGGTCCTGCTCCATATTTTACTGCCTGATTCCAAGGCCTGGGAAAGTTTTTGAATTACGGTACTGGAAACTAATATAACTTCATTAACCAATTGCAAAAATTAACAAAAACCATGGAAATTCCTGAATATATAGTAAAACAAGCAACAAATAAGATAAAACAATTGGGCAAAAACTTATACCCTTACGGTCAGAAGTGCAAATTTTACGGAAATGTGAATATTTAGACAAGACTGATATTACTTACTTATTTATTTAGTCAATGGCAATAGACAATTTCTCGGCAAACTAAAGGAATATTATCTATTTTATGGAAGCCGAAGGTTCATTGCCGCGCTTACCTGAATCTGCCAATCTGTTCTGTGCTAACTCCATCCGACCATCGCTTGCAAATCTTACCAACCTTAAATCTATTCTAATATTTTCCTCTCACCTATGTCTAGGTCTTCCAAGTGGTCTTTTCCCTTCGGGTCTCCAAGTCAATACCTTTGTGATATACGTTTCCTCCCCCATGCCCGCAACATGTCCAGCCCATTTCGTTCTCCGTATTTGATTAATACATCCAGTGAAGAGTACAGGTTATGAAGTTCGTCGTTATGCAGTTTTCTCCAGTCCCTATCTTAATTTCTCTTAGGCCCGAATGATTTTCCTAAGCACCCTGTTTACGAAAACTTTTCAGATTATGTTCTACCCGAAGAATAAGCAACCATAAAACAAAATTTTCATTTTAATGCAGCTTGCTCTGACTCCAGTCACACTATTAGAATAAGATGGCATTAATGTGTTACAGTATCCATTTATAATGTTCTTTTTCTTAATGTAATGATTCTTATATTATTACAATACGCACATAAATTATTGACTACATTTAGGCCTATTTATAAACCTAATGGTCAATGACAAAACAACAATATTAGCCCAAAACAAGAATTTAGCAGGCCTATCTATCCGATTCATGAATAGAGCAGCTCGAGACTACACACTTCACGGATTGTTCTCATTCAACTGTTTTCACGAGTAAACAGTAGAAGGGTAGAATTCTCTAAATTAAGTTAAATCTTTTCAACTGTATGTATAGACATACATATTATGGATGTCATACATATTATGCTATACAATAATCTAAGCTTGCCTTGTCTGCCGTAGAAGGTTTCTGCCCTCAAATTGTATATCCTTATCGTATGCCTCATTTATTTTCCTCTCAGCAGGAACACAATTTTCTACTATAGTTATTTTTCAGGTTATTTCAGATCAAAAGAGATGAAACTTTAGCAAAGAAAGTTGATGACGACTCCACTGTCTTATCAATGGTAAGAAAAGAAAACTTCTAGTTTCATCAACTCCCACAAATACAAAAACCACTTCTCGCCAGCTGGAATCCCCTGAGTGCTGGACAATAAAACACTTTCCTAGTGATTCTCAACTTTTCCCAAGTAGCAATACATCTGTCTTTTCTTAAACCGTCTGTAATTAATGAGTTAATTACTGTATGCCGACATTTGTAAGGCAAGATTAGGCATGTCTGTAGCGACCCTACACCGTATTTCAACAACTTTAAATAAGATTCGACACTACGATAGCCAGATGTTTAATGAGCGATTAAAAAGAAGGATATAAAAGGTGTTGAAACACAGAATTATTTACAATGTATTTGACGAGTGTAAAAAGTATTTACTTAATGTTTGGTGATTATAAATGTAAAAGCAGTTTATGAGTTACGATTTTCTTAATCCATTGAAAAATGTTCATACTGTTTGCATTGCAATTTCAGTTTCTATAACAAGTGTCTTTGTAAATACATTTTAATATTTTAATGCAATTTCTCAACCATTTAATAGTTTAAATTGAGTTGTACAATTCTAACAAGTATTCTGCTTTTCTTTGTAAATATATTTTAATTTTTTAACGCAACCTGTTCAACTATTTAACTTGCATAAGATACAAAATAAATATCGGTACAAAATCTTATAATTTTCGAAGCAATCCCAAAATCATTTGTCAGTTTTGTAGGTTATATGTTTTTTATTTTTTTATGGTATTAGGTGGAAAATATATTTTAAAACTCATTTCTATAAAACTTGAAGTTAAGATTCTTCATGAAACCACTAAATCAAACTTCTAAAAATTAATGATCAAAATGGAAAGATGTCATTCAAAATTTGTTGGATCAATTTATTTTTCCTTTTACTTTCTCGCATATACGTAGTATAGAGAAAGTATTGTGATGGTGACAAAAAATCGAAGTCGAGATAACACCGGGAGAGCATGTTTCATGAAGCCTAGAAACCGAAAAAAGTATTTTTTGGAATGACGTCTGTCCGTCTGTCTGTCCGTCCGCCTGTGGACAAGCACAGCGGGTAAACGGTTCATTGTATTTACTTCATTTTTTGAACTAAGCACTTTTTCGAAATTTTGTCGAACCGCCCAGAAATTTAGTTTTATAACTGAAATATTAAGGGGACTTTTCATGAAAACTTTTTTAAAAAATTTGATTTGTGAAAAAATGGCACTAACGATTTTAATAAAAATTTAAAATTGGAAACTCTTATCTATGACTAATAAAATGGCTATATCCGTATTTCTGCAAAAATGACTTAAGGGGTACTTTGCTCGTATCCATTTTCAATTTTTCTAGATTACGGTATATCCATTACAGTAGGCGATACATAAAAACCTACCCCAGTAAGGTTGTAGAAAAATTTTAAATGAACATTTTTTGTTTAACACATTTCTTTGTACATGTAATAGATATCAAGATAAAAACGAAATAAGGGCAGCTTAAATGCGAATTTCAGAACATACATGTCAATTAAAACATGAATGACATTTTGTTGCCCCTAGTAGGCCTAACAAGAAAACTATAAGCCTATTGTACTTATTGTTGTGAAATGCAATCAGTTTAGCTCAGTCGCAATGAACACACCAAAACCAATTACATCGAGGTGGTATAGGCAAACAGGGAAGAGGTCATGAGTTCAAATCAAACCTCTTGGCCGCCCAAATTGACTTGGGCTTTTCATGGTTTCCTCGTTCGCAAAGGCGAACGCCGGGTTTGTAGGGCTTGCTTATTTTCCATAACTCATCGCCGCTATATCACTGGATATTATAATCGTTTAAACTGAATACCGCATAAGAAGACATCACTAAACAATAGAAACATGAGGCGAATGAGTTGTTAATATAGACCAGCGTTTCTCAACCTATGGTCCGCAGACATAATTAATTTAAAAACATCATAAAGCAAGTGGGAAGTTAAGAAGTAGAAATTTTTCACATAAAATGGACACTAGATGTCAAAGTTTTTAAAATCATCGAAAATACAGGTCATATTGCAAGTTTCCTTACTTTTGCAGTTACGGACCTCAGTTTCAAACCCCTGATGCACTGACGTCTATGGTTCCCTCTTTCATTCAAAACCTTAAAAAATAAGACTTTGTCGGAATTTTGTTATTAGAGGCGCCATGCAGTTTTCAACAACCTATCTTTGTGAGAAGGGATTTTCAACATAATACAGAAACCGACTTAATGTATCTGCTGATCTTCGACTAAATTTGACTAATATTGAGCCAAATTTCCTGGAAGTCTGCAAGAGGCGACAAGCTCAACCATCTCATTAAAAGTGAGTAATAACATAATTCCTAATTATATTATCAAATTGGTAATACATATTAAAGTCTGTTCAAAATATAATTTTACTGTCAATAGTTTCATTCCAATTCAATAACTGTGTTTCCGTCCGATTAAAAAAAGAAAAGTATTTCGTTATAACGACCTATAATTTAATACCCCAAATATTAAGAATATAGGCCTACATATAGCCTACTTTTAACAATGGGATGTAAAATTAGGGGTCCGTAAAGTTTTTTAGACATTTTAGAGGTCCTCAGATTCAAAAAGGTTAAGAAACGCTGATATAGACTAATGGTTCACGCAAACATACTAAACACGTGATATGACCTACATGCAGTTAAAGCGTGCAATGTAACCTAAGTAGTAGTAGTAGTAGTGGCGAAATTCAAATATAAGTCGCCCCTTAAGCTCCCCCATTCGATATTCACATTTGCACGGACTGTGTGAAGTATTTTGTTTCTGAGCGAAGCAGAGTGACCAACTGCCCTTGTATATTGTCGCCAGTGTCCTGTATCCACCTCTACATAAAGCTAAATAATGCATAACACTAACCACATAGTTAAGTGCGCGAAGCGGAGGCGGCAGCCGTAGCATTTTCGAATAATGTACGATACACTGTTTGTAGGTTTCGAAAATGTGGCATGTTATATCTCCAGCAAGGTTTGTCAGCCTGCCACCTCTCATCTAGCGGTAAGACGTCACACATCCAACGTCCAATCACGAGTTTCTTCATAATACTGGGACAGAAGAATTCGCTAGATCGTGGTATAAAAGAAACGGCATCGGTGAGGATAGGTTGGGTGGGACCGACTCATCCCAAGGTGCGACTTATATTTGAATTTTCCCGTAGTAGTAGTGTAGTAGTACTAATAATATGCAGTTTTACTGCCATTGATTATTATTAGTTATTATTATTATGATTATTATTATTATCATTATTATTATTAATATTATTTCACGCTAAAAGCATTGAACATAAAGATCGACCCGGATGCTTTACGGTCTAGATACTTGTTAGTTTTATGAAAATGTGATAAGTAAAATTTAATTGTCTCTTTAATTTAATTTTTTCTGTGCTTGCCTTTAACATGTATATGTGAGAAAGTTTGTGCAACGTACTTTTGCACCATTTATTATACTATGCAATTGTTATTACCTTCTCAGGTAATAAGCATTAAAATTTTGAAAAATGTATATAATTTAAAAACCAGAAAAAACTCATTTGAAAGTTAGAGAACATAATGTTGACCTGAAATCCTGACCTCTGCATATGTGGAACCTACATAATTCTTCACAATTTCTTCAACCCCTTGATTTGGAGGGGATGTATTGATGATTTTGAAATAATTTTAATAAAAAATAATTGAATTCTAGAAAAGCTTCTCTCTCAGTGCCACGCCCACCTAAATTACTCAATTTAAAAGTCACCTGGTAGACTCGGTTTAGCTATCGGAATGATAATTCTTATACGAAAATGATCCTAAATAATTGCACTTCTTAACGGGAAAATAATTCACAATTGGATCTGTATACAATCATTTTTACCTATTTTCATTGGTTGTTCCCCTTACGGAAAACACAATTCAATAATTTAGATTCAAATCGGCAAGAAAAGATGCTGTGCATATTACCTGCGAGGATCATCGGTAATAACTGTAAACTAAATTTATATAACAGCATTAGCTAACTTCTTATTCCCCCATTCAGAGCTTCAAGAAAATCAGGTAAACTGATGTTTAATCAGTGATAATTGCAATTAGGAAATGCAGAAAATAAATTATTTTCATAATCGATCTCCGAGTTAAGCTCTAGATCGATTCATTAAGCAGAGCTTACAGAGGAACAAAAGTGTAGTTTGATAGGCATATGTGAAGGAATTTGTGGGTAGTGTTATTTGTCAAAGCTAACTGTATTGCAACTTCCAAAGCCGTATATGAACACTGTAAAACAATATGTTGTCATGAGAATTGATTTTCATTTGATAAATTCAATCTATATTAATAAAAGGAAGTGTATGTCCTTATGTCTGTCCTCGATCCCAGCACAATCTACTGAACGCAGAGATCTGAAATTTTAAACATACGTGGACTGACGGGTCGGAAATGCACCTGAAAGCTGGAATTTTAATTTTAGCTTTCGTTTGTGAGTTATGAGTGAAAAACTAGCAGAAAACGTGCATTTTTTGCATGTTTTGCATTTTCGAAGCATCAGTTTTCAGTAATACATTTCAATGTATCAGTTGGCTTTGGCTACTTTTGTCATACCTTGGAAGTAAAAGCATCGCGATCGCTTGAATGTCGTAAGCCCACGCCGGTAAATTCATTTGTTTATAATGTCAAGGCACGCCGATAACTTAAATTTTCAACATAGACGGAAGAGGGATAATGAGCCTATAGGCCTAAATGGGCAGACATTGATCGGTTTAGACGGAACTCACTATTTAGGGGTTTTCTGGGCCTGGGAACTCGATCACTTGATTTTGTAAGTTCATCCTGGATGATTCATTTGTTTAGAATGTCAAGGCCCGTAGACATATGAAATTGTCAACCTACACGGAAGAGGGATAATGAATATAGGTCTATATGGTAAAACATTGTTCGATTTGAACGAAACTCACTATACAGGTGTTTTCTGGGCCAAGGAACTCGAATCTGAGGACGCTTTTACCTGGCGACGCTATCTAATCGTGGTATGTAGTCCACGTGATTTAGGTGTTAATAAATATAATGATTCAACTATTAGCCTATGCTCTTAATTCTTAATTTATAATTTTTGAAATAATTATCGCGGGGGAATAGATCCTAAATTGGGCATTACTCTGGTACTGCTCAATCAATATGGTCCAGAATCAATGTACTTATTTCCATGGACGTTATAAATGTGTATACCGATTTTCATGAAAATTCGATAAATCGTATTTGAGATATCGCTCGTACAGACACACGGACAGACAGATAGACGGACAGATATTTTCCCGTCCACCACACAATCTCAGAATGTACCATTCTAGTACTTAGTACAACTCTATCTGGAAATCTGGCAACCCTACTATAAGACAGCGACAATATTGTGGAAGGGCATACTTGCTGTGCGCTGTGAAAGGACTTGACGGTCAGCGTAATCCGGTTATTCTATGAATTAATAAATTTAATTTTGGCCAAAGGAATGAATTTATTCCAAATAGTTTTTTTCCTTATAGCCTACCCTCTAATCAAAGACAACACACACACTGTATCCTTAAGAAGCTGGACCAATGTAATATGATGGCCCTTTTTTTCATTCGATAACATTAAAATAAAGCATTAGGCGTACATATAGAGAAAGTTGTGTGACCAATTCAAATAATCAAAATCAGTATATGTATACACTAATAGGATTAAGATGACATAAGTTACTATGTAGGCCTACATTGTCAATAGTTAAAACATAAAATTACAATATAAAATTTTACAATAAAATATTTGGGCCTTGTAGGCTTACCAAACTTGATGGGTCCTATGACCGATCGCTAGGGGGTCGTTGAATTGGCCTAGAGTTGGGTGACCAATTTATAACCGTTGGTTGAGGTGGGTGTCGATTTATGTGGGCACCTTTCTTCTTTATTATTATATTATTATAAAATAAATATAATGTCCAGCTAGTGCTTTCTCAGTGGGTAGAGCGAGAGTTTTTTCTAGGGCCGTGCTCGACGAAGTTAATATAGGATATTAGATTAGGGAATGCTGGGTAGTAAAATAATGTCAATTAGTTATGTACTTGAATAATAATATTTGTAAGTTTATTTTGTTCTTAATTTTGTCGCTTAGTCTGTAATTATCGTAATATGTCGGGAGGAAGAATACAGTTACTTTAAATAATGTCTTTATCTATTCACTTCGTCGTCGCCAAAGTCACTTTAGGTTATTTATTATTCTCATAACATCTGCACGTTTTATCGCAGGAATTTAAGTTATTTATCTTATGGCGGTATATATCCTTTTCACTTCACAATATAAAAATTAATATATATATATATATAATCTTTCTTATTTCGTTACATAAATTTCTATCCTCGACCGTATTACTTGAAAAGTCGGTATGAAAACAATATTCGTATTCGTCACTATTTCACTGTATAAAAGTCAATATTTCTAACTCCTGTTTCGTCTACAAAATAACGTCCGTATCTTCTCGATCAGTGTCTTCAAGTCCGCGTCCGTTGCTGATGTTTCTGTTAATATGTTTCTGTGTTAAAATATCCTAACATTTTTATTGGTTCTGTCAGGTAGCTTTGTCTCTTGTGATTGGGAATTAGCTAAGTCTTCTGCTATGATTTTAAATATTTGTCGTTAAAGTGGAGTGATGTTTGGGGAGGAACCTATCTGTCAAACGTCAAGCCAAGTGTTGGCGTCAAAAGTCTTTCCAGACAGTCGAGTACCGCCTCCAATACATTGTATCCCTCTATTTAGTTTAATAATTCATAAAGTATTTGTCACTATTGTCTGTAATAAGTGTAGTTGTATAGCTTTCTTGATTACGCGTTGAATGATGTCATTTTCTAGGTTGTCGTGTTAATAATTAATCGTTTGATTAATTATTTGTAATTGCCGGTAACGTCTTTTGATTCAGATGGTCGTGTTGCATATCAAATTGTCCGTGTAAATGTCCTCTGTCTCGTCATGTAATTTGTTTTATGGTCATTGTAATAGTCTAGGCGTAATGGTAGTTTTTAATAGTCGATAATGTTGCGGGAAGTTCAAATATTGTCCGTGAAATGTATTTTCTTGTATTTAATTCCTTATTTTATATAAGCCTATATGAACTGACCTGCTACAAATGTCCGAACGTAACAATTATTAAAATTATGAAATTATTGGTATTTGGAAAATACTATTATAAATAATTTTAAAAATTTTTCGTTAGTCTCGCATCCAAAATCTCTCAGTCAGTTCGTATATTAATTTATTATTTCGATTTTGTAATTGTGAATATTCTGTTATTTATTATCTGTTATATTTTATCTTTTATCTGTGTTCTTCCTCGACGCCTAAAAAAAATATGGTTTTCATATTAAAATTCGTAAAATATAAACATTGGTAAAATCATACACTTGTTACACTCAATTAGCTGATAACCGTCTTTTTCACTTAATTGTACTTACTTCTGGTACGTGTCTCTCTCTTTTTCACCTAATAAAATAAAATCTTCGTTACATTGAATTACCTGATAACAGTTTTCTTAACTGATTGTAACTCATTTCTGGTTCATCACTGTTCTTCACCTAATAAAACAATACACTAATTACACTTAATTATATACCGTCAAATACATAAAATTTCATTTAACACACTTTGGGATTTGATTATTTCTGCAGTTCACACTTTATGTTTAATTACACAATTTAAAATTTACTATTTTCTCTCTTCTGTTCTTCAGGTATCGTATTCATTCGAATAAATTTATTTTGCTTATTTTGTAATATCATGTTCAAGGGTGTTACTAACCTATGCATACTCACTCCTACACAATCAATAATACCATTATTAAATGTCAATCAGCATTTTTTTAGCATGATAATTATAAGTACATGCCTTATCTCCATTTTTATAAATTTTCTATCTCATTAGTGACCTTTTTCACTTCTTTGACAGTGGATTCCTTCCTTGTCATATACTTTGCTCATTTTTCTTCGTCGACTTATTTCTTACCTTTATTTATTTATAATCTTTCATACTCTTGAATTCATTTTTCATAACTCTTTATTTACCTTCTGATCTTCATTTTTATACCTTATATGTGATTGGTGTTAGGTTGTAGGGAGGATACTAAATTGAATATGCATGATAGTAAAATACTTATTCATTTAAAAATTTTAACTCTTTAACCCAAGTGTTATATGTAATTATAAAACTTAATTCAATGTTTTCCATAAGTGTAACTAATTTTTTTTAACTCATTAAATCAAATACTAGTGTGATTATCCTAAGTCAAATCGATGTTTCATTTCCTTCAGTATAATTCAGAGGGGAATCTGCACATCACATCTGAAATACATATATACAATTTTAGTCTGAAAAAAGGCTGATCAAATACTTCTTCGTCTCAAAGGAAACACTGCAAAAATCACTTCATCATATGAGGTAATCCTTGTATCGGTATTGTCTTTCAGTGTTTACTTATAAAATGAGGGCGTCTTCATATTGCCTTAAATTAATACATTCGTCGCATTGACGTAAAAAATGAAAAATAGATCTGAGAGGGTTCACGCTAAAGTATTTTACATTCCATTCTCGTAGTCCTTTTTCGATTCCAGTTCGTTGAATAAAAGCAAAATTTACCTCTTAGATGTTTTGATTCTTAGGGCATTCGTGACATGATATATGGTCTCAATAAATGCTTACGGTACTTTTCACAATTTTATGGGGTTTATTGGTCTCTTTTTTTATTCGTATATCAGCGCGTATTGGATTGGATTTTCTAGTAAATATTCTTCGCGGGTAGATTTTATTATCACAACATGCAATGGCCAGTGTGCATGATGAGTTTCAATAAAATCTGTTTTTATTATATCATTTATAGTTTTGTGGTATAAAATATTTATTGAACAATTTTATACTGACTTGAACTTTCTCTTTCTAAAATAAATCTTAAATATTTACAATGCGTGTTGAAATTTTTGTATGTGCTGTCAATTCTACAAATTAGTTTTAAATTAGTATATACAATGTAGGGACGTGAAAGTTGGGTAGTTATTTACAAGCGGATGCGCTTCCTTTAGAAATAATTTTAAGAGGGTCACACTGTGGGGGTTGGCTTACTTCTTCATAAGAAATGGTGCCTCTATTGGGCTGAGTGGAATAGCAGTGTTACGTAAGGTCGTAGAAAAAGGGGAATGACCTATTTATTGTTTGGGTAAAATTCTTAAGAAATGTTTGTGGTTTACACGAATATGTTTTGTCAAGAATCGGGGTTATTTGCTTCTTTCGTTAAGTTACTTTAGTCTTCAATTGTAGGTGTCGGTGACTGATTGCCTTTGTTATTTTCATGATTGTTATTTGTTGTGTCATGTTGGTAATCGTTATTTTGTCCATTGTTATTATCATATCGGTTCAGTCCATGTGAATTAGTTCTACCTCTAAAAATGGGTCTGAAGAATCCTTGGTTGTACTGGGTCCTATTGAACCAGCGGGGTGTTCCAGTGTATGGTCGTCTGCCATAAGTATTTCTGTTGTGTGGGTTCGAGCCTGTGGAGTTGATATTGTTTGTGTAGTCATTATGATTATTGTTATTATAATTATTGTTGTAGGTTTGGTATTGGGAATTGTTATTCCTGAAACCATTGTTGTAACCTGAGTAGTTTCTTCCATTGTTGTAATGATAAGGGCGATATCTAAAATTTCTACTCCTCCAATAAGAAGTCCTATTTCCTCTCTGATAGGGTCTATTTCTCCAGTACTGTCCTGGGCTATTTGAACTATTTTCTTGGATTTCATCAGTCTCATTTCCATTTACTTGTCGGTGTTCCTCACACAACTGGGCAGATCCTGTCGGCGTCTCGCATCCAAAAGCGTTTTCACTGGGTTTGGTTTGAACATAATTAATGTTTCTTTTTATGCCCTGGTTATTAGTTGTAACTTGAGATTTATTTACCTTCTGTGAGGGAAACGGGGATTCCTGTAGGGATTTCAACAATGCTATCATGTCAGGGATTGTCTTGGGGCACGCAACAATCAAAATGTTCTTTATCGAAAACGCATAGTGTAAGCAGAGGGTTTTTATGAAAACTTCGTCTTCGATGCTAGGGGTCAACAGCTGTTTTGAGTCACATAGGGAAATGAAATATTCCATGTAGCTTTGGCCGCTATTACGATCAAAACTTCCATGAAAAATCTGATTTCTTAGACGTTCTTGGTCAGAGATGCTCCAGAACTCTCGAAGAAAGGACTCTTCGAATGTCTGCATATTCAATTCCTGTGTATCATTAACAACATTGAACCATCGGGCTGCACTACCCTTAAATGACCGAGCTACCATAATCATTTTCAACTGTTCAGGTACGTTTCTTAAGTTGAAAAAGTCTTTAATTCGCGCAGATATCTTTCAGGGTTGGTTTTCTGTTTATCCTCAAAAATGGGGAGGGGCAAATCACTTTGACTAAGGGTAATTCCAATATGATTACTGGGGTTGAAATTTTGATGATTATTATTGTTACTTCGATTTGAATTACCTGCTGCATGATGGTTCAATCCGTTATCGGATATTGGTAAGCTGGCGGGTTGAGGGGGAATGTTAGGTGTGTCGGTTGGTGTGTCGGGGAGAGCAGAGGAAGTAGACGCAATTTCGCCTTGGTTAGAGACCAAGACTGTACTCTCGGTACGATCTTCCTGATCTCTTAACATTTGACGCAATCTGTCCAACTCCGAATTCAGGGATACCAATCTAGTATTGTTGCTCTTAACCTCTCAATCCACTGCAATGACATGGTTTCGAATTCCATCTACCTGTGTACAAACCTCTGTCTGAACAGCCTCCACCTGAGTACAAACCTGGGTTACTCGGGAATCAATTTACATCAATTCTTCAGCAACCTGTTGCCTATGGTGTTGAATCAACTGGGTAAGGTTATTAGTTTGTGCTGTCAGTTCGGAATTCAAGTTTTCATTAACTTCTGTTTGTAGTGAAGTTAACTGAGTATTAAGTTCAGTCTGCATTGAGTTAATGGTTGTATTTAGGGTAGTATTTTGACTATTAAATTCAGTCTGCATTGAATTAATGGTTGTATTTAGGGTAGTGTTTTGACTATTAAATTCAGTCTGCAATGAATTAATGGTTGTATTTAGGGTATTGTTTTGACTATTAAATTCAGTCTGCAATGAACTCATTTGACTATTAAGTTCAGTCTGCAATGAATTAATTGTTGTGTTTAGTGTAGTATTTTGATTGGCCAGAGAAGTTATAGCATTCATAATCTGCTGTAATGCATTGACATTTTCAGTGGCAATTTCAGTGTTACAATGCATAGTATTTGTAGGAACAGCTGACTGTGCTATCACACCTGCTGTTAAATTATCACTTATATTGACATTTTTACTTTCTGATTAACTATTTGGCATGCTTGGTTGTACAATAGGTACTGGCTGTGGATTTTCACTCGGTGATTCTGGAGCACTTGAACATGTTACTACGTTTACAGTATTCACAGACATTTTAATTTTACGGTTGCGTAAAAGCATAGAAAAATTTTAAATTACAAAAAATGATTACTAAAAAAATGTAAGTTTAAAATGTCATTCTTTCTTGAAGGGATATTATGAAATTTAATTGCGCTCTTGCAAATAAAAACTGTAAGGTAATCGTTGAAGAGAAAAAAGAAAAAAATCGTGTTCTGTGAATTCCATAACAAGTTTAAGCAAACAAAAATGTTTAACGATACCCCAGTTTTTGTTGAAATCCCAGCTGTCTGGCGGTCAGTAGCCGATGAATGGAAGTCAGCTGACTGTAGGTCGCAGGCTGAAGAGGGATGTTGATCACTTGCAGATTGGGGGGTGGGGTGTAGATTTTCAGTTGAGTGGAGAGTTTATGGTGAATGTTGATGGTGACTGATGTCGCTGGTAATCCACATGGTCCACGTACACTATAGCTAATTATTGCGAAGAAGTTTATTATAATGTCACACAAGATTTGTCGCGGCGTAGAGAAATTTAATTTATTGTCAATAAATTTCGTCTATCCCCCGTGTCGTTTCAAAAAAATTTTCGATGTTTGTTGGCCTAAGTCCTATATCCTATATCGCTTCGAAAATCCTGCCCCGAGATGGGAGCCAATTTATGACCGATCGCTAGGGGGTCGTTGAATTGGCCTAGAGTTGGGTGACCAATTTATAACCGTTGGTTAAGGTGGGTGTCGATTTATGTGGGCACCTTTCTTCTTTATTATTATATTATTATAAAATAAATATAATGTCCAGCTAGTGCTTTCTCAGTGGGTAGAGCGAGAGTTCTTTCTAGGGCCGTGCTCGACGAAGTTAATATAGGATATAAGATTAGGGAATGCTGGGTAGTAAAATAATGTCAATTTGTTATGTACTTGAATAATAATATTTGTAAGTTTATTTTGTTCTTAATTTTGTCGCTTAGTCTGTAATTATCATAATATGTCGGGAGGAAGAATACAGTTACTTTAAATAATGTCTTTATCTATTCACTTCGTCGTCGCCAAAATCACTTTAGGTTATTTATTATTCTCATAACATCTGCACGTTTTATCGCAGGAATTTAAGTTATTTAGCCTATCTTATGGCGGTATATATCCTTTTCACTTCACAATATAAAAATTAATATATATATAATCTTTCTTATTTCGTTATATAAATTTCTATCCTCGACCGTATTACTTGAAAAGTCGGTATAAAAACAATATTCGTATTCGTCACTATTTCACTGTATAAAAGTCAATATTTCTAACTCCTGTTTCGTCTACAAAATAACGTCCGTATCTTCTCGATCAGTGTCTTCAAGTCCGCGTCCGTTGCTGATGTTTCTGTTAATATGTTTCTGTGTTAAAATATCCTAACATTTTCATTGGTTCTGTCAGGTAGCTTTGTCTCTTGTGATTGGGAATTAGCTAAGTCTTCTGCTATGATTTTAAATATTTGTCGTTAAAGTGGAGTGATATTTGGGGAGGAACCTATCTGTCAAACGTCAAGCCAAGTGTTGGCGTCAAAAGTCTTTCCAGACAGTCGAGTACCGCCTCCAATACATTGTACCCCTCTATTTAGTTTAATAAGTCATAAAGTATTTGTCACTATTGTCTATAATAAGTGTAGTTGTATAGCTTTCTTGATTACGCGTTGAATGATGTCATTTTCTAGGTTGTCGTGTTAATAATTAATCGTTTGATTAATTATTTGTAATTGCCGGTAACGTCTTTTGATTCAGATGGTCGTGTTGCATATCAAATTGTCCGTGTAAATGTCCTCTGTCTCGTCATGTAATTTGTTTTATGGTCATTGTAATAGTCTAGGCGTAATGGTAGTTTTTAATAGTCGATAATGTTGCGGGAAGTTCAAATATTGTCCGTGAAATGTATTTTCTTGTATTTAATTCCTTATTTTATATAAGCCTATATCAGGGGAAGACAGAAGCTTGCTCTGTGACGTCACTGCTTTGTGCTCTGACTGCTCGCGTTATATCTCTGCGAGGAGCATGTGAAATGTAGGCATCAGTGAACAGGGGGGAAGAGAGGGGACATTAGTATTGCGGGCAGCGGGAATTTAGGGGGTTAGAACTTACATAATACGTGTTTCCGAGTTAATGAAACATTAATCGATTTTTTTGATAGTTTATCGGTTAATTACAGCACAGCAGTTTAACATATTATAAATAATTCTATTTTTCTATTCTGTGAGAACAATTGCCTTTCCACAAAATCTATGTTCTTTGACAAAAATAGACAATAGACAATCATTTGAATTAACATAATTCACTACAGTAAAAATGATTAAAAAAATGAACTGAATTAATTACCATACAAGATTACAGTAACAATTTTCTGACTTGCCTGTCTCTTTTTTCTTTAACAGGTTTATCAATGTTGGGACGTAATGTTTGAGCAATATTTAATCGAAGACTACATTTAGGTTGTGATTTAACAATGTACTTCTTGATTTGAGCTTTGCACATTTCATTAGTGACAAAAAATTGTTCGGCCACATATGTCGATCCAAAATTACATAATATTCGTGCGGCAAGTCTCGGGAATCTGGTTTCAGAGAAATTTCTGTAAAAGTTACCCAAGACCACTTTACGTTCGTATTTGTCCTTTAACAGATCGTCGCATTGTAAGTTTAGCAGTTCCAACTGATACCGGCAAGGAACGTCTTTGACATTAACTGAATATGGGGTAGCAAAAAGTTTAACCATTGGAGAAAGGTTTTCCACATCCTGAAACCTCGATTCGAACTGAAGAAGAATGTTTTGCAGAACTAACACATGTTCTGCAGAGAGAACACTATCAGGATTGCGTACTTGCAATAACTTTGAAAAATGCTCCGTATTTCCAACCAGAAGTTGTTGTACCAACAGAGCTAAAGTGAATAGGTCCTCTAGTACCTAGCTCTAGCGTACTCTAAACACCCCTACTACCGTGCGCTCTTGCTGACGTCACACACAAGGGATCCGCATGCTCTTGCTCCACAAACGTCATCACAAGACGTAGTTGACTTCCCCTGGCCTATATGAACTGACCTGCTACAGTCCTCTATACAGTGTATAATCTCCTTATACTACAATTTATTTAGTTTTAAGCGTATCCAAATGCATGGAGTGTCCAATTAAAATTCCTTTGAGTTTTATGTGAATACACTGTAAATTGTAATATCCAGATTACCTATGGTGTAAGAAGTCTGGTTCACATTTTATAAAAGCAGTTTTACAGTAATTATGTTGGACTTCCCAGCAGTGCGTAACTTCTTCTTATGATGGTGTCCAGTGTGTTGTATTATGTCTATGAAGATGCATTTCGGCAATATTCATTTGCCATCTTCAGTTCCTTTGGATGCTGAGTTCCGATTCAGTGCTCCACAAGTGCACACGACTATCTAAACAAAGTAACGAATGGGAAAGAGATTCCATCGGCGTGTAAAACCAAAGATTGTGGGTAAAAATCCCATCGTCAGAGAAATTTCTCTCTTCAACAGAAACAACGTTCCGTGGTTTCTTAACTGTTCCTAACCCAACTGTCACTGATATTATACATGACGTAGTTGTTCATCCCGTTCTTTACAGTGACAAAATCATCTGCGATTATGCCCAAAGTAATTCACCATTCTAATTATGAATGTGAAACTTATGCAAGAGCTACAGTCATGGAATATCGATTTTTAGTAGTATTTATTTATCTCCTTATTCCCTCTGATATTAAAATAAACATACAACACACTGTGATATTCATGTATAGAACACTAAAAAGATAATTAAAAATATATGTACAGATTACAAATTTTTATCACAAATTACACAGGTCTATGTAGTAAAAATACTAAAATGTGCATAAATTGGATTTCCCTACTGCCGGGAGTCTTTACACCATGTATAAAACGGTGATGTCAAAATCTTCAGTGTTGTAGATAGATCTTTCTTGATTATTTTGTAAAAAGATAATTAAAAATATATGTACAGATTAAAATTTTTTTTCACAAATTACACAAGTCTATGTAGTAAAAATACTAAAATGAGCATAAAATGGATTTCCCTACTGCCGGGAGTCTTTACACCATGTATAAAACGGTGATGTTAAAATCTTCAGTGTTGTAAAGTGTTCTTTCTTGATTGTTTGGTAAAATTTTTTGTAGAACCGTATGTCCAGTGTGTTGTAGGTTGTTTAAAAATGAATATGCATTTCGGCGCAAAGTTACGCCATCCTCAGTTCCTAAAAAATCAGAGTAAAAACTAACGTAAGAGGTAACTAGTATTTATAAATGTTTTTAAATTGTGTATGGACTATTACTAACCTTATGTTGTGGAGCCGGAACTTGACTATGAAGTAACTGATTGTGGTGTAAGGTGCTGATATTTATGGAGGGTGGGTGTGTTCATAAGAGATTTGGAATTTATTAATGGAATATCGACCCTAGCCAAGTTCTGCTCTGAGTAAGTTAACTAATTGAACATTATTAAGTGACAATATGGTAATTTATGAGATTGTGGTGCGGGATGGGAAAATGTATTTCCGTCTGTTCCTCTGTCCGTGTGTATGTACGCGCGATAACTCAAATAAGATTTATCGGATTTTCATAAAACTTGGTACACACATTTATAACGTCCATGGGAAGAAGCCTATTGATATTGGATCAAATCGATCGACCGATACTGGAGTAATGCCCAATTGATTGCCTATTTTATGGTAATATATTAGAAAGAATTTATTAAATGCAAATCAGTTATCATGACAACATATTCTTACAGCTTTGGAAATTGCAATACATTTAGCTATGACAAATAACACTATTCCTTTACATATGCTTATCAAACTAGACCGTTAAACTGAGCAAGGTGGCCGAAATGGTAATGTCTTGGACCCACATTCTGGAGGTCCCTGGTTCAAATCCTGAAACCGGCCAATTTGACATTTTTTGTTGTTGGTATTTTTATGTGAGTGTGCGATTGTCAAAATATCACAAATCTGTATAGTTCAGCTGATGCTGGAGGATTTTAATCTGATTTTGTAAAGAAAACTAGACCTTTGCTCTTCCATAAGCCCTGCTTAATGAATTAATCTGGAGATTAACTTGGAAATCAATTTTTTTAAAACTTATATTCTACATATGATAATTGCAATTATAACTGATTATACAAAAGCATTCTGGCACTTTGTTACATCAATTCACCTGATTTTATTATAAGCCTAGTTGTTATTATGTTGATGGTTATTATTATAACTATTATTGCTATTATTATAGTTATGGTTATTATGATTATTATTTTTTATTTTTAATGTTGCGTTATTATTATTAATATTGTTTCTTGCTATTATTTTTGTTGTTATTAACTTATTATTATTTTATTATTGTTCTTAATTTTATTGTTGTTATTGCTATTAACTCCGTGGCGGCCCTACATCCCTGAAGAGACTGCCTACCACCCGACCGCAGCGTCATCTTCATTAGGCAGATGGCAGGATTGGGGGACATGTGGTCAGCATGCCGCCACCCAAGGCCGTTAATGGTGGTTTCCATGACCGGAGCAGCTACTTCTTTATCAAGTAACTCCTCAATTTTAATCCCGAGGCTGAGTGCACCCTGTTCTAGAACTCTTTACCTCAGAAAAATCCGAAGAGGTAGGCTACTGGGAATGGAGCTTGGGCCAACGGATCTGTAGTCAGCTACGCTAACAATAAGACCACGCCCATGGTCAATTTACTGCTATTATTATTATTATTAAATTAATATTATACATTTTTATTAGGGTTCGGATGTTTATGACCTAAAGAAGTGAAAAATATGACTGCAAATATGCCTTTAAAAATGACCAAAAAAGACCCAAAAACCTTAAATATGGCCTAATAGAGTAGCGTATTTTCAAAAAATAAATTTTCCGATTTAAAACGTTTAAAAGCACTAAATTCTTCATCACACAAATTCAATCAGGTAACAATTTTTTTTTTAAATTTTGGTAATTTATAGTTTTACTTGTATTGAACTTCTGTTCTTAAATAATTTTCTCCTGTTTGCTCGCTTAATCAGCTCCAAATACTCCTAATATTTTGTAGATCTTGCATGTCTCTATGAAATATGAACAATTCATTAATTTAAAAATGTAAGTTGCCTATTAATTGCGCTTAAACATTAAATTAATGATATAAATTTCAAATTTAACTCGACCATGTAGTACATACGCTGTATAATTGTGCTCTTTTTCCGAATTTATAACTGAAATATGACGTTAAATTACAAATATGGCCAAAATATGACAAAAACCACAAATATGACCAAATATGACTTTATATGCAAAATAAAAACGGCCCAATTAGGATAACAGACGTAGAATTCGTGTTTAATTTGTGTTTGCGGTAGGAATGGAGGTCAGGATAAAAATATGACATGTCATAAACATCGGAACCCTGATTATTATCATGTATAATATTATGAGCGAAAGACAAATAAAAGGTGCACTTTATGCTCCGCCCACTCGATATTAACATTTTGTTTTTCAGCGAAGCATGGTGACAAACTATCCTTGTATATTGTCGCCGACACTCCCGACCGTACACGATATTAAAAATGCGAGAGTGCCCCTTGTACCAAATATTAAAACTGCGAGAGTGTCCCTTGTACCAAATATTAAAAATTCGAGAGTGCCTCTTGTACCAAATATTAAAAATACGAAAGTAAGTGCCTTGTACCCACCGGTTTGCCTTGTAGCCAACGGTTTGTCAGCCTGTTTATCCTCGAAGAATTCGCTAGGTCGTGGTATAAAAGAAAGTGCTTCACTGAGGGAGGATCAGGACGGGATATGTCTCATGCGACGATGCACTTATATTTCATTTTTCCCATATTATGATTTTATTATTGTTGTTATTACTGTTCTTAGTGTTATTAGTGTAATCTTATTATTATTATTATTATTATTATTATTATTATTATTGTTATTGTTATTATTATTATTATTATTATTATTATCATCATCATCATCATTATTATTATTATTATCAATATTATAATTAGTAACATTATTGTTATTTTATTATTGTCATTGATAATATTAAGCAAGAAAGTACGAACCGCCATTTTTCTTAAGTGTAACCAAGTGTAACTTCCTGGGAAAATACACTTGCCCAGTGGCGTAGCAAGCTTAGGTGGTACCCGGTGCGGAAAATTTCTTGTCACCCCCCCCCCCCATTTAAATTATTAAAAGATGGAACAGTCCCAAGTGTTATTTTTTGGATAGTCAAAGGTAATCCCACGAGAGTTTAAGAGTTTATCGATAAATGCAGCTGCAACGAATTTATCTGATGTAACTCGTAAACTTAACGGATTATGCAAAATTAATAATAATTATTTTGTTATATAAAAACAAAACTAAGCTTCGAAATCATTATATACTATGAATCAACCATCCATAAAGCGATTCGAGTTACCATGTTGTCACCATGTTGTAACCAGTGCTACCAATGGTGCATATGACATAATAGTTAACCTAATTCAGCCAAATTTGTTTGGATTAAGGAAAAGACATACATATCAAGTACATTATGCTGTACATTGTACATTGTACTGTTAAACGACAATAAATTCCACTATTATTATTATTAATCTAAAGTGCGTTATAGACAGACAGATGTACATTGTTTTTGTGAGCGACAGAGTGTGGGTTTTACCGTTAATAAAGCGAACATCTAGGCCAAAATACACTCCCGAAATTGTGCAAATTTTTATTTTTGAGTGATTTTTTTATTTTTATATTTTGTTTTCCAAGCGAAATCTCGAATATTGGAAAGATTAATTTTGATAAAAGGACAAAATTTTGTATTTATGTCAGATACCTTTCAAGATGTGAACCGACGACTGGAGACACGTTTTCCTTATTTTTACATACAAAAGTTTTCTCGAAAACGGCTCCAACGATTTTCTTTAAATTTTGCACGTGGGTTGGTTATACTAAGAGCTAAAACTTTTATTTGAAACACTTTTTCGAAATAATTCTCTGAAGGGTAGTTATAAGCCACCCACTCTGAATACGCGCTCTTTGCAATACGGCATCTTGCAACGGAAAATCGTACGAAAACAATATTTTGCATTTGGGTTAGGTACCTTATGGGGATGTGACACGAAGATTGGCGACAACTTTCTCTTATTTTTAAGGGGAGGCTAACTTTTATTTGGGCAGAGGAAGTTATGTGAATTATGCATATATGCGTCTATTACCTTTGTTGACTGAATTTAAAACTAAAAGTTTCAATACGCATGTTGACTTGTAGAAAGTTGTTAAGCTTATTTGATTGTTTTAAATAATATTATTATTTTCTTTAAATTCCCTTGAGCGTGTTTTTTTTTTTTTTTTTTTTTTTTTTTTTTTTTTTTTTTTTCTTACAGAGACACATTTTTATTTTGTCACCCCCGGGTGCCCCCGCACCACCCTTCCTATGCCGCAGCACTTGCCTCTCCAGAAACTATGGTATTTGAGGGAGTCACTGCCTCTCAGATAATAACACTTACCAGTAATTTAACTTCAATGCAGTACGAAAACAGACGCCGTGTGCTGATTGATACAGAATGGAGCCTGTACTTAAATCAGAATGTATTAAGATAGAAATTAAGGAAGAGATTTCTGAAATACAACCAGAAACTGAACCTGTGCAAATTGCATATTATTGTGACACAATACAGAAAAAGCTAATCAAATGTGAAAACACAGTTATACCCAGCAACGATTCTACAGCATGCATCACCATTCACAAGTGTGAGCCTGTGCCAATTATATTTGACACAATACAGACACAAGTAATCAAATGTGAAAACGCAGACATCAAGGTAGTTGGAGATCCTCAAGGAAGTAATGAAGATCACATAATGCAATCGCATTCAACTGCTGTATGTACAAGCACATCCGCTGCTAGAAGGAGTAAACGGTTACAAGTCAAACTTCCTTATTGTGATATATGTGACAAGAAATTTTGGAATCTCAAAAAACATCTGCGTACTCACTCTGGACACAAGCCGTTCTCATGTAGTATATGTGGCAAGAAATTTTCCCAAAACAGTGACCTCAAAATACATCTGCGTACTCACACTGGACACAAGCCGTTCTCATGTGGTATATGCGGCAAGGAATTTTCCCAAAGCAGTAGCCTAACAACGCATATGCGTACTCACACAGGACACAAACCATTCTCATGTGATATATGTGCCAAGAAATTTTCGCAAAGTGAGAATCTCAAAACACATCTGCGTACTCACACTGGACAGAAGCCGGTATAAGTGCACTTCAACTAAGTTTACGATTTATATGAAAACCAAATTTTTTATGGATCTGAAAAACAACTCAAATCGTTCAGGATTTTTCACAGAATTTTTTCACATGCAACATGTCTTTATAAATGCTTCGTAAATGAAAATAAAGATAAATAACTGCATGAATTTTGCCGTAAAATACATTTTGTCAGCCATGATCCATTCTGTAACGGCCCCGTTGATACGAGCGTTGCCAACATTCCAAATAAATCCCTGAAACTACTTGTGTTGAGTTGAATTTAGTGCATGTGCTAGTAAATGTCATGTTTGCTATAGGATTCTCTTCGTTACATACAGGATACTAAAATGATCACTCTTCAGTATGAGTGAAATTGTATTTCCAACATTTTTATAACTACGTATTTTATTTTTGGACACATATATTAATGCCGTATTACATTTACCTTACTTATGTGTATATTAACAGTCACTAGACCCAGTGGCGGACGCAGGGGGGGATAGGAGGGTTACAAACCCCCCGAAATTTGAAAAAAGGCTATATATATACTCTAAGTGGCCAGTTTTATAAACTAATTGTATTTGTAAGTTGATTAATTTTTTGTAGTATTCCGTCTACCTATTCAAATCACCCGAAAAAAAATTCTGCGTCCGCCACTGACTAGACCTGAATGCCGTGAAACTCATACGAGCGTAATGACAAATCAAAACAAAAGCAATAAATCCGGTAAAGGACCTCTTACACACACCACACCTGAATGCCTTTTCTCCACCTCCCGCATTAATATCAACGCTATGAATAATATCTCCGGACAAATAAGTATGCAGGCTGCAATTTAACATCGTATACACTAAGGCCTAATTATTTTGAGACCTTTAAGGAGAAAATTGCTATTTTACATCAATGTCACACAGTTTACGCAGAAAAAGTATGAAGAATTCAAATAACAAATAATTCGGTAATCTTCAACATTAACGTAACACATAATAAATGAGCGACAGTCCCATGGCTGTAGACGCACACGAAACGAAAATATATGTCCTGGGTGGTGCAGTCAGTAAGGCAGAGTTTCTACATTTGTAGGAACACTACAGATGATGTTGTCATAAATGAGCGACTTTCCTATGGCTGTAGATGCACATTTTAATTGATATGATTTTATTCTGCTGGATTATTCAGAACTGTATTAAACACACATATTTTGTTACTAAAGAAGTAAGTACTACTTGGACACCCTTAGCGAAAAAGAAATTCTTTCTGAACTGGCATGACAATAAAATTGCCCCTAGGAAATATGTGCTATTTAAAAAAGAAAGAAAAAAATAATTATCTATTACTACAAGCAAACTGCGATGTTTACAATAAACCTGTAATAAAAATAACTATGAACACTTGGTGGAGATTCTCAAATAAGAACGATTGTCTGTTGTCTGAAAATAACGATTTGCACATGAAAAGCTCCTCTCTACCCAAGGGTGTAGCCAATTGTGGACAAGATATTGAAGAAATGAATATTGTTTATAGGCCTATAACTTGTTGAATTTTGCCTTTTTAAATATAACTAACTCCGTGGCGCTAACATCCCTGAAGGGACAAGGTCTAGAACTCGTCCACTGCGTCATCTACCATAGGCAGATGGCAGGATTAGAGGCATGTGGTCTGCATGCCGACACCCACGGCCGTTAATGGTGGTATCCATGACCGGAGCCGCTACTCCTCTCTGCTCAATTTTAGTCACGAGGCTGAGTGCACCCCGTTCCAGAAAAATCCGAGGAGGTACCGTGGATTGAACCCGGGCCGACGGATCTGTAGACAGCGACGCTAACCACGAGACCACGCCGGTGGTCCTTCTTAAATATACTCGTATAATAATGTATTATAATTGGATGTTTAAGAAAAATACCAACTTCAATGAAATTCACGATTTTTAATAGATCATTTTTGCAATTTTTAAATCCTATTTCATAATTATATAGAGCTTACTTTAGGCACCTAAAATTGCATTTTACCAACCTAAAATCCCGAAAACTAATAATAATATTTGTGGTGCTGGCGAACAAAAAAAACCGTTACAGTCAGACGCTAGGGATGTGTGCAGTGTTCTACTTACAGAAAAAGCGGGGACGATATCAATAAATATTTATTATATGGAGAAATTTTTTTTTCCGATTTGAGTTACATGTGTTATTTATAATTCGACTCTTCTGAACACGAATATAACAATAATAATAAGCAGTTTCTTCCGCACTTCGAGAAAATGCCGATTTTCCAATAGTGTCACACATTTCTCGCAGGAAAAGAGGGAACTATTCAAAGAAAAATTCATTCTGTGTAGGATAAATTTTTTTCCAACTTGAAATACGTGTTTTATCTATAATTCGTCCCTTCTGAACACGAATATAACAATAATAATAAGCAGTTTCTTCCGCACTACGAGAAAATGCCGATTTTCCAATAGTGTCACACATTTCTCGCAGGAAAAGAGGTACTATTCAAAGAAAAATTCATTCTGTGTAGGATAAATTTTTTTCCAACTTGAAATACGCGTTTTATCTATAATTCGTCCCTTCTGAACACGAATATAACAATAATAATAAGCAGTTTCTTCCGCACTACGAGAAAATGCCGATTTTCCAATAGTGTCACACATTTCTCGCAGGAAAAGAGGGAACTATTCAAAGAAAAATTCTTTCTGTGTAGGATACATTTTTTTCTAACTTGAAATACGTGTGTTATCTATAATACGACCCTTCTGAACACGAATATAACAATAATAATAAGCAGTTTCTTCCGCACTTCGAGAAATACCGATTTTCCATTAGTGTCACACATTTCTCGCAGAAAAAGAGGGAACTATTCAAAGAAAAATTAATTCTGTGTAGGATAAATTTTTTTCCAACTTGAAATACGTATGTTATCTATAATAGAACCCTTCAGAACACGAATATAACAATAATAATAACCAGTTCCTTCCGCCCTTCCAGAAAATACCGATTATCCATTACCGTCACACATTTTACGCAAGAAACGTAGGAATGATTCAAACAAAAATTAATTACATGCAGGCAAAATTTTTTCCCCACTTGATTTACATGTGTTATCTATAATTCAACCCTTCTGAACACGAATAGAACAAAAATAATAACCAGTTCCATACGCACTAGGAGAAAATTCCGAATTTCCATTCGTGACACACAGTTTATGCGTAAACTGTGTGACACGAACGGAAAATCGGAATTCTCTCGAAGTGCGGAAGAAACTGCTTATTATTATTGTTATATTCGTGTTCAGAAGGGACGAATTATAGATAAAACGCGTATTTCAAGTTGGAAAAAAATTTATCCTACACAGAATGAATTTTTCTTTGAATAGTTCCCTCTTTTCCTGCGAGAAATGTGTGACACTATTGGAAAATCGGCATTTTCTCGAAGTGCGGAAGAAAATGCTTATTATTATTGTTATATTCGCTTTCACAAGGGATGAATTATAGATAAAACACGTATTTGAAGTTGGAAAAAAATTTATCCTACACAGAATGAATTTTTCTTTGAATAGTTCCCTCTTTTCCTGCGAGAAATGTGTAGCACTAATGAAAAATCGGTATTTTCTCGAAGTGCGGTAGAAACTGCTTATTATTATTGTTATATTCGTGTTCAGAAGGGTCGTATTATATATAAAACACGTATTTCAAGTTGGAAAAAAATTTATGCTACACAGAATGAACTTTTCTTTGAATAAGTTCCCTCTTTTCCTGCGAGAATTGTGTGACACTAATGAAAAATCGGAATTTCTCGAAGTGCGGTAGAAACTGCTTATTATTATTGTTATATTCGTGTTCAGAAGGGTCATATTATAGATAACACACGTATTTCAAGTTGGAAAAAAATTTATTTTACACAGAATGAATTTTTCTTTGAATAGTTCCCTCTTTTCCTGCGAGAAATGTGTGGCACTAATGAAAAATCGGTATTTTCTCGAAGTGCGGTAGAAACTGCTTATTATTATTGTTATATTCGTGTTCAGAAGGGTCGTATTATAGATAACACACGTATTTCAAGTTGGAAAAAAATTTATCCTACACAGAATGAATTTTTCTTTGAATAAGTTCCCTCTTTTCCTGCGAGAATTGTGTGACACTAATGAAACATCGGAATTTCTCGAAGTGCGGTAGAAACTGCTTATTATTATTGTTATATTCGTGTTCAGAAGGGTCGTATTATAGATAACACACGTATTTCAAGTTGGAAAAAAATGTATCCTACACAGAATGAATTTTTCTTTGAATAGTTCCCTCTTTTCCTGCGAGAAATGTGTGACACTAATGAAAAATCGGTATTTTCTCGAAGTGTGGAAGAAACTGCTTATTATTATTGTTATATTCGTGTTCAGAAGGGTCGTATTATAGATAACACACGTATTTCAAGTTGGAAAAAAATTTATCCTACACAGAATTAATTTTTCTTTGAATAGTTCCCTCTTTTCCATCGAGAAATGTGTGACACTAATGGAAAATCGGTATTTTCTCGATGTGCGGAAGAAACTGCTTATTATTATTGTGATTTTCGTGGTCAGAAGGGTCTAATTATAAATAACTCATTTAATACAAGTCGGAAAAAAAAATTTCCTCCATGTAATGAATTTTTGTGTGAAACGTTCCTACTTTGTTTGCGTAAACTGTGTGACACTATTGGAAAATCGGTATTTTCAAGAAGTGCGGAAGGAACTGGTTATTATTATTGTTATATTCGTGTTCATAAGGGTCATATTATGGATAAGACATATAACTTAGGTCGGGAAAAAATTTTCCTTCCATGTAATGAATTTTTGTTTCGAAACGGTCCTACTATTTCGGCGTTAACTGTGTGACACTAATGGCAAATCGGTATTTTCAAGAAGTGCGGAAGGAACTGGTTATTATTATAATATTATATTCGTGTTCATAAGGGTCAAATTATAGATAAGACATATAACTTAGGTCGGGAAAAAAATTATTCTATGTAATGAATTTTTATTTAAATACTTCCTACTTTTTCTGCGAAAAATGTGTGATATTAATGGAAAATCAGTATTTTCTCGAAGTGCGGAAGGAACTTATTATTATTATTGTCATATAGGCCTACGCGTTCAGAAGTGGTGAAATACATGCAAAAACATGTATATCATCTACAATAACATTTTTATTGCCATGTAATTTATATTTCTTATATTGTTAATATTATTACTCAGAAAATTGCTTAACATTAATTTTAAATCGGAATGTATTTATTGTGAAATTCGCGTTCAGGACGATCGACTAATATAGAAAACATGTATTACATGTCAAACCAGATTTTTACTGTTATATTATTTATACGTTTAATAGTTATTTATAACAATTATAATTATGAAATTAATGAAAACTATTATCTGCCCACCCAATAATTCATTCAGCCATGTATCAATCCATCCATTTATACATCCATTCATTTTTCATTCATCCTACCATCCATTCGTCCATCAATCAATCCAGTTATCTAACCAACCATCCATTAATTATTAATTGATCCATCCACTTATTACAGAAGTCATTCATCGATCCATTATTTAACTAATTCATTCACCAAGCAATCCACCCTTCATCTATCAATTAATGAATTAGCAGGCTTTAAAACTTAGTGCCCGATCGAATATGTTAACAGCAACCATACCGTACAGACTTTGCTCGGCGTATGCCCTAGCTACCATATGCTAGTTCACGTGATAGTAAACAAACCGCAATACAGATATAGGAAGACCACAAAATAACTTCTCATTATCTAAACTCACATTACAAGCATGCAAAATGATACTTTCTCCTGTTTGTGTATAATAGACCCTCCCAAATGTTTCAATATATGTTTGCGTTTTAGAACATTTTACTTTCGGCATGCCGAACACGTATTATAAATTTAAACACGCACAATGACAAGGTACACTGCTGACCAATTTGAGAGGCACCGTGCTACGAGTGCATTCACTTCTCGGTACTACTATCAATGACTGTCTTACCAGCCTACGCAATCACCCTCCACCTCCTATACTCTGGTTGTTGGTAACTGGAATCAACTCCCTCTGTGGGTTCGGGCACTAAGTTTTAAAGCCTGTGAATTAGATACATAATTAATTAATTCATCCTCCCATCCATTGATGAATCAATTAATGCATACATTTATCCATCCAATTAGTTAATTAATTCTACCGTCCATCCATTTATTTATATATCCATAAAGCATTTGATGGATGGTGGGTTAGGTGGGTGAAATAAATAATTTCGGATGAATGAATGGATATATTTATGGATGAATGAATTAATAATGGATGGATGAATGGGTAGGTGGGCTAATTAATAAATAAATTAATGAATGAATGGATTGATTAATGGTTGGTTGGATCGATGAATGAATGAATTTATTGATGGATGCATGAGTGGATAGATGGGTGGATGAATGAATGAATGTATGGATAATTAAATGGTGGAATACATGAATTAATTAAGGGAAGAATGACTGGATGGATGTATGGATGATTGAACAGATGGGTGGATGAATGGTTGGGTGGATGAATTAATAGACAATGGATGGATTAATAATTTTAGTTAAAAATGAAAATTAATTATATCATTGTTAATAATTGGATGGTTGGAAAAATAATTTATGGATGAATGGATAATTCGATGGATGGATAGATTTATTGATGTCTGAATTGATGGATGGGTGGGTGGTAGGTTTGTTGGATTAATTAGGGGATGAATGGATGGACTGTTATTAATTATTTAGTAAATATATTGATGGATGAACGAAAGGATGAATGGATGGGTGGATTCACGGATGAATTAATTGATCAATTAATGGATGGGTGGATTGGTTAATCAATGAACTAATCAATGGATGGATGAATAGATTAATGCCAAATTTAATTAACATACGGATTTGATGGATGAATGAACCATCCAACCAGCCATTCATCTATCAATCAAGTCAACCACCCCTATAACCAAACATTCATCCCTCCATTAATTAATTTATTATAACTTATAAATAATTCATTTAACTATTTCATCCACCCATCGATCCAAACATTCAGCTATCCATTAATAAATCCATGCATCCATTTATCCACCCACTCATCCTTTTCATTAAATAATTCAACAATACACCCATAGATTCATCCATCCATCAGTCTAGTAATGGATGGTGGAAATAATTTATTAACTAGTAACTGGATGGATGGATGAATTTAAATATTTATTTATGGTTGAATGGATGAATGAATGTACGGATGAATTAATGGATGAACGGATGGATAAATGAATGGATGGAAGAATGTTTCATACCAAATTACGATTATTATTTTTTTATGAAAGGACAATGTTGAAGACAAATATTTTAGAAAACAACAACAACAACAATAATAATAATAATAATAATAATAATAATAACAACAATGCGAAGAAAGAAATTGAGTAATATTTAAAATGTTTCTCTGTTAGCTCTTCATGAAACATGAAGCAAAACAGCAATTAAACAATGCTTTTTCTAATATCAAGCTTCAATTCGAATTTGTCTTAGTTTAATAGTGGTAGTAGTAGCCCTACCGGATCGCGCAAACGTCTCCTGGAGATCCTTTAAGGGGATATCTGCGGCGAATTTATTTCCGGGGTGCGCCAGTCCCCTACCTCACATTTAAACCTAAGTACAACACAAGCACCCAGTCACGAACCCGGGAAAGAGATTTTTCACTGCTGAATCGAACCCGGGCCGCCGGGTGGAAGGCAAGCGTGCTACCGACTAACACAAGGCGGGGGGACACTTTAATGTTAATTGTTCACGAATTAATATTTGAAAAAGTTTCCTTATTCTACTTCATTAAAACACGAAGGAAATATGAGTTATTACATAAATTCTCGAACATGGTTTCTCTCCATGTATTACATAAAATTAAGCTTCCGTTCGAATTTGCGTAACCCCAGCGCTCTTATTTTAATATAACTTGTCATTGAGGAAGTTCCTATTGTTTTCCCGACCGGAAATTATACGAAACGAAAGCTTCCATTCTAACTTGTGTAAATGCAGTGTGATACTAGCTGTCAGGTTGGTACTGCTCCAAAGTCAGATGTGGGTTTAATCATCAAATAGCCGTGGTAGAGAATACTATGATTTTATATGGGGAAAATCACGACTTTAATTACTGTTTTTTGAAGCCTTCGTGGCAAGTACAAAGGTGTGTGACGTGTCAAAAAATTCTGTGAAAATTCCTGAACGATTAGAGTGGTTTTTCACATCTATAAAAAAATTGGTTTTCATGAAAATCGAAAACTTAGTTCAAGTGCACTTATACCCAGAAGCCATTCTCGTGTGGTGTATGTGGAAATAAATTTTCCTTAAAAGTTATCCTCAAAAAACATCTGCGTACTCACACAGGACACAAGCCGTTCTCATGTGATATATGTGCCAAGAAATTTTCCCTAAGTGAGAATCTCAAAATACATCTCCTTATTCACACTGGACAGAAGCCATTCTCCTGTGATGTATGTGGCAGGAAATTTTCCCAAAATGGTAGCCTCAAAAAACATCTGCCTTCTCATGAGAAGCCATTCTCATGTGATGCTTGTACCAAGAAATTTTCAGATAGATGGCACCTCAAAAGACATCTACTTACGCACACGGGAGAGAAGCCATTTTCATGTGATACATGTACCAAGACATTTTCAGATAGTGGGCACCTCAAAAGACATCTGCTTATTCACACTGGAGAGAAGCCGTTCTCATGTGATACATGTACCAAGAAATTTTTACACAAAGAGGATGTCAAAAGACATTTGCTTACGCATGAGAGGAAAATTGTTTCCTAATGTAATTTGTGCCCTGGGCCTTTGTCTTATGTGAGGCTATTTTAAATAATGCAGATTTCCGCAGGTTGGCCCCATACTATGAGAAACGATAGAATGGTCAAGGTAAATAGTCATTTGAAAGTTTGAATATATAAATATTTTATGGAAACCTGAGAAACAATGCTAGCAATTGGATTCTATAGAATTGAATTTTGAAATCAGAAGTGCTTCATTTATTTATTTGTGTGATGCACCTTTAACTCATGTTCCAGTTGTGACAGAATTATAAAGTGAATGTTTTTTTTCACTGTAGTTCTTATGGATATTTTGAGCTATGTTTATGAAAGAAAATGATTCTTTGTGCGTTGGTAGGTGATGTATGGATGCTTCTAGGAGTATATAAGTTTGCTGAAGTTAAACAATTTTTAGAATGGAAAAAATGTTTGTAATGTCTGTGATTGAATTTCAAGCATTTAAATCACACATAAACTATAGCGCGAAACTTTCTGAAATTCTGTGAACTCTTAAGGATTGAGGAACTGTAAGAGCTGTAGTTGATGTGATTAAATTGTAAGCTAGATATTTCTTTCCATATATAGATAACATTAACGAATGAATGAGTGTAAGTGAATTTCAAGTTGTCCTGTAAATCAGAAATTTATCCAATTGAACAGGACTCATGCTATTAAAATACATGTTCAGTACTGTTGAGCTTGATCAGTGAAATAAAATTAACATGATACCAGTTGCTCAACTAAGATATATTTTGTGATTTGCCACCTATGCCTTTCCGTGCCTTTACACCATCTTCAGGGTATCTTTTGCTGGCTTGGAGTTCCAATAATTAAAATGAAAACTTAATTTCATCACATTTATAAAAGAAGATAACATTTATAAAATCTCATAAAAGCACTGTTACTGAACTATCTTCTGTGGTCTCCTCGCCACGGCGTTTCTACCTATCAGGTCATATTTCCTTGCAATAGGTAGATTAGATTGAGAGATATAAGTTATTGCGTAGACTAGCCTACAGGATAAAAAATACTGAAACATCAGATTAATTTTGATAATATTTAGGCCTACAGAGAAAAATAAAATATTTTAAAACAATTCAAGACATTTGTATTCCACAATTTTTTTGTGAGCGCAGGCTAAATAAAATCAGGTAAGCTGATATTACAAGTGCCAGATTTGGTTAGTGGGCCATATTGAAGAAACTGTTGAGTTTTACATCACGGTTTCTTGAGAAAGTTTGATAAGAATATGTGTGGAATGACTAGAATATTAACAGAACGAATTTACAGCAAATTCCTCACGTCAAGAATAGGCTTATTCCATTATTTTTGTCAAAACATCTGAAGCCGTACAGATACGCAATTAAATTTTAAAAAGAAATTAAAGTTTATTTTGGAGGGGAAAATATGAAGATTTGAACTTTTTGGAATTTGGTTAACTTATATGTTATGGGCTACAATTTATAAGTTTGCCAAATTACAAACTTCTAGCTCATCTGGAAGTGAATAAACATCAATGTTATTAAGTGGAAGATTAGACTATCTTAGATGTGAATGACGTGACGGCTGTTCATAAAGTTTTTCTATACTTAAAGTTTTTCTATACTTATGGGATAGCCAAAATCATCAAATTTTGCACACACATGCCTGTTGTATGTGCCAACATTGCGTCAAGTTTTACTATTCTATCTGTCCTGTGTGTGTTAAATATTAGCCTACATGATGTGAGAAAAATATACATTTCCTTAAAATCTTCTGTTGGAAAAAGAGAAAGAAAGAGTTCACTGGAGGCTATCCTCCTTGTTGAATTTTCATCGGCAAAAAGAGGAAGAAAGTGTTCAGTGGAGGCTTTCCTTATTGTCAATTCGTCTGCAGGGAAAAAAAGGTATTCTTTGTATACGAGTGAATTGTGCCTGATTTATTTGATAGTTCATCTTTATACATACAAGAAGTATGATATGAAATTTAGTGTTAATTTTTTAAAACTAAGATGTATGTCCCCCAGTAAGTATGGTTTAAAAAGCATACTTAATGTAAACCACTAGCATAACATTATTATTTTATTGTTTCAATGTTTTTAGTGCTTACTGATTTCTGCAGAATGGAAAGAAATATTAAAGACGACAGCTAACATCATTGCTATAAGAAACATACGCTGTGTAGGTCTCAGGACAATCTCCCGCGAAAGACATTGGCAAACCCATGTATCATCCTTGCCGAGTAATCCTGGGATGTGTGTCGTGGTATCCCTCCACGGCTCCGTTCCGGGACCTTAGACCTGCCTCGGGGCAGAATCATCCATCATCGTTATCAGGACAACAGCGGTAGGCGATGCTCCAGAGAGTTAGAAACTCTTGGACATGTCTTGGGATTTTGCCCTTATAAGGAAACTTTACATATAAGGTACATGGGTACAATATTCTAAGATGTAAGTTAGCCTCTGCTCGCAGATAGAGGAAATACAGAGAAATCCACAGAATATCAGCTCATGGGAGTAACAGACTTTTCAAGATCCACCCTGTTCTGGAATTGTAATAGATCCTACAATACATATGGAAGATCACTATAGCCAAGCAGTCCATGAGGAAAGTAAAATCAGCTACACAGCTATGAAATTGCCATAAAAGGATTGATGTTTGGCGCACGGGATTCCATTCCCTAGTTAAGGTCTCGTGCTGCAAACAACTAGACTCAGCAATGGAGAAATGAAGATCGATTCAGTTTTTGAAACTTACATCTGTAGACCGTAAATGAACATTCATGTTGATTTAAGTTTTGTCTTGTTTAATTTCATATTTATGATTTCTGTATTGTTGCTAGAAATATTGTTAGTTTCTGCATTGAATTATTATTGTAAATAAATGAATATTGTTATTTCAGATACTCAGGGCCGCATTTCTAAATAGGTTAAGTAGGCTGCAGCCTAGAGCGGCAAATTTTCAGGGGCGGCAGTTTGGCAATTTATTCAAAAGTTAAAATGAAGTATAACAGATGTTTTAATAATATTTTCCGTACAAATTTAAGAATGCATGTTCCTTAAAAATATGTTTTAGTCCTTCTACATAGCCTACTTTCTAAAACTATAACATAATACAATTCACAGAACGTAATCTTGTATTATAAGATAATGAAGATAGTAGATAACGAAGTACGTAAAAAAAAAAGTAGATAACTAATTTGATTCTTATTTAATTTATTGTTTAAACCATATGAAATATGAAATATGAAATTAATATTGTAGTTTTATCTAAACTAAATTAACTTTATGTTTTAAAAAAGATGAAAACACCAATGAACTGTATCATTTTGTTGTATCAATCAAATTTATTAAGCAAATATGAACTATAGAGGGTTGGCAAATGGACTTTAGCCTATAGGCGGCATACTCTTAAATCCGGCTCTGCAGATACTAATGCAATGTGTTATGGAAGATCAATTGTTAGATGCAGGTAATGAGAGAACTATTTTGTGAAAGAAACGTATGAAAACATATCTACTGTAAGCATGAACAATACAACTTTGTGACTTAATATTCTGATGTAGAATGCGAGCAGTGCACATTCAGTTGTTTCAACCCCACTGGAAGGTTCATTGATCGCCATGAAAAACAAGTGGAATATATACGTAATATGTTGGCTGGCTTATATCTGGCCTTACAGAAAAAAGATATGTATATATATATATATATATATATATATATGTTTTAGGACTTACTTACAAAACAGAACACAGTAAACAAATGTATCTGACTGCTAGGAAACAATACAGAGCAAAGCTTTCTGTGACAAGAGCATCGTATAATGAGTCCTTAATAAATAATGCTAGCGATAAATGTAAAACAACTTGGGACATAGTTAATAAGGCGTCAGGAAGGAATTGTACCAACAAGTTATCTAAAATTAACATAACAGCCGAAGAATTCAATAACTATTTTGTTCAGTCTGTCTCTGAAATAATACAAAAAACAAGAAAACCTAATAAGTCTGCTGTTGACTTTTTAAGTAACGTGACTGGCAATGATGGAAGTTTTAATTGGAAGGAAGTAACACATGAAGATGTTTACAACAAAATCATGAAACTTAACAATTCAAAGAGTCAGGATTACTACGGTCTTTCGAATTACCTATTAAAAGCTAGTGCTCTCTATTTATTGGATCCCTTGGTACTTATTGTTAATCAATGTTTAAGCCAAGGAGAATTCCCTGATCGCTTGAAGATATCGAAAGTTATCCCTGTTTACAAAAAGGGAAATAGGCAAGAAGCCTCCAATTATAGACCAGTGTCCTTGGTGCCTGTTTTGTCTAAAGTAATTGAAAGCATAATGCTGGATGGGTTAGTATCCTATTTTGAAGTAAACAGATTATTAAGTGATGAACAGTATGGTTTTAGATCCAACAGGTCCACTGTTAAGGGTATTGAACGCCTAGTGAGTGAAGTGCTAAATGCTTTTGAAAACAAACAGAATGCAGCAGCCTGTCTTTGCAATCTTAGTAAAGCTTTCGATTGTTTACCGCATGATCTTCTGCTAAGGAAATTAGAGTTCTACTGAATAAGAAACAAGGAATTGGCTCTAATTCAATCGTATCTCAGCAATAGGAAGCAATTGGTTTCAGTTAATGACCAGATATCTACAATTCGCGATGTAACAACAGGGGTGCCTCAAGGATCTATTCTTGGTCCTTTCCTTTTTATTATTGCTGTTAATGATTTGCCCGCTGCAAATACTGGTAAAGTTAATTCTTATGCAGATGACAGTACTGTGCTTAATATTCTTTCTGCTAGTAATTTTGATTGGTCATGTACTTTAGATCAAATGTCAGATTGGTTTGGGGCAAATGGTTTACATATGAATAAGGAGAAAACACAAACCATCCTATTCACTATAAAAGACAAACAAGACACAGAGCAACAAGTTAAACTACTTGGAATATGGCTGGACAGCAAGCTTTCCTGGAAACATCATATAACTGTAACAAGTAAAAAATTGTCAAACGCCTTGTTTCTCTTAAGAAGACTTAAATTACCGTATGTGTATCAGTGGGCATCTTATTAAGTGTTTATTATAGTATATTCCATTGCCATCTTAACTATGGTATTTTGCTCTGGGGCAATAGCAGGGAAGCCAATCAGGTTTTCTTGCTCCAAAAGAAGGCTATCAGAATAATAAAGAATTGCGATTCTCGCCAACATTGTAGACCAATTTTTCAGGAATTTGGAATTTTAACTTTGGCATCATTGTATGTATTTGCATGTTTGAATTTTGTTCACCATCAAAATAAGAATGAGGTATTGTTTTCTGATGTACACAGTTATGATACAAGGGGAAGAAATAATATGGTGTTACCTAAATTTCGTTTACAGAAATCCCTTGATTCTCATTTGTATCTTGGGAAAAAATTATATAATAAGTTACCGCTATCTTTCAGACAGATTAGAGATACAAGTATTTTTAAAAATAGAATTAAATGTATGTTGAAAAGATATAATTTTTACACTGTACAGGAATACCTGAACATAGATATATTGTTTTAATGGCTCATTGACGTTACCTATTGCATTGTATGCTGAACGGTATAATAAATTATTATTATTATTATTATTATTATTATTACTACCTGCCGACAATTCCTCCCAATACGTGACTTCCAGATAGCTTAACTGGAAGATGTCTTGTAATACTACCGCTGAACTGCTATAGGAAGAACACAGTAAAATGTTGTTAAATGATCCTTAGCTTGTTGAGCAAAGAGGTGTGTTTTGTAGTTTGGTAAGCCTTTGCTAGGTGTGGCAGATCAAATTTGTGTTTGTACAATTAAATTACATAACATATCATTTTAAATGCATTTATCGATTTGTGCAATTCTATTTCATTCACATGTGAGCCTAAAATGACATTTTTTGCGTAAATTAAATCTTCCAGCATTAACTCTGAAATTCAGGTGGCCAGGAAGCTTCGGAGTGCTACCTCTTGTTTCAACCAACCTTCCCTGATTGGCAGTTGGTAGTTTTTAGCCACTCCATCCTCCTGCTAGCTTAGCTGGGAGTTGACTTACCAGACAGATTTTGTCAGGAGATCATAGTATGCAGTTCTTGGCCAGCTGTCAGATAGGTTCTCTATCTGGCAGATAAATATGATATCAGGTGGTTGTTATACGGGCCCCTGTATCTAAGCAAATCTTGTTCAAAACTTAAAGAATATTGTTGGAGAAATTTTTTGGAAAGTAGCAAAAATGACTTCTTTTGTAAAAAGTGGTAGTATAAGTAAGTTGTCCTCAATCTTCGTGTCACATCCATAGAAGACATCTAAACAAAACAAAATGTTCTTATAGATTTTTTTGTTCATAGTTATGTTTTCCTCAGAGAAACACATATAAATACTTTTCTGAAAACAGTACCTTTTCCTTGAGGTGACCAAACTTGCACGGTTGTTGCAAGGTCTACAGCGAATTTCACTTAATTCAATTAAAAAGCGGAAACTTTTATGTAATTTATGTTCCAGTGCATTAATTTTGAAAATACGTCCATTATGCAAAAACATGTGGAAAGTTCTAAATATAGATCTCAGAAACTGACTGATGGACATGGTTCAGCGTCAGCCAGTTCTAGCGGCATACGTACCAGTACTGTACCCCAAGTATGGCAGCATATGGTTCGAAGGATTATGAAAGAACTTATCAAAACGTTCACCCAAAACTAGCAGTTATTCAACATCAAACGTATAGTACAGAGACTGAGAGTAGAATAGATTTTCATTCTTAGCATTATTTTCTTATTGTAATGTGTTCTTGTATAACTTAATATTATTTTTGTAAAACAAACTTACTTTACTCACAAACAAATTCATTTAAGATACTGAAGTTTATTTGTATGAAAAAAATACTTTATAAAAAATAAAGCATAAGTTAATCATAAAGTATAATTATAATAAACTAAAGCATATTATGGGTTGCTCTGATTATGACTGTATTGGTTCGGCGTCTTTCATATACGGTATGATATATTTAATAGCATCGGGGTTTATCCGATACTCTCATCATCAGATCAATCCGCTCAGATATGGTGGAATGTGCAGAATTCCGAACAATAACCCTAATATAACTTAATAAGGAAGGCATTCCGCTAATACCATGATACGATGACCCATTAATTTGAAGTTAAGTTCCACTCAAATTCATTTATCATTCAGATGGCATGGCACTCAAGATTCGTTAATGAGAAGAGTTGTATTGATCTTGTGATTAACGTGAACTCCACCCAAGTTTAGTGTAGTCTGGAAGTCTACCCATCCTTGCACTGTAGTGAATAATTTACACAAAATAAAATAGTATGAGCATATAAAAAATAGGCCTAAAACTATAAACATCTTTTTTCGGGCTGCTAATGTTAAAAATAAGCCTTTAAACACAAGAAAAATTAATAGACGCACGTATAGCACTCTGGAAAAACGTAATAACACACTAGTGTTATGATTAGGTTTCGGATGTTTGTGACCTAAAAAAGCGGAAAATATGACTGCAAATAAGACCCTACAAATGACTAAATATGACTAAAAATCCTAAATTTGACCCAATGAAAGACATATTTTCTAAAAGTAAATGTCTCAATTTAAAACGTTTAATTACGCTAATTTTTTTTCCTCTTTCGTAGTTTTACCTCTCCCTTGTAGGGACCTTTATGCGACCCGCGCTGCCCGGGACCTATGGATCACAACACAGACATACTTTTTTGACCAGACAAGGACGAGAGATCAGCCCAATGCCGGGGCCACCTCCGAGACAACATGAACTCATAGGACGAGACACACCATTCACACACACTCACTCCGAACAAGGCGTGGATGGGATAAAGATGATAATGACGGCCAGATGATATCCGGGGACCACAAGGGCCTAAAGTTACCTGACATGTGTCACACAGGCGAGGGGAAACCCCGGAAAAATCCCCACCCAGGTAACTTGTCCCGACCAGGAATCGAACCAGGGCCCGCCGCGTGAGAGGAGCGAACGCATCCCACACTAAATTATTACATCACATTAATTTAATCAAATAATCACTTTTTAACAATTTTGGTTTTTTACGGTTTTACTTGTAAAGAACTTCTAATTTTAAATAATTTGCTTCTGTTTGCTCCTTTCATCAGCTCCAAATATTCTGTAGATCAAACCTATAAAATATGAACAACTGTATTCATTTTAAAATTAAGTTACGTATTAATTGGGCATAGACATTATTAAAGACATAACATTCAAATTTAACTCTACCGTTTAGTGCATTTACTTTATAATTGTGCTCCTTTACCTAATTTATAACTGAATTATGACGTTAAGTTACAAATATGACCGTGACCATAAAAATGACCAAAATATTTCTTTATATGCAAAATAAAAACGCTCCGATTAGGATAACAAATGTGCAATCATGTTTAATTGGTGTTGTGGCTAGAATGGAGGTCAGGATAAAGAATGACATGTCCTGAACATCCGAACCCTAGATGTGATAATGTTATGTTATATTTTGGGATATAAAGGTTATTCATTATGAAAGATGCATTCATAGACCCTTGAGAATACTGTGGAATTTTGCCTAAGGAGTTTGCCATAAAATCATGAATCTTCTCTATTTAACAATCATGAGAAACTCTGAAACAGAATCCATTAAGTCCTTCAAGCATAAGTGTTCAGGAGAGGCGGAAAACTGCTAACTTTAAAAGTATTAAATATTTTGAAAATAATTAAATATGGCTGTGTGTACAAGTTTTGCGGGACTCAATTTAGGCCTATAAAGGTGCTAAAATCCTTTGTTTAATGTGTTATACTGTATAAGCGTTTTCTAGAATGAAAACCACAGGACTTAAATTGTTTTATTATATAACGGTGGCCATTGGAACTTGATTATAGCCACCGAGAGTTAAGAATTTTTTTTTTTTTTAGCAAAGTAGTCTCTAATTTACTATGACCTCGTATCTGTGAAAATTTAGTTGTTTTATTAGATAGGCTTCGATAACGTGGGATAAAACCAGTGAAGGGGAAGGATGGTTTGTCTCTCTGAATTTAACTCCCACCTATGAATGTGCTTCCCCTCACACGCGTTTCACCCACTTTCAGGAAGAAAAAGCTTTACTTTACTCACCAATAATTTCCACATGCACTGTAGATGTTCCAACATCTAAGAGCAGTTCCCTTTTCATTTGTGAGATCATAAAGTACAGTTTAATTTATGAAAGAGCTCTAAATAGAGAAAATCAAATCTGTTGAAACTCATGTCCCGTAGTGGATTTCTTACTAAATACTGTGTGGATAAGAACATGTAAGTTATTATTCATCTGTTTTACTTTACTTCGTAGTCAAGATCTGAAGCAATTGGTGGTATAAATAAGACCAAGCCGCGGCTCAAAACTCACTAATTCATAGCAGCTGCTTGGTTTGGTATAAATAAAAAGCGGCTTCCTCAACCACCTGCCTAGCCGTTGCTCAACGACCTTGACAGCTCAGCCGCTGCTTAGGATTTGGTATAAATAAAACTAAGCCGCGGCTCTCTGTTGGTAGCAGCGGCTTCCTTTTTTCTGAGGCACCTCATTTGCGGACTCAGCTTGCTCAAGTGAAGTTTTTAATCGTATTGGCGGGGTTCATGGGGGTGATTTTTTAACCAATATGAGTAATTTATAAGGAACGTATGGATTATGATGTGCACAGATGTAAAGAACCGGTTGTACAATAAAATTGTAAAACATGTGTAACTTAACTTTGTTACTTTTCTTTATTATAATAATAATAATAATCATGAAATAATACATCATTATAGGTCTAACACATTCTCATATTTTACTGTTATCAATATGAACTAAAATATTTCAAACGTGAATAATTCTTTTAACACTATTTCAAATTGTAATGCTGTAAACTAAATAACTTCAAATCTATTATGTAGCAAGTAGATTCAAAACGAAAGTATTTTATGAATTAATTATGGAAAATAATTAAATATTAATGAAAGAACTACATATATATGTAGACCTACCTTCTTTACTAATAGCAAAACATATTGAAATAAAAATGGAAACTCCATCCTCTTACAAAGCTATTTAATGTGGGACAAAATAAGCTGATCTGAACAAATCTCACACCCTTAAAAGCTTATCCGGGTTTGTTTGTCTTGCTATCCATTTGACTATGCCCCCTCTTCAAACAAACATAAATACTTGGAGGGAATGAAAGAAACGGGGTAGAGCACCAGCTTTTAGACTCTTCAGTTGTACAGTCTGCACAAGAGCAAACTATTAAAACTGCTAAGATTATAAAATATCCTAATTATTTACCTAATAGGTACTAAGTATACTTGTGATTTTAGGACAATTGCCTACTCTGTTAAGTATTATTTAAAATGTTAAACTATAATACGTTTCTATGACGGTACAAGTAAGCAAAATATCGAAATGTGCTTATTAGTATAAAATGTTAACTTTTGTTTATTAAAATTAAGTAAAATTATATCTGTCTACTGTTTTAGTTAAATGCTTAATTCATTAATTTACAAGCCTAAACATAATTTTTAGTGCCCTAAAATCAAGGTTTTCTAATAAAACATGAATACTAGAGAATACTGTAGGAGAAAAATTCCTCTGACACTGGGGCTTGAACCCAGGACCTTTTAATACTAGGCCTAGAGATGTAACAACTACGAGGACATGTTCACACTCTCTTGTCTCTTTCCTTTCTCCCAAAGTAGCTTTTCTTTCTTTAAATTCAATACTTTTATACATTATATACTGAAATTTAAATTTTAAATCGGTCACAGACAGTCAAGTGGCATGTTTATTTACACAGCTGCATGTGCCGAGCGGTATGGGATGCAGGTGTTCAAGCACTTGCTACCAGTAGCCTGAGCCGCGGCTATGCAGGGAGGGGAAATTTTTTATTTATTTGAAACAGCCAGCCGTTGCTATATTCTCAACCTTCTCATAAGCAACGGCTAGGTAGCAGTGGCTTTCTTTTATTTATACAACTCAATGTCTTACCTAGTCCTGTGGTTTGGCGAGATGATGAAATGAAAACTAATGCTGAATTGGGGAAAGATAGCTTGAATAACTGTGCTCTTTGAGCGAGACTAACTTATTACTTGATTCTGCTATCCAAAAGACTCTTCTGCTTAAAAACAGAATAAAACTGTCGTAATTTTCATTTACAGAACAGTGTAAGTTATTGATAAATTGTCAAGGATAGATATTTATTGGTTTATCTAGTGGCAATGTATCTATGGATCCTCAGGCCCGAGTTCGGTACCCGGTACCTCCTGGAAATTTCTGTAGACAGGGAGATCTGGAACGAATGCTCTCAGCCTCGTGAGGATAACACTGAGGAGTAACTTTATTTAAAAAAGTAGAAGAACATCAGTAACGGCCATGGCTAAAGGTAATCCGACAGCAGTTTTTTTTAGCATAGGTTTTGCCATATTCTCATAAATTGCCGCAAGATGGCATCTAACCTAATCTAACCTAACCTAACCTAACTTAACCTAAAATAACAAAACCTATGCTGAAAAAACTGCAATCTGACCATGCTCCCCAGTCCTGCCATCTGTCAACGTCGAAGGACAGGAGCATTGAAGTTACATGGATGTGAACTGTAAAATAAAGTGATGAGGGCTTTAATTGGCAAAGATAAGAATCCATACCGATAGAAGCTACTGAGTAATGTAGGCTTAAAATATAGTCAGCTTGAATTAAAAGAAGAAATAGTAGCACAAGACACACGAAGTAAAAGTTGCACATTATCGCACTAGTGCTATAAAATCTTTATGCCACTCCATTGGTACCAACTTTGGTATCCGTCACATGGAAAACACTAATTTAGTTACAAATATTTGCAATTTCCTTGTTAAATAGACTCAGTTTGATGAAAATTTACAATTTTAAGATTCACCACGTCTTTTTAAATGTGAAATTTCTCGCGGTGAATGCAAAATTCGTTATATTTGGTGGGCGAAAAGCATTTTCATGTTGGCAGCAGTTTAAGAGAAAATCAGTAAAAGCTGTCAGTTGTCTGCGCACGTCTTGCAGTTGTCTGCAAGACGGCTGGTTCTACGGTTAGTAAAATTTATTATTGTTTCACAAATGTTAACGGCTGTCAGTCTATGGCACGCATGTTAAAGCAACTTTATTCAGCTTGCATGATTGCTCAACTCGCTACGCTAATCTCCCAGTCATTCCTATTCGCAGAATAAAATGTTGTTTCTAACTCTTATAACATAAATAACTATTTCAGCAGGTGTTTTGCTTTGTATTTCCCTTTTATTATTATTATGCAACATAACGATGTTCTGCTCCGGACCAATGCATGATATTGAAAGGTGTTTTCATTACGAATTTACGTGAAACAACAAGCATATTCTCCGAAGTACTTAGGAAATCCTCTGTGTTCTAGTGCCTTGTTCTGTTGTAGCATGCTTCATGTTATAGGCAAGCCGTCAGTCAGAAAATCTGACATTAACACTATTCACATGGCGCGTGTACTACTTCCGGTGAAAAGCGTAACCTTTGACCTTAATATCACTTGCGAACTCGGCAAACTTAGTAGAACAGATACATGACCTGTGTAAATTCAAGCTCTACTCGTTGTGCTTTCATCGTGTTCTTGCTTGAGTGTACTAAACATGAAGTTCGGTTTTCCGTGCAGGATAAAATTATCCTCTTCAGAATAAATTTAACCCAGATAACGCTGACGTCCTTCCAGAAGGATGCGAACGGCAGTAGGTAACATGTTTATTTTTCGAAAGTTCTTCAATTACTCGCCCGAATGCAGCATCATATTTCGTAACTAGAAACTGCACGCTTTAATTTTTATGTTATTTTAGTCTTCGTTGTTGAGAGGTTAGTAGTGATATTTAGCTGTGAAGTTACGTTTCTAACAAAATGGAATATGTCGAAGACCTTCGGATAGATGGGTCTGTGTTCTATGTTTCTTCTTATTCTTTTGTTGCAAATTGTTATTCATTTATTGCCTTAAATATCTTCTTTAACATAGTGATTCACCAAACAAACATTACGAACAATATTTTAGGCCCCACAGCCGACTTTCGTAACGCTTCCTTCCAGAAGGACGTCAGCGTAATGGGAGCCTAAAAATTTGTTTGTGAAATTCTTTTGAAGAATAAAACCTGGTGTTTCATTATTGTAAAAAAATATCTGTAAGTGAACATTAATGGGAAGATGACGTAAATATATCTTTCTTTGTGTCAAACTAACAGTCCCATGAGTTTTTTTTTTTTTCAATGATGACGTTGTAAATTTGCTGGTGACATATACAAATCAGTACGCCGCAAAAAGAAATAGGCTTGGAGACCGCTCTAAAGAAGAGAAGAAAACACCACGGGGTACATACGACTTCAGGTCTGATGACACAAGCAACGTCCTCGTTACTAGATGGAATGATGATAGTGTGGTGAATGTGGCTACTAACTTTGATAAAGTTTTACCAACTCGCCAGGTGTCTCGCTACTCACAAAAGCAAAAAAGCGAATTAGTGTCGATCAACCACAGTCATCCACAACTATAATACACACATGGGAGGCTTTGGCAGCGCTGACAAAAACATTTCTTTGCACCTTGTATCAATCAGAGGCAAGAAATGGTATTTCCCTAACGTTGTACTGTTGCTGAACAAATTGTGTGGCAACTTTACCGGCAAGATGGCGGTAAATTAGATCATCTATACTTTCGCCGAAGACTAGTCACTACTATTTTGGAGTCAAATAGAAGTGTGGTTTCAAGAGGACGGCCATTGGGTTCATCAAAGGCTCATCCTCGGTTAGAAAAATTGAAGCATTATGTTGCCGACCTACAACCAGACAGTGTTAGTGGAAAGAAAAAACAGCTCCATTGCTGACGATGCCACAAGAAAGCTACAAATCAGTGCGTGAAATGTGTTTTGTCACTTCGTGTAACATGTTTCGTTGCTTATCACACAAAGCAAAGTGAATAACAACAATAACGTACTCGAAGAAGTGTATTTAATTATTTTCAGTGATAGGTAAATTTCAATGTGCATTACGCTGACGTCCTTCCAGGAGCATGGGCATTATTTCAGGAAGTATGTAAGTTACAAGAATAAATCGCATTACTGTATGAATCTTTAGTTAAAATGAAGTGTTTTATGCAATTTAATAAAAGAAAACGTGTTAAAAATAATTCCGCGCTATCTGGGTTAGACTATACTTATTTATTTATTAGGAATGATATTTGACGAACATTTAAGATGGAATAAGAACATTACTTTTGTTTGTAATACCTTCGTAAAACAATATATAAATTTTCCAACCTCCGTTCTTATTTACAACCTCATATCTTGTGTTTAGTTTACTTACCACTTGTTGAATTTATATTACAATATGACATATTGCGTTGGGGAGGAATGGCTAAATCGAACCGTTGGCCTTTAGTAATACTACAGAAAAGGATTATTAAAATATGTCTACGTAAACCTGCTAATTACCCCATAAAACTAATAGTTTCGGAAGTTAATGTCTTAAAGGCCCTGTTAACTTAAAATCAAATGACTCTCAGAATAAAGAGTTTGTTTAGTAAAATACAGTAGTGAATACCCCATGTTTCAACGAAGCTTCGTTCTCGCAAATTCGAAGAATAACTGAGATGTGGCATGCCTAGTACTGTACAAAGAAGACTGAGTTGACTTTAAAAACTCTGAGTAACATTTTTTGAACCTCACTGTAGTGGATTCAGGGTTATAATTTCAATTAATCAAAATACGAAATATCTCTTCCGTCAGCAGGTTGAAATTGTCTGTACTCTTTGTTAGGTTCAGGGTATTCGCCACAATCTGTTTAACTACGCATGAAGGTATGACTTTTCTATTGTCTTTTCCGAAGGGCTTCCAAGAATTAATCCAGTAGACGAATTGTCTGTAAGCTACATAACGCATGCTCCTATTGTTCGCTCTTCCCTTTTAAAATGAATTCAGCTTTCACCATCATATTAAGGTGCCTGCAGTGTTCAATGTGAACCTATTTAATACAACAAAATGAAAGGAATTATGTAATGTAATGCAGTCAGCACTTCCCTCCACATCTCTTATCATAACACTTTCAGAACAGCAGAAACATTCATTATGAATCGCTGACAAAACACATTCACCACAGTTGCACCAATCAGTAGGCCTACTATTTACACGGTCAGCATTCCCAGTATTTTCTTCGTCTGGCCTTATAATTACACTTTTTTCGGCTCGAATTGATATGGCCTGATTTCAGATATGACACGAGAAACTGGTAAATTTATAATAATTTTAACACACGAGATGGCACCAGCAATGAACTAGCAAACACAGACTGATGGTCGACTACATATGGCATTCCAATGCTTACTCACAGTGGTGAGGGCGCGGTGACGTCAAATCGCACTATTGACGGAACTTCTCTAATTGGATTGCGGGCGAGCGGTTAAACATAGAAAGCTCGGGTTTTCGCACAAACTAATCTCTAAATATCCTCTTTTTAAACAAACTTTCACCTGAAAATTAAATATATAAAAATATACAAATTCAAATAGCTGACAAACTTCCATAAAAATAGAAATATTTTCCAAATCAACAATCTTCATCAGTACAGTACCTTACCAGACAGAATCAAAATTATATTCTATATGAACTCATCTGCTGGATTAAATCACAGTATAATTTCAGCCCCAGATTATACAACTCACTAATAAGAGCTCATCTTCAACTATATGAACTAAATTTACGCAGATTTAAGAAACAAACTTCTAAAATTTATACTACCTAATGCATGACTCATTTTACATTATCCTAATGTTTTGATTTTCATTGTCGCTATTCATATGTATCATTTAACTAAAAAGTACATAATGTTTAATACGTTTACTTTACTATTAGTTTATATTAAAGGCCATGTTAACTTAAAATCAAGTGACTCAGAATAAAGAATTTGTTTAGTAAAATACAGCAGTGAAAACCCCATGTTTCTACGATGCTTCGTTCTCGCAAATTCGAAGAAAAACTGATGTGGCTTCCAGCGGAGTGACGTCAGAGCGCTCTAGATGCTCACAGCCCGCGCGCAGTCGCTGTAGTTTGATGTGTGGCATCTGTCTAAGTCTCTTGCTAAAAAGCTCAAAGAGATCGGAAAAAATTCACCATTAGCCTACTATTATTGGAAAGACAGCATTGTTAACCACCTATGGTGGTCATGTCAGACTTGTGGAGGGGACGAAACCGTGTTGGTTTAAAAATTTCAATCGGTGCTATTTCATATTTCCAATGTACATAGCTTGATTGGAAATAACGTAATTAATCAGTGCGAACATGAAGACATTATTGAAGATGAAGCAAGTGAATGGATCAGACCGGAGTCAAACGATTACATGTTACTGTCATCTGTTATAAAAACAGGAATTTCATTGAAGATTTGAAGCACGCAAAGAACTATTGTCATACAGCATGTAGCACTAAAATACAAGCCGAAAAGGATTCACTTTAGTTACGACGGAATGGTACTACAGTCAATGTTGGCGATTATGGATTATAACTATAATGTAAACAGAAACGTTACAAGTGAAAAACTGAAATACTCAAAAAAAAAAAAGTGGGTAATGGTTTCAGTTTGTGAAAGTAAAAGTAACAAGTGGCGTAATGACATAGTGAACACGGTATTACATTACGTGAATAATTCAAACATTGAATTTGTGGAAGATCCTTACCTGGCTAAAGATGTTCCACGATGTATCGCTACAGTGGCCCATCCTGAATCGCTGGAAGCTTTGGAGAGATTCTCTTTCGAGATTCCAAGAACTTTAATGATACCGCAATAACAACTTTGTCCAGTAGTAACTTTCGATATTTATTTACAGTACCGGTATTTAATTCTTAGTTTAAATTTAGTATATTACTTACAACTTTGATCTTATTTACAGCAAAATTTAAATTACAATACTTTTTTTTTCTAGGATTTAATTGTTCTTTCACTTGCATGAAAATAAATGACCAAACTAAATATTTTACAGACATAAGCCTAGTATTGTAAAAAGAAGATTGAGTTGACTTTAAAAACTCTGTATAACATTTTTTAACCTCACCGTAGTTGTGGATTCAGGGTTAAAATTTCAATTAATCAAAATACGAAATATATCTTCCCTCAGCAGGTTGAAATTGTCTGTACTCTTTGTTAGGCTCAGGGTATTCGTCCCGAATCTGTTTCAACTACGCATGAAGGTATGACTTTTCTATTGCCTTTTCCGAAGGGCGTCCAAGAATTAATCCAGTAGACGAATTGTCTGTAAGCTACATAACGCATGTTCCTATTGTTCGCTACTCGTAACTGTTCCCTTTCAAAATTGAATTCAGCTTTCACCATCATAAGGTGCCTAGCAGTGTTCAATGTGTCCCTATTTAATACAACAGAATGAAGGGAATTATGAGAATGTAATGCATGCAGTCAGCACTTCCCTACACATCTCACATCACATCAAACATTCATTATGAATCGCTGAAAAAAAACACATTCACCACAGTTGCATTAATCAGTACTATTTACACGGTCAGCATTCCCAGTATTTTCTTAACCTGACCTTATAATTACACTTTTTTCGGCTCGAATTGATATTGCCTGATTCCAGACATGACATGAGAAACTTTAAATTTATAATAATTTTAACACACGAGATGACACCAGCCATAGGCGTAACCAGGCCGACCATATGGGGGGGTTATAACATCCGCGGGGTCTGGGGGTATGGAATACCCCCCAGGGAGTGGGGGGTCCGGGGGTCCTCCCCCGGAAAACTTAAAAATTAAGATGCACAATAACGAGTTTTAGGCTTCCGGGGTCACCCCCGGAAAATTTTAAAAATTAAGACGCACAATAACGAGTTTTAAGCTTCCTACGCTTTATACTTGTATTAAGTAATTTATGGGCAGACTTTAAACATTATACAATTTTCCTATTTTTAATCGATGGGGGGGGGGTTCAGACCCCCAAACCCGCCCCCCTCGTTACGCCTATGACACCAGCAATGAATTAGCAGACAGAGACTGACGTGTCGGCTACATATTATGGCATTCCAATGCTTCCTCACAGTGCAGTGGTGAGAGCGCTGTGACGTCATATCGCATTATTGCCGGAACTTTCAACTTGGATTGCGGGCGAACGGTTAAACATAGAAAGATCGGGTTTTCGCTCAAACTAATCTCTAAATATCCTCTTTTTAAACCAGCTTTCACCTAAAAATGCATTTTTTAAGTTAACAGGGCCTTTAAGTTATGTACTATTTACCTTATTGGCATGTATATTTGTATGTACCATGTATGTATGTGTATGCATTGTATGTAAAGTAACTTTACTCAAGAATTTTGGTTTGTAATTCCAATAGTCATTATATTTTCTATTATTGTACTGAACTTGCCCGAGCACGAGCTTTTGCTCATTCGGGCACTAGTAATGGTTGCATTATATTTTAGAAGTAAAATAAAAAATAATTTTACTATTGGTCTCATGCCTTTGAAATTTGAATTTCTAAATAAGAAGTATAAAACTATAAATAATATCAGAGCTGTTAGTCGAACTGTAGGATCACAAAAAGGAACCACCGAAACAGATATACGTAATAGGTAATCAGTGTTGTGTATATGATGTCCACTTGTAATTCAATCGTTGTGAGCAAACACATAGTCCAGAAAGAATAGGCGGGATTCTCAGAATAACTCCATCCACCGATCACTTCTCTTTCCTTTCCCTTGTAACTACGAGTACTTATGCGCGGTGGCGCCAAATTATAAGGGCCCGCGGTGCTCAAGCCGACCTAATAATTTGCCGGGTACTATTTTAAATATTTATTATTAGTAGTAAAAATCGTGTTTCGTTGTTTAATCTGTGCAAAGCGAAAATCAGAGTATTGATGACACACTTAACATGATCTTCCTTTGTTTCAATTGATCGCGATCATTAGAAATAATTTGTTCTCTGAATTGTCTAATGTTATACGTCAATGCCAGTTTCTACAGCATCCACCGAAATATCTTCATCCCTTTTGAAAAGACTGGAGACATTTTTGCGTTCGAAAATTTCCGAGAAAGGACTTAATTGCTCATATTGCTTTTCTAAACATAGCCTTACATAGGGATATGGGAAAAAGATGGAATTAGATTATGCTTATGATGAATTTATAGAAAGAAGTGCATTCAAGAGAAATACATTTTAATATGCAGTACTCACTTACATAATAGTCAACCCATGTTTTATTTTTTATTTTAGTATTTACTTAAAACAAAAAACTCCAACACTTTAAACTTGAAAGGGTTAAATTAGAGTCTTCCCGTGAGAGAGTTGGTAACGTGGTTGCCTTCTAACCTGGAGGCTCGGGGAGTTTTCAGTATTGGAAAATTTTTTTCCTGGGTTCAAGCCTGGGTTGTCCCCTCACATCCATCTCACATAAAGTAGGGGGTGGGAGTTTTCACTTTTTTAGTATGTTGGCCCACCCATTTTTTTCAAAAGTTGGCGCCACTGCTTATGCGTCTCAATGAATAGGGTTGAATAGGGTATATATATTGAGTACGGTATGTGATAAGAATGTATAATATTATGTACTGTAGTTATGTTTGTAATTATTTTTATGTGCTATAGTTTTGAATGGACAGATACTGTTTTAAATTATTAATACTTATATTGATAATGTATTGGTATATAGATAGCTGCTTGTTTTGTTATTTAATGTGTGTAATTGTATGTATGTATGTATATATATATATACATATATATACGAGGGTCATTCAATAAGTAATGCAACACTTTTTTTTTCTTCAAGCAGGTTGGTTTTATTCAGGATTCAAATACAACATATTATTCCCCAATCTTTTGGCTACAAAACTACTTTTCAACATAATCTCCGTTCAATGCTACAACCTTACGCCATCTTAATGGGAGGGCCTGTATGACTGCATGGTACCACTCTAATCTGTGCGGAATTGCTTGCTCGTTATGAGGCTGATGGTGACAATTTCTTGTCAAACATTGTCACAGGCGATGAAACATGGGTTCATCACTTCGAACCAAAAACAAAACGGCAATCCATGGAGTGGCACCACACCAACTCTCCTTTGAAGAAAAAGTTCAAAGCCACACCCTCAGCTGGTAAAGTCATGGCTGCGGTCTTCTGGCACTCTGAAGGGGTTATTCTGTTCGATGTCCTTCCTCATGGTGAAACGATCAACTCTGAAGAGTATTGTGCTTCTCTAAAGATAGTGAAGAAACGACTTCAGTGTGTTCGTCGCCACAAAAATGCAAACGAACTTCTCATTCTCCTTGATAACGCAAGGCCTCGCACAAGTCTGCGCACTCGAGAGGAGCTCACAAAACTTCAGTAGATTGTTCTTCCTCATCCCCCTACAGCCCGGATCTCGCACCTTCTGACTTCCACCTGTTTGGCCCGATGAAGGATGCACTCCACGGGAAGCACTTCGTGGATGACGGGGATGTTATTGATGCAGCAAGACGTTGGCTCTGACATAGACCATTGGAGTGGTACCATGCAGGCATACAGGCCCTCCCATTAAGGTGGCGTAAGGCTGTAGCATTGAACGGAGATTATGTTGAAAAGTAGGGTTTTGTAGCCAAAAGATTGTATGTTGTATTTGAATCCTGAATAGAACCAACCTGCTTTAAGGAAAAAAAAAAAATGTGTTGCATTACTTATTGAACGGCCCTCGTATATATATATATATATATATATATATATATATATATATATATATATATATAATATGTCAATCGCGGCGTACAGATCTTATTTACTAGGCCTATAATATTGTTATAGTGAAAGTTGTAAAAAGAATAGTAATGGCAGACGTAACAGATTTCTGTCCGTATCAGAACTGCTAATACAACTACGCTATGTAAATTTAGCACTACTCGTTTAATAATAGCTTCTTTGAGGAGTCCTCTTTCTAATGTGCTTACACTCTGTGTTAAAATTTTTATTAAAATCGTTTGTCACCTTTCACAAATCCAAATTTTGGAAAAAGTTTTCATGAAAAGTCCCCTTAATATTTGAGATATATAAACCAATAATATTCCAAAGGAGTCTTTATTTTTAAAGAAAGGAGCAAATGCAGTTAATCGTTTACCCACTACGCTCGTCGCAGACAGATAGACAGACGAATGCCATTTCAAAAACACTTTTACAGTTTCTTTTCATCGTGAAACATGTTTTCCCCGTTTATCTTGATTACAATGTTTTTTTCACGGCCACAATACTTTCTCTATAAGTTACTACTATGTGCAAGAAAATAAAAAAAATTTCTGAAGGCTCAGTATCGTGGACTAATAAATATACAAAATGGAATATAATTTCTAAAACGAATAAACCAAATTGTCTTTTTTTTAAGTAAGTTACAACAGTTAAAATTAGAAGGATAGTTTGTACTAATAATACTCTGTCGATATATTTGATAATACTGTAAATTGTCAATCGTGGAGTATTGATCTTATTTACTAGGACTGTAACGTTATTATACTGAAGGTTGTAATAAAGAAGAGTAATGTGAGACTTATCAGATTTCTGTCCGTGTCAGATCTGCTAAAAAAACTACGCTTTATAAATTTATCATGACTCATTTAATATCTTCTTTGTGGAGTCCTCTTCCTAATGTGATTAAACTCTGTGTTAAAATTTTTATTAAAATCGTTTGTCATCTTTCAAAATCAAAATTTTGAAAATAGTTTTCAGGAAAAGTTTCTTAATATTTGAGATATATAAACCAATAATATTCCAAAGAATTCTTCATTTTAAAAAGTAGGAAATGCAGTGAACTGTTTAGGCCTACCCACTACGCTCGTCCGCAGACAGATAGACAGACAACTATCACTTCAAAAACACTTTTTTAGTTTCTGGACATCGTGAAACATGTTTTCCCGCTTTATCTTGATTTCGATGTTTTTTTTTTCATGGTCACAATACGTTCTCTATAAGTTACTACGTAGGCTATGTGCAAGAAAGTAAACATTTTTCTGAAAGCTCAGTATCCTGGACTAAGAAATGGAAAAAATGGAATATAATTTCTAAAACGAATAAACTAGATGGACTTTTTGTTGAAAAGCAGATCACAGTGGCCACGTAAGTGTCATATTTATGACTAGTAGCATTAAAATAGTACATATATTTTTTTTTCATAGACACACACATATGTATATATCCGTAAACTTTGACTGCTGTCCAGATCCCTAAGCGGGCTTCTTCGTGTTCTTGTAAATGTTAGCGTTTTAAAACAAGTAACGATTCTAAATACACGCTACCAGTGTTACAGGGGTGTAATAAGGTAATTAAACTAAATTAGAAATAACATTCGACCAGATTTCGCCGTAACATAAATCTTCAAATAAACAATTACATGATGCTGCTGGGTTAAACTTAATTACATCCAACAAACTCTGCCTGCTCTTTAACACAATAGGCATACCTTAAGTTACTCCTACCCTGAATTTAAATACGAGACCCACAGACAGTAAATTATTAAGAGTGCTCTTTACTTTGACTCCTAATTACTAAAAGGGGAACTGTATCACAAACAAGCGAAGCTACCGTACACAATCTTTTACAATTAAAAAATACAATCACTCACCACACTTGGACCACACTGTTTACAGTCTTCATACAACCTGAACTCTCATGTTTACAATCACAATTTTGCTGTTAACAAAACTTATTTAAACATATAAAGATACAATAGAAGCCCTACCATTCATTACTCACTGAAGTTGGGATGGATGCTTCAACTGCAATCCCAACCCAGCGAGGAGTAACTTTCGAGTGGAAATAATTGCAATTAACTAAATTACTGCTCAATCTTCCTTTTAAATTTAATTAAAATTTACATTTCATATTAATTAATTAATTAATTTATTTATTTATTTATTTATTTAACCTGGCGGAGTTAAGGCCATAAGGCCTTCTCTACCACTCAGCCAGGGCAAAAACATGAAATACATAATGTTAATAATAATAATAATGATTAATAGTAAATTAAAAAAGAACTGGTATACATGAATACAAGAAACGTACATTAAATACAAAGAAAAAATTCGAACATAAGTGCTTGAATAATATGAATATATAATACAAATGACTAAATATAAAGAAAAAAATATAAAAAAAGATGAAAGTCTAAAGAAATACATTCTTAGTTATTTCAAAATATAATGAAAATTAAAATATATATTACTAATTAGCATCAATTCCTAAATGTTATTGTATACTAAATTTATTAAATGGCGCTTGAACTGTGAAGTCGTTTGGCAGCTCCTGAGATGGCTAGGCAGTGAATTCCAGTGACGAATAGCTGTTGTTGTAAACGAGTTCGAATAAGCCCATCAAAAGAACTACAGCAACGCCACCGGCCTGAAATAGAATATCATACTTCTACAAATAAAATTTCAATTTGGCATTGAGGATAGACTTCAGCTTCGGCTCCACACTATCACTCCGAGTTCGTTATTCCTGTAATAAATCGAAACCACAGAAAATCATACATCCACCAGCATTTACTTGCCCGCAAGCATCTTTTCTACAAGCTAAATAATCACTAGACCAGATATCTGACCTCGCAAGGGCTAGAATTGTGGACTGAAGAGCAACACAACCCATCTCGAAACCCTTCTCGAAGGTAACTGAAGCTCACTTACTTACTCAATAGCAAAAGACAATTCCTAATCAAGCTAAAGGAATATTATCTATTTTATGGAACACGGAGATTCATTGCTTACTTTGGTCCCTATTCTGTGCTTACTCCAACCATCCCTCGCAAATCCTACTTCCCTTAGATCTATCCTAATATTGTCCTCCTACCTACGTATAGATCTTCCAAGTTGTTTCTTCCCTTCGGGTCTCCCAGTCAACATTTTTGAGATATGTCTTTTCTTCCCATGCGCGCAAATATCCAGCCCATTTCATCCTCCGCGACATAATTCCCCTCACTATATTCGGTGAAGAGTACAGGTTTTAAAGTTCGTCATAATGCAGTTTCTGCCCGTTTTAATCTGTGTTAGGTCTAAATATTTTCCTAAGCGCCCTGTATTCGAACACTCTCAGATTAAGTTCTTCCCGCAAAATGAACGACCATGTCTCCCATCCAAACAGGATACCGACAGGATGATTATCTCATAAAATTTAATTTTAGATTTCTGAACAGCAGACGAGCTTACTGCATAAAAACAAGAATTTCCTGATTTCAATCGACACTTAACTTCTAATATTATAGCCTATCTATAATTATTGCTCCCATATATTTAAATTTCTCCACTTGTTAAAATGATTTGCCGGCTATTCTAATAATTTGTAACACATTATTTTGACGTTTCATGATCATACACGTATTAATTTCCGATCCAACATTCCCGCAGGCATCGAAAAGACTTTCTGTATATCGATTGTGTAGGTATATGTCACCCCCCCCCATACAAATATCATCTGCATAGTTAGCATAATTAATTCTAGGCTTACCTTGCTTTCCTGGACTTTCCTAATGGCATTTTCGAAAGTGAAATTGAAAAGTAAAGGCGATAATGCATGCCCTTGCTATAAACTATTTTTAATAGTTAACGTATCTGATATAAGTTTCCCTACCTTCACTCTGCTGTAAGTTTTATTTAGACACGTTTTGATCAGCCTAACTAATTCTTTGGTATGCCAAACTCAATGAGGATATTTTACAATTTGTCCCACATAACTGAATCATATGCTAAAACTATTTATAGCCAGTGAACAGACTTCTTCTATTCCCACATTATCTCAAAGATTTGGGGAATATAAAATATTTGATCAATGGTTGATTTATTTCGTCTAAATCCACATTGGTGATCTACAATGATTTCGTCCGCAGACGGGGTTAATCTGGACTGAACTATATTAGACAAAATTTTATGGTGTTGATTGGAGAGAAAATCCTCAATAGTTATTTCATTCGGCCATATCTCTCTTTCATGGATCGGTATAATAACAGATTATTTCCATTCCTTGTGCAATTTTTACTTTCTCCAAATGATAATAGTATTCATAATCATAGGTATTTCGTAGGTAATTTTCTCTCTATACATTACGTATTATATATAGTCCATTAGATTTTTCTAGGGTGTTAATTTGTTGTTAATACGAATGAGGATATGCTAATGTGTATTACTTGTATTTTTATAAGGACATACGCACATAAAACCGTATTTACACAGTAGTTCTGCTAGGCTCATATGATCTGGACGTTTATAATGTATTCACTAGAATGTCTTGGAAAATGTAGACTATTCAATTTTTACTTCCCCTGCCCATACCACAGATACTAACGGTAGAGGAATTATTGAGTTTGACTCCGAAATTTTAGTTTTATTTTTTTAACAAATTCACGTTTTGAGGTCCCTGAATCCAAAAATACTATTTTCAGAAATACGTCTGTATATATGAGTGTCTGTGTCTTTGTGTGTGTGTGTGTGTCTGTGTCTGAGTGTCAATATATCTGTGAACAGCATAATTTGGATTTGGATTAGATATCTTCTGGGATTGTGACACAAAGGTGTGCGGCGAATTTCTCTTACCGCTTTTCATAAAAAAAAAAGTTGTAATCTGCAATTTTCTCGAAAACAGCTCTTGACTATTTTGTTTAAATATTGTACATGAGGAGTCTGTATTAAGAGCTAAAACTTTTATTTCAAACATTATGTCGAAAAAATACAGTGAAGGGTAATTATATGCCACCCATATAATTGTAGAAACTCAATCTTTCCTTTTGAAGAATAAAACTTAGCTTCAGGTTAAAACAACTGAATTCGCGCTCTTTGAAATACGGCTTCTTAATCTATATCAGATTGTGAAGTTCTTAAGGAGTAGAGAAAGTTACGTGAGTGTGTTAATCATATTTTGTGATATGTATCCTTCGGAGATGCGATGGGTTGTAGTAAAGACATTGTCTTCATTCTTACAACCAATTTACATGAAGAGAATGTCCTACACAATATAGGCTATTCTGCTAACAGGAAAAATTTTCATTAGTTAATTATATTTCACATCAGATTTTTTTAAAAACTGGAATGTACGAACCATACGCCTCGTCTGACTATACGGGTGGGAAGATAGAATACCGATAGTCATGCAGGAATAAATTGTGTTTAAACAGAATCGAGAAATGGTTTCTAGTTATTTCTGTTTCCGTGATTCTATATACACTTCACATGTTTCGCATGGACTGTTTTTTACGATAGGGAAAAAACCTTTAAAACTTAGTCAGCGTGAAATAATAATTTAATACAAACATGTGTTCGAGAAATTGAACTCGAAGCATCTTGGTGCACTGTCTCCTTGATGCCATCCATGATAACTTAGGCGGTAATTAGTAGCGATCGATTACTTTCACATCGCAGTTCTCACAAGTTGTTAATGCTCATTGTGCGTTATCTTACTTTCGTGTTTTACTGAAAATATAGCACCCGTAACTAATCGCATATATTCAGTTTCTGGATGATCTTGCATTTCATGCAATGACGCACCTGTGCGGTAAGTAATACGGTATTGAGTGAGGTTGCTGGCACTGGCTATTGGAAATTCAACTTTCCACAATAATGGCATGAACGGGAAATGGATGAAAAAACACTATAGTAGAAAATTTAAATTTAAACATGCTAATCATTATAATATTCTTCCTATTTCTGAGTCGCTAGAACAAGCTAAGTTCATTTCTGTATTACAGGTTTATTTCCTTGAATGATAAAGTTTGATCGTAACATCGTTCTCTCTCTACATTTCAACATGTAACATTTTTACAGGAAAAGGAAACCGAATATAACATTACCACATGCCGGAGCGGAGATAATAAACGGCGGGAAATTCGTTCTGTGTATTAATTATTCTAACCACAGCTGTGTTACTAGCTCACAGTTTCGTCCCATGTTCATGTGTTCTAGAAGTTTTAATTAAATTTTCTTCTTACAAATAATCATATACTTGTATCTCCTAATAAAATGTAAGCTATCGGCAATAAAATATGAATGTATGTAAAATATATGTAAAATTTATGGACTCAGCTTCCTGTTTCCAACGCAAGCCCTTCAAATAACATCCCTTACAAAAATGACAGAAAATAGCGTTCAGTTTCTGTAAAAATTATTTATGGGATACATTAGCCTACTCGTGTTTATTTTCGATTTTTCTAGGTTATATCTATTTTAGCAGAACTAGCACAGTAAAGTTGTTGATTAAATTAGAATGAATGTCATCACATTTCCTTTATAAAATTAATAGGTATCGAGATAGAAACGAAATAAATGACTTCAATGCACAATATTAGATCAAGTCTTCATGAAAATATTAAAGCTATTCTTTCGTTTCCCATAGTAATAGGCTAATAAACGGTAATTCAATTTATCATAATCGTTTAAACTGAATAACAGCCAAGAAATCATCACCGGAATTAGGAGTAAGAAAACGAGTTCTCTTCAAAAGTCAGCATACTCGTATCACTATGCTGCAACAAGCATACATGATTGAAGTGACTGAGCATCGGTGATGGTGATTTGAAGTTTCATTATTTCACAATAGTATGTATCTTCGGGTTCTTAAATCCAAAATAAATTACGCTATTCTGAGTATTATATTTCTTCCTTGTTTCAGGTAAGTGATGGCGTTACTGCTGTGACTTTCTACAGCTGAATACATTGTTTTTCAGACAGGAGGATCGTCGGTAAGTTCCCAAATCACTATTTCCTAAATCGAACTAAGAAAATATATTCCACCTCAAAGGATTATTTTATCTGTAATATTCATATCACACATCTAAAGATGCGATTGAGGAGACGATTTTTAAAAATGCACCTTCAGTGGGGCCGTGAGGCTAGATTTTATTATTTCTGGTCTTTTGATTTGGCAATGCATCGATAAGCAAGTAAAGTAAAGCAAATCGAAGTGAGGATAATATTAAGGGAGTTGGTAAAAATGAAAATATAATAATAATAATAATAATAATAATAATAATAATATTATTATTATTATTATTATTATTACTTTCTCTTGAAAACATGTTTTTAGACCTTTTATTCATTAGTCCTATAGGTTTCTACATTACCTCTTAACGGAGATACTGATTTTATCACATGTTATCAACTTGTCTTTCCTTAACAGAACTAGCTACATAAAACATTCAATATTCATAGTTTTAGTTAAGACATTCAATTTTTAAAGTAATGTATAAAAAAGGGAGATACTTTTCTCAAACTATACTATTTTTGGAAACACCAGATTCTTATGTAACGTAATTTTCAGCTTTCTTAACACGGGTGAAAAATTTTGGCATTGCGCCTGTTTGAAGTGATCGCCATTACAAAATTTAAACTGATATTATTTTTTATTTCTGATTAATATTTTATTTGGTATCTCTTACTTTTATCTTCCATTCTCTTTTCTCCTTTTATATTTATATTCCGAATGTAAAATTGTAACAATGCATTAAAAACTATTAGGCGTACTTCTCTTAACCTACCTTGCCTAAATAACAGAACAACATTACCTGACCCAAACAAAACCAGCACTGACTGATCTTGCCATTATTAACACAATAAACCTTTGGATAGCCTTCAATACCTTGCAGATAAAAATACCAATTCTTTAAATTAAAACATTGCTTACTACGTGCTCTACGCAAAGGATAACAACTTCTTCTCTATAGACTACCATTTTGATTTGATTTTATTCACATGAGAACTAAACCAGGAATATTTTTTAATGTGCTATGTTTCCTAAGAGTTTCCACAGTCTGCAAAAACAGGGTACTAGATCATCATTGTGTATTCCTTTCATGTAGCCCTATTCTTATAAACATTCCCAAGGATATGGTTAAATTGGTAGGTAGTGTTTCCATGGAATCTGTTGGAAATGTATATGATCTTCTGGTGAATAAGTTTGTTTACTTGTTGAGACAGAGGTATATTTAAAAATGTATTTTTGTCCGTTACTGTGTGTGTGTATGTGTGGGAAGCACTGCTTTAAAATGAAAAATTATATGAAAACAAAATGTTGGCAATTCGAATTACGCATCTGCCGGTGGTATGACATGAACCCAGTCTACTATATTCTCTTACTCTTATTGCCACTTCTTTCCTTACTCCATATGCAGTATGGACCCTCTTAGGGTTCCTATGCCTTCAGGCTCCGTGAGTTTTAGATATCAACTCTTGAAGAAGATAAGACGTCGGACGCCTTTACTAAGAAACCTCGTAATTTTATTTTACAGATTTAGTTGATCGGGGTCGTAATAAAGTCCAGTTATTCATTGTTTGGCCAGGTGGCTTCCTTTTATTAGGAGGTAAAGTTTGCCGACAGCTCAACCCATGTTCCTTATTTTTACCGGTCCAATCAGCTAGTTGCCCCAGCCAATCAAAATCTAAGAATGCCTTGCGACGGCTGTGACAGCTACTCGTCAATTCCGCGTGGAGTGAAACGCGAGGTTGCAAGATCGAGTTACAGTAAACAATAACACTTGTGAATTGATTGAAGTTAGGGATGAACTGAAGTCAGTACTAACAATGAGAGAATTTAGCAACGTTGCTTTGGTTTTGGAAGCGGGAACCAAGACCGATTTAGTCACATCAATGAACATAAAGGAACACAGACATAATGGTTTATTCCTTTGAAGCCGCCTGGCTATGCAATGAGTAACTGGACTTTACTAACAGACTATTTTAATTGAAAAGGACCAATAACGTCATTGGGGATCTAACTCGGGACCTTCCTGTTTTTAAAACGCAGTGCCTTCACCAACTGCATTATGGCTTATCACAAGCCAGCCTTATTACTTAGCCCTCCTACACTTTACCCGAAGACATTTTCGTTGCGATTTTGTTTAAATTATACATACTAGCCAGTATAGTTGCATATACACATACATATGAGGAATGTAGAAATTTATTAAACATTATATGAGAGTAAATATAGAAAACATAATTAATCTATTAAAAATATTAAATCGTCTCCAAGGATTGTCCCTCAAGAAAGAGAAAGTAATATTGAAGGGGGTCTGGACTTTTGCGTCCCAAAACCACTAAACTAGGACTATCGCGTCCATAGATCCTCAGATCCAATTACCCGTTTGCGTCCCGGGTCTCTCTAGAGCAATGACCAAAATGCGTCCCATGGAATACAGGTAATATTAGTGATATTAGTGTTATTAGTGTTGGTGACAGGTTTTATTAGGTTATGAACAGCGATATTAATTTAGTAAGGCATTCTGAATTATTCCGAAATTCTAGTTTAGTGGCAGTTAGGTTAGGAGCGGTAATATTAGTGTTAGTGTTAGGTTATGAACAGTGATGTTAATTTAGTAGGGCATTTTGACTCCTCCCGTTTCGTAAATGTGCCACATTACATCTCCCGCGAGGTTTTCCGTGTTTGAACCTGTTTACCCAGAATTCTCGGTGTTCTTGTGATGTGAGGTCACACCTCTAATGTCCAATCACGAATTTCTTCATCATAGGGAGAGAGAAATTTGGCGGAATTCATGCTACTTTTCACTAGATCGTGTTATAAAAGAAAGACGGGACGCACGAGGGTTGTTTACGTCAAATTGCACCGGACGCACGAGGGTTGTTTTGATGAAGCGACCATTCGCTTTGGGACGCTAAAGGGTACGACCCTATTGAAGGAGATTTAATTTTTTTAAAACGTTTCTATTACTTTCCTTTCTAAATGGCTGACTGATACAGGTGTCTTATTGGATGAAGTATCAAATGAGATTAATTAGTTCATAGTTCCATCAAGATTTTCTCTAGTTTATCTATGCCCCATCAGTAGTAACAAGGGAGGTTTAACTCAAAATGGCCGCCAAGCGACGCCGCCCCCAGCGTCGCGACGCCATGACGTCATGGGTATCATATGAAAGCGCGAGATGTGCCCTTTCGTCCTATGGGGTTCCGACGCCGCCCCCGACGCCCTAGTTGTGCCCTTTTGGCAAAAAGACGTCATGGGTATCATATGAAAGCGCGAGATGTGCCCTTTCGTCCTATGGGGTTCCGACGCCGCCCCCGACGCCCTAGTTGTGCCCTTTTGGCAAAAAGACGTCATGGGTATCATATGAAAGCGCGAGATGTGCCCTTTCGTCCTATGGGGTTCCGACGCCGCCCCCGACGCCCTAGTTGTGCCCTTTTGGCAAAAAGACGTCATGGGTATCATATGAAAGCGCGAGATGTGCCCTTTCGTCCTATCGGGTTCCGACGCCGCCCCCGACGCCCTAGTTGTGCCCTTTTGGCAAAAAGACGTCATGGGTATCATATGAAAGCGCGAGATGTGCCCTTTCGTCCTATGGGGTTCCGACGCCGCCCCGACGCCCTAGTTGTGCCCTTTTGGCAAAAAGACGTCATGGGTGTCATATGATACCTACGGCCGCCCCCACACATACTTAGGTCCTTTGCTCCATGACGTAGGTTATTCTGCAAATACGGTCTAAGAAACACGTTCCTATGTTATCCAGATCATTTAGTTACAACGTAATGATAACATATGTATTGTCCCTCGTTTATTCCCTGTTACCCTTAGGCCATATGGCTAGATAGTACAACATGGCGCAAGGACGCATGAATACCATATTATTTCCCACCTCTCCCTAGTTATGAAAAGATAAAATAGGTTTATACTTACATAATCAATTCTTCTTCCTTTCAGCATCCTTTCTTCTTCCAGATGAACACTGTTACTATTACTATCAAATAAGTGAAAATGATTATGTAAGGAAGGAACACTTTTTAATAGGTCTATATAATAAATTAAATTAAATCCTGACATAGGAGCAGGATTGTGTGAGAGGAAGGGAATACATTAATTCAATAATAATACGATACAAAGTGAATCTGATTTTTATTAATATTATTATTACAAGGTTACTTAGTTAAATAGCTATATATATATATAGATACTTAACAATTATTCTGTTTACCACAAGTGTTTCTAATACATCAAAACGTAACAACAACATTTTATTACATTTGTCCTTTATGAATTTATACAAAAAAGCTACACATGTTGTCATTCATCAGCCATGTTTGTAAAGCTAATACATTCCTATATGCACACATTCCATCCCGGGAATGATGGGTGGTAGGCCAAAAGAATCAAAGTAATAGGCAAAATTCTGATTTTTGAAAAGCACGGCAACCCAATGAGAACCAGGCGAAGAATGAGGATCAAAGTTAATGACATAAATCTTAGGCTTATGCGTTACAACAGATGGTAACATATCGCTAGGGTAAACCCCACCGAATGTTTCTACGTGACGTAAAGCATAGTTTATTTGGTTACTATTCATTATTCTAAAAATCTGTAATCACTCTTCTATCTTTAGTGATCTCGATAGAGTTATCGTATTCGGAGTAGAGGATACAAGTGATGGCTTGTTCTAACGCCTTATCGAACTTTGCTTCTACTCTAATGTTCCCACTACCGGGCAAACTTCTATGACCATGCGATGCCGAAACATCAGGTGTAAGATCATACATCAGTGTGAAATACCCATTTATATACATGTCGTGAGTGATTAGCATCCCGCTATTGCTATGATGAATCCCCGAACCTTTAAATAGTGTATCGTAAGCTAGAGTAGTAGTCTTCTCATGATCTGTGGAAATGTGTAATCCTTCTGATGGAATCTGTTGTCCATTAACGTACAAAGCAAAAGAACTCAAAGCAAAATGTCGAAACTCGTAGGGATTGGACTCCACTGTGCCGGAGAAAGAAGAATTTTTCACCATGGAGAAGAGAAGACGCTTAGGTAGAGTACCAATGTATGCATTATCTATAGAAATGGAGCTTGCTCCTGAACTAAACGTAAATGTTTTCAAATCCACTCTTGTGATAGGATAGTGAGCATTATGACCTTTCTCTAGAGTTTTGATGTGTGCTAGTAGAATGCTGGGCGAAGCTTTAATTTTCCTCACGTACAGACCTGCATCGAGAAACTTAAAGAAGACTTTTGAATTGTCTTTTTCACCCAAGAGATAAAACTCTCTCTTTGCTTTCGTAAGTCTTATATGCATGTTTACTCCAGGCAGTAAAAGTTTAGACAGATTGAAAATATCACCGTGTATTTTACCTATCATGACTAATACTTTAGAATTCTTAGACTTGTTGTACCTTTCGGTCCAACCGTCGTTTTTAACATTAGGTCCCAACGTTCCGTTGAGTGCAGCCAATTCTTTAGGTTCTGTCAAACCTTCGATAGCTTTATAGGCATACCAAAAACCGTTTGTCAGATGAGTTTTAGAAGCATCCTCACCGTATGCAAACAATGTTTCAAGGTAAGACCTGTAATTGTACAAGTCCTCCGAAGGGGTGATTGATGTCCCGTTCAAGGAAACGCTAAGGTGACTGAAAAGCGAATGAAGCAAGTTGTTTACTCCTGTAACCTTATCGCCTTCACCTATATCTGCCCCGTCGCTTTTAACGAATTTTCCCTCCACCATGAGTTGTACGTTTAAATCTGTATAGTGTTCGCTGTCCGCAGCAATTACGAATTCGAGAACGCTCTGTTCCACCGGAGTAATGGCTTTGCATAATGTAGTAACATTTCCCACCACCGATGTTTGAATAGGGCTCCTCTCGAAAAGGTCGAACTCTGACTTTGTCACGGCAAACATCTTTACACGACTGACTACTTTCTCCTCTTTACATCGCTAAATATATCTCGCATCTTAGGAGACGCCCTCTTTCTCTTTCTACCCCTACCCTTCATTTTATTCACGAGTTTCTGAGTTGATTCGTTTACTCTATTAGCAATAATATCTTTTACCTTATCACCTTCCTTTCTACTTGCTATATCGGTTAAAATATTTGCTCCTGCCGAAAGAGTTTCACGACCTACCGCTTTAGCACCCGAAAAGAGAATTGGTTTTATCATTCTAAATAATCCTCCCAAGAAACTACCTATTCCACTACCGTGTTGAACATAGGGGCTGCCGCTGTAGAATGGACCAACATTGCCTAGACGCCCTCCCGACTGATTCACGTAGTATGCTGTAAGGTGGTCCATCGCAAACTAAATCATAACACCATCTGCCTTCTCTTTTTAAAATGTAAAACGAGCATCGTAGGTTTAGTGCTATCCGTTATGTTAGCTAGTTCTCCTAGTTTTGTTGTCATTTCTATACCTATCACCTGAAATTCGGAAGATTCGACAGGAACATAATAAACTTCAGGAAAGACATGAGTTGCTGTATTTAAAGGAAACTGAATAATTCTAAGACATTTAACGTACGCATCTCCTACAAGTTGCGGTTTTATTATATTACAGTATATAAAAACAAGTTCTTTCCTATTTAGATTTGTTTTCACAGATTTCGATTCAGATGTTAGATTTGGTGTCGAAGCTATCGTTTCCGATACATTCCCTTGAGAGTAACTAATTTCGCACAAGCCCACATCCCAATGATTCCTCTCCAGTTTTATGCTTTGTGCCAACTGCACCTGGAAACTAGCAAGGGTGTTACTAGGAAACGATTTGTACGATGCATCGCTCAGGAGAGTAACGTAAAATCCTTCTTCTCCCATTACGCTAAGTCCTTAGCTTTAACCCAAGAATCAAACTCAGGACCGTAACCTCTCCAGCGAACGAGATGTTCGCTACTACCCTTTACTTTACGTGTGCGTAGAATTTTATCTATCTTGTAAACAGTGTCTTTCCCAATAGTTACTGGTGTGAGCTCATAACTGTAAAACTGTCCGAAAATAGGACTGCCCTTGAGATCTTCTAGTTCGTATACAGGTTGAGGAGAATGTTTGATGACCTTGACGATTCTGAATATTTCTGTAGAATAGTTTTGCTCGAAACCTTTAGCGAATCTCATTTTCTCTCTACCTATTCTTACCGTTTGCCCTACCGAAAACTTTACAGCTCTAGGTTTCACACGAATCTGTTTCCTTGTCATACGTCGCCATATTTTCAAAACATGTTTATCGCTAACCATATTAGGGGCCATTCCTGTTGTATTGTGTACGCTATCGTTGTAACCCTTCACAAACTTATCCAACACCTCGAGATACCTGTAGCTGTTCTTGAAAGTAAAATATTTGTACATTTTAGTTTTTAGGGTCCTATTAAACCTTTCCACGACGGAACATTTAACATCCGGGTTCCTACACACTTGAAACTCGATTTCCTCTTTCTTTAACAAGTCTTGAAAAGATTTGTTTAGAAATTCTTTACCCCTATCGGTTCTTACAGCAACAGGATTCCTAGCGGACTTCTCCAACACCTGTTTAAATCCTTCTGTCACATCCTTACCTCTTTTAGATTTTAAAGGTACAACCCATACGTATTTGGAAAACACATCGATAACAACAAGTAAATATCTTGCGTTGTCATTATGTTTCGCCATGCTTTGTACATCGGCTAGATCAAGTTCAAACACGTCGTAAAGGTTATTTACAGAATACGGATTCCTAGGAAACTTTCTCCTGATGGGTTTATGTAAGGAGTAAACATCCTGCTCAACTAACCACTGCTCGATATTTTTATCTGTAATGCTAGAAGCTTGTGAAAGTTTAGCAATAGTGGAAAAACCCGTAGATGCCTCAGGGTCGTAATACAACTTGTGTAATGTTTCCTTCATCATCTTCGTTGTTTATAGGTACTCCACCTAAGCTCTCTCGATGGAAACAATTTTGAAATGACTTGTTTGTATTTAAATGTTCTAGCGGTTTTATTATCGACGCTGTTATGTCCTTCGGTCCTAGTTAAAATGTCTTTGTACGTGTCGAGGTCTTCCTGCGTAACAAGATTCATATCCACCTTCTTCCTAGTAAGCAACTCCCATAAACCTGCACTCGCATCGTATTTTATACCGTTAATGATTAAACTATTGTTTAACAATTGAATTTTAAAATTACCAATCATGTACTCTCCAGTCTCTTTCTTTTTATAGATTCCAAACTGTGTGTCTACAATCTTTGGAGATGTTACATAAGCCGATAAATATTTACCTGCTACATCACCTATAACGTTACGTTTAGCTTCGTCCTCGGAGATGGGTTTTTTCTCGGCTGATAAATCTCTAACTCTTTTCCTCGATTCAGCTACTTCCTGTTCGAGTATTCTGTTCTGTTTTCTCTTGAATATAGGATCCTCACTCTCGCGTATTTTAGCCAACTCTTTGTACGGATCCGTAACATCAACTGCCGGGTTTGAACCTTCGACACAACGTTTTAAACGCTTGTACTCTTTAACACTAACCAGAAACATTTTCTGTAACATTATGTTAAAGATCCCAAGACGGATAACACGGACGACAAGAGAGGAATTAAAAATCCTGCTTTCTGTACCAAGGTTTTCTTTTTCCTAGACAAAGATACGTTCCTATCTAGAAGATGTCTTAAGGAATGTTTATGTTTAAACAGCTTACGTTTAGAACACGTAGATAATTTACACTGACCGTTCAAAACATTAAGAACACAGTCTATAATAGCAAGTATCAGGTCTTTGTTTGCACTTTTTAGAATAACGTTTCGTACCTTGGGAGTTGCCTTTTTAAGAACTTGTAACATATGGTAATTGGATTTTATCCTTTTCATCCTTTACAGGGACGTAAACCTTTGTAACTTCCGAGGGAAATATTTTAGTTCTAAATCTAAGTAAATCGTTGGTGCGTTGACAAAAGTCTATCAGTAAATACCCGTGAGGTTTCTTTGTTGCGTCTAGGAAAGCTCTGTAGAAGGACCTCCAATCTTCGGGATACACTTGTCTTGCTAGAAAAGTAATTTGATTTTTATCTCTCAGGTTTCTAAACAAAACCATATACTTTGTGTTCAAAGAGATGTCTCTGCTGTGAGCAGACTGGTGAAACAGGTTTTGCGTTATGAGAATAACCGAAATGTTTCTATGATGGCAGCCTTTTGTAAATAACGAACTCACTTCTGTCGAATAAGCTTTGTCTAGCAGATCGTCTAAAATAACCAGTCTTGGTTTAGTGCATTGTTCTTGTTTAAAGTCAGGAAGACCTTCGTGGTACGTCACGTTAGTATTGAATTTTGTCTGGGGAGGGACAGCGTTACTTTCACTAAAACACCACAGAATACTTTCGTACTTAGTCACGTTACACAATTGTTGCAAATTATTAATAAGCTTAACACAGAATGTTGTTTTCCCGGAGAAAGATGGCCCTGAAACTATCAAAGAGAAAGGGTGGTCAAATTGAATTACAACCATAACAATATTTAATCATAGGTGAAGGTCCTTCCTAGCAATAGCTATACACTCCAAAGACGAGGACGAGTCCATACTGACCCGGTGTTGTCGTCCCTTCCCTATTTATACCCGAAGGGCATGGAATCATACCCTCCTCTGACTCTGCGTCTTTTTCGAAAACAGAGTCTGTATGTCTTATCTTCCGGTTCAGAGATGATCTGTGGTCCGGGACGTCTCTTAATTTTCTTCTCCGTTCTCACAGAGATAGTCGCTGTAGGATCACCGTTTAAAACCATGGTTTTAATGGCGTCGAAATTGACATCCTTCAACGTTTTATAATTAAGAGTGATACCTCTGACTTTACACACAGAGGTATCGGCGGTGTTGTTTGAGGGAACGGTAACCCTAAACCCATAGTTTTTAGGACCCCCGCTAGCAAATTCCGAAATGTAAGCGTCCTCCCCATAGTCTATCAATTCACTAGTCATGTCGCCTAAATAATCGCCTAAGGGAACAGTGTACTTTTTAGCGTCATCAGGTGTCTGTGTGTATATTACGCTGTCTGTGTCGCAGTACAAGGCTCTACGTTGCAAATTGTCCAGGTAGCCATAAAGGGCCATTCTACCACCCGTTGTTACATAGGTACCGTGAACGACACTAGTATGAGGAAGAGAGACCTGTTCCTCTTCTATACAGATCCAATTAACCCACACGACTTCATCGTTAGCAAAAAGCAGCCTTTTAACTTCTATTCCCGGTGTCGTGAGGAACCTGTACAGCTCTTTTGGTTCTTTAATAAGCTTTGTTTTACTTCTGTTTGGATCTTCAATGAGCTTGCCCCAGAAAGAATTCAAACAAAGCTTGCTTAAGGTCCTTTTTCCAGCGTTCTTAACGATTTGTTCGGGGTCTAGCTTAACACCTTCGTGTTTATAAAACAAATCGATATATTCCTGTTTCTGGGCCTCGGTTTTCACCCAAGCAGGGTATCCGCTGGATTCCGTCTTAATCTTCAGGAATAGATTGATATAATCAACGAATAACCCTCCCTCATGGGTTTCACGCGAGTACTGCGTAACATCGTACTCGAGAAATTCGTGGATTTTAATCACTCTATAGCCTTTTTCTAGTGCTAGTCTCACTTCGTCCACAACCCAGGTACCAGTGAGAACTCTCTCTTCCTCGTTCGCATGATTGCAGCTACCTTGTTCCATAGTCATAACACAGGTGCGGCAAAGGGGAAACAAGAGTCTACCATTCCACCTGAAAGGTAAAACGGGATGGTAGAGCCCTTGCGGTGGCAGGACTGTACATTTAACGAGGCCTTCTTTCTTCAACATGCTAGCCGTATCTGTACACTGGTCGCTAACGTGAACAGTGGGGTGACCTACAGGAAACTTGTTATATTTACATACGGATGGATATAATGACATTATGTCGCTGTACAGGATTTTTTCGTTTTTCGTCACATCCGCCTTATGGTAAAGACGCATGGCTTCGGTACGTCCTCCGTAGACAGAGTCCCTAAGGATCAACGGGACATCTCCGATCAAAGGATCGTCTCTGAGTGCGGGGAACCGTTCGAGAACAACGTCGAACTTGCATTCCCACATCACGTGGACGGTATAACCCTTTGATCGGATCATGTCCAGTCGGCCCATGGTGTTTTCGTACCTCTCGGCAAGGGATTCTGAAGAATCCATCAGGGGTACGTCTCTGTTTGGTTGACAGAGACAGCCGTGATAATAGCAGCCGAGAAATTCAAAAACCTCTCCTGTTTCTTCGCAGAAACCGTCCACCTTCCATTGGGGAAGTTCGGGAAGCCGTACCTCACGTCCGTTACCTGCATGACGTATGACGATGTTCCTCTCCCGGGCTTCGTGGATAAGCCACATCAACGATTTTCGGGAATGCCTGTCTGCTTTTCTATAGCCGCAGGAGGGAGCAATGCCAATGGTTTGAGGTTTTAGAAACATCAATCTAAAGATTCTATTACAGGCCGATGCAATAGTGATGGCCTCAAGGAAAATATCTATGTTGGCAATCTGTTTGAAAAGGGATTTAAAGAGAGTGCAGGCTTCTCTCAACACCGTAACATCGGCCTGGCAATACCTTTCGAGCTCTACACGTGTATTGAAAGGAAGATCTTTAACGGTCCCGTACCATGTCATAAATGCCTCTCTGTCTTTCACAGACATGGTATCGGGCCCGTAAAGCTCTCGATCTGGATGGCGGGGGTAAACCTTGTCCAAGTTCTCGGCCTTGTTGTGAAAATGAGGAAAATACCCCTTAACGGCATCTTTGAGATCGAAGGTCTTTGGGAAACTACGCAGAGGCAGCGGAATGAAGTTCAAGCTGTCTAGAAAGACGAGATGCTCGAGCTTCATGCAAAGAATCTTGCATCCAGACATAACCAAGTCGGGAACCCACTTTTGCCTAATAGCGTACTCGAGAATGAATTGGAGGTCGAACGCTCTGGCATTGTGAGCAATGACTATAATCTTATCGAAAGGTCTATCCATTCTCAGATAGTCCATGAAATCACGGACGGGATCTTCCCAGAAAGAATGACTGCGTTTTCCGCATCCTGCACACTCTTCGTCCTTGGACGTCTCGCAGAGGGAACAAGATTGTTGTGCACAAATCAGATTAGGGACGTGTAGAAAGGTATTGTCTTTAATACGGGTATCTTGGGTTGTCTCCGCATCGTAATGACAATACATCACCCTGTTTGAACTCCTAGTCTCTTTCAGAGGCGCCATGTAACAATCGTGTCCTGTTTCTGCTTGAAAACTTTTACATACGCTACAATAAATTTTGAAACATTCATGTTTCTGCTGAAATGTTTTAAACTTTCCACAGTCTAAACATTTCTGCAGACCCATGCATACAGTGCGCCCTTGAATCTCGGTGCGCTTATGATTATCGAAACATGCGCGTCCGCGGAACTCTCTACGGCAAACATCGCAAGTCACCACGTCCTTGGTAGGGTCGCAAGGAGGTGTGGTTCTACAACAAAAGCAGACGTAATGGCAGGAATGTTGCGCCCCATTACTGAACCCATTATGACATCCTTGACAAACGAAACGTTTAGCCATAGCACCGGTGAGGTTTACGATGGTGTGGTAGTGGAGGGTGTCTTGGTCGTACAGTAGGTAAAGTACCTGTTTCCCTATATTTCCACCGTCGTACATAACAGAGTCAAGATTAAATCCGCTATATACCACAAGTCTGTAACTATCCTTTAAATAAGCCTGGATCTTCTCCAGCTCAGGGATACCTCCCCCTTGCGAGAGATCGACACCCGAATCTCTGATTAACTTATCCACTTCTGCTTTGAGTTTTTTGCTTGTCATATTATGATCTCTATATGATTTATAAATTTTACGTTCACCAAGTCTAGCCATAGCGATTACTATAGCAAATGCTAAACACTTCACGACTGCCATAACCTCCACTACGCTTGTCTTCAAATGGGCAAGTACGCCAACCCTACGCCCCTTCGTGGCTATACCTCTATTTCGCCCGTTTCCGTTAGGCATGTGAACAATGTCCACAACCAAACGCAAACGGTCGGTGGCATTGAAGCGAGCGTTCGACTGGCATACTTTCTGTACAACGCTGCTAATAACTTCTACACTGACTTGATCTTTACGCCTGTACGAGAGACCTATAGGCTTATCCATTTCGTTTTCCTGGTTGGAAATCGCAATGCCAACCATATCATGGTCTCTCGCTTCTACTAAAGCATGGTCTATAGCCTGTTTAAGGGAACGTTCAAATGGGTTTGGTCCTGCATTCGCACCTGGTTCTTTGAGCTGTATCACTAGCTGCAGACCAACGGAATTAAATCGCTTGTAGTCTTTACGACTACTTTCAAGGACTGAAAACAAGGTAGGGACGTTTCCCGTAGCGTTTTCGCCAGTATTACGTGACGTCGACGCTACAGGTACGTGTTCCTCCTCATTTTCATCCATTATATCTAATTCGTTGTCTGAAGCTAGTTCTTCTTCTTCTTCGGATTCAACTACATCGGAATCTGACAGCGTGACAGTTCCTATCCCGTTATCGGATTCTGAACTAGATACATTATAAATCTCAGGCTCGGAATCATCTAACGTAATAGTTTCCATCTCGTTAGATGATTCCGTACTAGACACTGTATATACCTCGGGTTCGGAATCTTCTAACGTAATAGTGTCCATCTCGTTGTCAGATTGCGAGGAGATAGTATATACAGGGGCAGACATTATCAGTATTATCAAAACTCAACAAACACAAGTGTAGAATGAATCTGGAAACAGTAGAAATATTCATATATGTAACAGTATAATTAACATATAAATGTATGCTAATTAAAAGCACACTAACACTCACCTTATATGTAGAAAGCGTTGTAGTACACTGAGAAGTGAAAGTAAGATGGGTCTATTTATACTAGCTATCGAAATGTTATTTTGTTTAGAAAGTATGAAGCATTGGGATTTTCCTGTGTCGTAACGTATTTGTTATGTTTACGTTATCTGTCTACTTACTTAAAAATATCTCAAGGTAGCTGTTACTACATCACCGAAAAGTTATTTAGAAAGTATGAAAAAAATAACTCGAGGTCTCTGTTACTACGTCATAGTGTTGCTCGGAGAGTTTTGTATAAAAGACATGTATTTACGGGCTCATGTTAAGTGTGTAAGCGGATCTACAGTTGTTCAGTCATCTTCTTCTTCTACTTTAAAAACTTATAAGGTAAGACTACATCTACACTATTTTATGATATAAACTTTACAGCTTTGTGTGGTACCTTTATTATTCATATTAATAAAGTAGTTAATCAGACTTCGTTCTTGTTTTTACAGATGTCCTCTCTCGTTGCGAAATTTAACTCAGCATCGTCTTTACCAAGGTGTGTAGGAATGTCAGAGCTCGTAGAGAACGTGCCTTACAATATTGTATATGCGACCATAAAGGACACAAAATATGGTCGTTGTGTGTTATTACATATTCGAAAGAGCGAAAGTATAGATCTGTTATCTGTATTCTTACCTAAAAAATATACAGATGTATTTAGCGAAACAGAGATCTGTGGAATAAACAGTGGTGAAATCAGGGTTGATCTGATTTATAAAGGAACTTTCCCCAATTCTAAGGCATATAACCTATCCTTGGTTAGTGCCTAGTGACATGTTTCTCCCTCAAAGGAATATAGAATGGATACTGTTGCTATGAATGTTTATTACTTCTCAAGTGTTTGTGTTGATGTACTGAACAAATGGATATTGTAATGTTTAATTCATTCCCATATACACTACTGATATTAAAGAATTCTTCTTCAGGATATAGTGTAATGAATGTATGGATGGTAGTATCAAAAGAGGAATGCAATGTTTCCTAAACCGTATAACTATACGTAATTAATTATTGTTTTGCTTTCATCAGGGACTGGCGCATAGTTGATTTGCAAGGCTATTATGAACAGAGTACAAAAAACTTCATACTGAAAGAATATGCTTCAGTTGATCTTACTACTACTACTGCCTTTCGTGTGCTTCACCTGTTATTTGAATCACCAAAAGACTGTATTGTGGACGAAGGTACTAAACATTTTCTTGAACATTTTTATCATGGACTGCACTACGAGTTAGGTGTTGAGAAGTACGATCATTTGCCCTGTATAATACAAAATGATTTAGGACACTGTATGTATGTATTTGTAAAAGGCATTGAAAAAAAACGTTTTTTACAAACTATAGTTTCAAAAAATGTTCAAATCATGGATCTTACGAACTATGAATGTCCAAGCTTAAGGTGTCTTCCTAAAACTAACATAACTTGTGAATATCATAGTTTTCCCTATGGAATGTGTGCATATAGGAATGTATTAGCTTTACAAACATGGCTGATGAATGACAACATGTGTAGCTTTTTTGTATAAATTCATAAAGGACAAATGTAATAAAATGTTGTTGTTACGTTTTGATGTATTAGAAACACTTGTGGTAAACAGAATAATTGTTAAGTATCTATATATATATAGCTATTTAACTAAGTAACCTTGTAATAATAATATTAATAAAAATCAGATTCACTTTGTATCGTATTATTATTGAATTAATGTATTCCCTTCCTCTCACACAATCCTGCTCCGGTAACAGGGAATAAACGAGGGACAATACATATGTTATCATTACGTTGTAACTAAATGATCTGGATAACATAGGAACGTGTTTCTTAGACCGTATTTGCAGAATAACCTACGTCATGGAGCAAAGGACCTAAGTATGTGTGGGGGCGGCCGTAGGTATCATATGACACCCATGACGTCTTTTTGCCAAAAGGGCACAACTAGGGCGTCGGGGCGGCGTCGGAACCCCATAGGACGAAAGGGCACATCTCGCGCTTTCATATGATACCCATGACGTCTTTTTGCCAAAAGGGCACAACTAGGGCGTCGGGGGCGGCGTCGGAACCCGATAGGACGAAAGGGCACATCTCGCGCTTTCATATGATACCCATGACGTCTTTTTGCCAAAAGGGCACAACTAGGGCGTCGGGGGCGGCGTCGGAACCCCATAGGACGAAAGGGCACATCTCGCGCTTTCATATGATACCCATGACGTCTTTTTGCCAAAAGGGCACAACTAGGGCGTCGGGGGCGGCGTCGGAACCCCATAGGACGAAAGGGCACATCTCGCGCTTTCATATGATACCCATGACGTCTTTTTGCCAAAAGGGCACAACTAGGGCGTCGGGGGCGGCGTCGGAACCCCATAGGACGAAAGGGCACATCTCGCGCTTTCATATGATACCCATGACGTCATGGCGTCGCGACGCTGGGGGCGGCGTCGCTTGGCGGCCATTTTGAGTTAAACCTCCCTTGTTACTACTCCCATCGATTGATGGTATCGATGATCGAATTTAAGAGTTCTGCCCTGTGTATAACTTGACACAGCAAACTCTGGGCCCGAAAGTGTACGAACTAAGCGGTACGAATACAGAACTAGTGCTCCCCAGTCCAGGTTCAGAGTTCGCTGTGTCAAGTTTTAATATGATGTGAATGCCTTGTATAACAGTAATTGAAGTGTGACTATTGCGTCCAGTAAATAGTTGTATAGCAATCGAGAGAATACTTTGTACGTGTACAAAAGAATTCCAAGAAATGCCAAAACCACGTATCTTGTCATAGGTAATCTCACTAGAGATTACGAGTTTATCGATATATTTGCGAGAATGAAGTTCGTTTAAATTCATTTTATGAAACTCATAATGTCGAGTACGATTTATTAAGACTATTTCTCGAATAAACTGTTACAGATAGTAAATAATAATAATAATTTTCTTCCTTTGTTGTCAATATTCTGTCAGCCATAAGATCACGGCATACTAGATGAATGAACAGTCCACGAATCGATTCCATAAATCGATCTGAGTTCCCAACGTTACCAATAGTGTGCATCACAATATGGAGGACCTCCTGGCAGTTGCTATATCAAAACGCTATAAAAGCGCACGTACTGCCTTGCACAGAATCGGAATAGTGTTTTTAATCAATGGACATTTTATGTTACCGGTACCTAATTCAATTTCCAAACAAGTTATTTTGTTTAAAATAATGTGTTTTCGTGCTGGTTAAAGACAGCACGTGGCGTATTAATCACTGCATGTTGATGCCTTACGTGTCCAGTAACGAGCTGGCGATTTTATCGGATAAAATCGCATCCTCAAATTAAAGGGACGCATTTTATAAGATAAATGGTCGTGATTGGTCCATATCCGAGGAATTGTTAAACGTTATTGGTGAATATCAAAGACGCGGTGTATGAGTGTAATAGTCTATGAAAATTGTTAGTTCACTATGATGCTCTCCACGCAGTCTGCTCGACGTTGTTACGCGGGTTGCGTGACTGGCTGGCTATAGATGTTCGTCTCATAAGTTCCCGCATACAACATTCCCAACAATTTTACACTCGGGAAGAACAAGTGCGAGGTTAGTGATAGATAGAACGAGGTTTGTGACAGGTTGGGCTCGGTTCGGTTAGGTTAGTTTAGTTTAGTTTAGTTTAGTGACAGATCTAGCGACAACACCGTCAACATCGTCAAGTTTCCTACACTGTTTCACGATGAGATAGATTCTGCGCACCGTTCTACCGCACTCCCTTCTCTCCCCATATTATGACTACCTGCCGAATCTTTTGAGTAACTAGTAAAACTTACCTTACCTTACACTACCTTATGTATTCCCCCTCACAATACTGTATTTTATTCTTCATCCTTCACTATCGGGACAGCTCGTCTGTGAAATTCCTTACCTGAGGATATAGAAGTCTGCCGAACACTCAGAACGTTCAAGATCAAGTTAGTTGACCACTTGACTACCAACCATTAACATTTACATTATATACTACTTTCACATGTTAAAATTATTGCTTTTGTATAAGTTTCATTTAATTTTATTTTACTTTTCTCCTTTTTCTACCTATTATTATTATTATTATTATTATTATTATTATTATTATTATTATTATTACTATTTTCTCTATTTTTTTACTTACAATGTTGAATTTTCACTATTTGGCTATAGTTTAATATAGTTTTAATTATAGTTTTCACTAACATCATGTTTCTCTTTTTTAATTCTTAATTAGATTATTTGGTAAGGTTTGAATATATCCACTCTTGTTAGTGGAAGAGAAGGTCTTAAGGCCTTAAGTACACCAGAGGGAAATGTAAATAAATAAATAAATAAATCATATACACCATTTTAGGTTATACAAATGACCACTTTTTCACGATCTTCTTTCATTTTGCTTATTTTTAGGAACAATCTGAGTTTATGTATGAATTCTAAAATGCATTATATGACCATTTTTCGTGTTAAGAAAGGAAAGAAAAAAGTAGCGTGCCGAATGTCGTAGCATCCCCAACGATTCTTTCGAATTCGCTCAGATAACTAATACACCGAAAACATTTATCACATAGGCCTACTGCAGGCTTTACTTATTAGCAGATGAAGGAATAGACGGCATGTTATAGCCTACATATAAGATATACTTCATAAATTCACATCACATTTATTTCAGTATTTGTTTTTATTACATTTTCAAACATTACAGACATAGTAGAGCTTTTTGCAAAACATAATTGTTTTTCAAATGCAGAATGCAGTAAATGAACAGCTAGTCTACACAATAGAGCATATGTTCTTTTTACATTAAATAAATGTTCTCTTTGTAACGCTGGAGCTGTCAGAGAATTCCTGTTACGCTGTTCAGTTAATACAGTTTACAACGCAGTTTTCCGAACTGTGGAAATTACAGGTGTACTTACTGGTTAGTTTAAAAGCATTCGCCTCGGAGCGCACGGAGTGTAATTGGAATCGTGTTAATGGAAACTCATTTTGTCCGCTTGTGTTCTTGATATAGCGACAAGTATAACAACGCGCAATGCCGTGTTAATGAAGCGTTACTCCCCCGCCCCGTGTGATCGCTCATTTCAAGCTCTCATATCCTGTCTCTGTTCTGGACTTAAGTAGGCCTATTCATTTATTGAACCTTCGGTCGCTGCCTGTTCAGTTCGTATCAATATCCGATCGGAAAATAAATACTCCATGGTTCTACATCCCTTGAGAGATTTAGCCTACCACCCGACCGCTGCGTCATCTACCACAGGCAGATGGCAGGATTAGGGCGCATGTGGTCATCATGCCGACACCCACGGCCGTTAATGGTGGTTTTCATGACCGGGGAAGATGAATAATAATAGAAATAAATAGAAATACAGGCTAAATACGCTTTACTACCAGAACAGATAGCTGCTCCTTGATAATTGTGTTAATAATATTCTCGAGGTAGGGGACCAAAGCGGTGGACTTACAGGATGCGTTCGCTCTCAAGCAGCGGGCCCGGGTTTGATTTCCGGTCGGGACACTTTCCTAGGTGGGCTTTCTCCGGAGTTTTTCCTCACCAGTGAAACGAACGTCGGGAAATTTTAAGCTCTCGTGGTCCCTCGAGTGTCTGGCCGCCATTAGCTCCTTCATCCCATCCACGTTTTGTTCTGCATGAATGTGAGTGTGTGATTGGTGTGTTTCAACTTATATATTCATGTTATGACGGAGGTACATTAGTCTGATCACCCATCCGGGGAGGCCCTCGTTGCCTTTAGTCAAAATAATCTGTAATCCTATGTGATCCGTAGAAACTCCCTCCTTGTCAGGTCGCAGTGGTGTAAGGCCCTGGCGGCGTGAGTCACGTAAACGTAATTGAGGAGGTAAAACTCAGATGATGATTAATTTTATACCATTGCTTATTTATAATGTTTTCAGTAAAAAAAAAAGATCTACCCATAATATGAATTCATAAGTTGTGGTTTTTATACTTGACTACTGTACGTTTTGAAGTAGGCTAAATAAGGTACAGCCGCAAGAAGTAAACACAAAGGAAAGGACATACTACCTCCCTAGTAATGTGAGAAATAGACTACCATGTGAAGAACTCGAAGTAATCGGGTTACAATGATGGCGAAAGGTATTGCTAAAAGATTCCTGAAAATTACATTAAAGGAACTACGAGTAATTCTATCACATCAGATGGTGCTTTATTAAGGAACCATGTAGGCCTATATCATATGTTTGTATATTAATCTATACTCGTTTATATTTTAAATATGCTAATATTTAATCCCAATAATTTATTAATATAATGTTTTATAATTAGTAACTAAGTAGACAAATGTTTAATATATACCTTCACCAAAGAAAAATTATTATATATAATTTTAATATAGGGCTACCTATATATTTATGTATCCAAGAATAACATTACTAAGATTATTGGTGTCCACCGCTGTGGCTCAGGGGATGCGTCCAATCCTCTCACGCAGCGGGCCCGGGTTCGATTCCTGGTCGGGACAAGTTACCTAGGTGAGGTTTTTTCCGGGGTTTTCCCTCACCTATGAGACAAATGTCAGGTAACTTTAGGCCCTTGTGGTCCCCGGATATCATCTGGCCGTCATTATCATCTTCATCCTCATCCTCGCCTTGTTCTGAGTGTGTGTGTGAATGGTGTGTATCGTCCTATGTGTTTGTGTTGTCTCGGAGGTGGCCCCGGCATTGAACTGATCACTCATCCGGGGAGGCCCTCCATGTCCTTGTCTGGTCAAAAAAGTATGTATGTGATCCAAAGGTAATCCCTCTCCCGACAGGTCGCGGCCCTGTAAGGCCCGGGCGGCTTGAGTCGCTTAAATCCTAAAAGGGAGAGGTAAAACTACGAGAAAGAAAGAAAGAAAGAAAGATTATTGGTACATATTTAACACAGTTGCAATTTATAGATTTCACAAAGTGTGATTACTGTTAATAAAACTTCAAGTGAGCTTTGTATTTCTACGTGTCCAGCATTCAGATTTTTTGATAAGTTTTTACATTACCGGTATATTAGTGATCTCAGGGTGAACCTTTTAACTATTTTGTTCATATTAGCACTAGCGGAATGAAATTCATTAATGCTCATTAAGAAGGGATTTCTTCAAAATTCAGCCTCTAAGTGGGATGTAAGGGGGTTTAAAGGTTACATGGCACATCATTATTTAATGTTTCTATTTACTTAAAAGGAAAAAACTCTAAAACATACCGTGTGTACACATAAACATATTATGCGTACACATTTTTATGTTTATTTTTTGTATGTCAAATCTAAGTGCGTGAAAAGAGGGTATAATTGTATGCGAAACAATACTTTTTTGGTTTGATTTTCTTGAAACTTGGCATAAATATTGTACAACTCAATAATGAAACTCCTTGGAGCTACCTTTGAGGGACTAGGCCTACCAGCCTGCCGCTGCATCAGGATTCGGGGCCGTGTAGGCGGTATACAGACTCTCACGGCCGTTATTGGTGGCTTACTGAACCGAAGTCTTATTTCTTTATCAAGAAACTCCTCAGTTTGTGACACTAGGTTGAGTGCATCCCGTTCCAGACAACCCAATCTCAGAAAAATCCGATGAAATACTTGGGATCGATCTAGTTCACGCTGGCGGTCAAATTCAAAGTTCACATGGAGAACTATCATTTAACGATACTATAGGCTACTTGAAAGTTGATAAAAGTATTCCAAAGAATAAACAAGTGGTTCTTATTTCTTTGGAAATCAATCCCTATAGGAATGAAAAGAGGGCATACAATTTTGTAACTGAAAAAAAAAAGTATTTTGGTAGAAATTTCGTGTAATTTAACAGAAATACTCTACAACAGGTGGGATGGACGAGATTCCTTAGCTCGTCTAGGAGAGAGAACTCTGATATAAAACTCTGGTCCTCCAGGTTGGGAGTTTTGCGCTGGGCTCGAAACCCGCCATATAAAAAAAATAATTTATTATCAGTCTCATAGTAACAATGAGGTTTTTACGTTCAGTCAAGGAATGTACAAAAGAAGAGCACATAAGGAACGAGAAAATTAGAGAAGAATTACAAGTACAACCACTTCTAAATCAGATCGAAAAAATGCAGAGAAGAATGGATGAAACATTTAGATCGCATGCCAGAGGAAAGAATACCTAGACAGGCATTAAAGTTAAGACCTAAAGAACGAAGATCGATTGGACGACCAATTAAAAGATGGACTGAAAAGATATGAGACCATAACAGGCAAAAGCCTAATCCTTGGAAGAAGAAGAAGAAGAAAGAAAGAAAGAAAGAAAGAAAGAAAGAACGAAAGAAAGAAAGAAAGAAAGAAAGAAAGAAAGAAAGAAAAGAAGACTCTACAACACAAATAATGAATAATGAATAATGAATTTCAGCCTTTTTTTTCCCAAAATTCAACCCCTGAGAGCTTTATGAACACGAAGAGCCCACAAAGAATTTCAGATTTTTTGTGGAGAAACATTGCACTTTTTTCATTTACATAATTAATCAGCAATTCAACAAAATTAGTAAAAACTAAGGATTATTTGTATCAAATTACGATATTCACGTAAGCGAAGCTGCGATAACAGCTAGGGATGCATAATAAATTTAATTTTCCTCTGTATGTTTTAACATTTTCCTGGTGCAGAATATGAATAAAAAATTCTCGGGTTGACAGTCAGGCTTGAAAATCTGTTGACTCCGAAGTTTCAGAGGCTCACGTTGTCTCCTGGCTGTCAACCTAGAAGCCTTATTCTTAAGCTACCTCTGTTGTTATCTATATAGCTCAATAATGCACCGTAGTATATTTTATGCTGTTCAGCACATTGCATTCTGAATTGTTTGAAGGCAACCAAACAAAATACGAGGGATGTTCCGAAAGTAAGTTTTGTCTTTCATTTTAAAGTGAAGATGGTAGCCTACAGCAGTTGAAATAAACAATCGCCATAAGAATCCACACCCGTTTTTGGTTCAACGACGGAAGGAGCGTCAGCGGAGGAGGAATGACGCATGCGTAGAGCGCCGAAGAAGAGAGAGTAGCAGCAGACCAGCGTGCCTGAGGTTATTCGAGTACAACTCACAATGGTACATAGACGTGGTCGCCAATGGAAGTGCGTACTGTTATGAGGTATGAATGGGCACGTAGGACTAGTGTGTCCGTCATCCATGAAAGCCTACAGACCATATATAGTGGTCAAATGGTTGATCGCTGATGTTGCATGTTTAGGGAAGGAAGGCAGGATAACAGCACGCACTTCCATTGGCGACCACGTTGTCAGTTTCTCATTGTGATCTGTACTCGAATGACCTTGGACACGCCGGTCTGTTGTTACTCTCTTTTTCGGCGCTCTACGCATGCGTCATTCCTCCTCCACTGAAGCTCCTTCGTCGTTGAACCAGCAACGGGTGTGGATTCTTATGACGAATGTTTGTTTCAACTGCTGTACCATCTTCAGTTTTAAAAAAATGACGAAACTTACTTTCGGAACATCCGTCGTACCTAATTGTGATTTAGCAGCGATCGCAATATTCAATAATGCTCCTGTCTTACACGTTGGAACAGATAATGAGAAGAACTCTATTTATAGTTGCTTCTATACATCCCTTGTTGCGTTGTATTGCTAATCCATACCACTAATTTATCCTATAATCGACTCAAAATTGCTAGTTTAGTGTGATGCTATTTTGCAGGCAGTCACTGTTGAATCATGGCGGATAAATGAACTTAATGGTTTTCAGAGCAAACTAGTAACGAATCAATGGCCACAACTGCATTAATTCAGAGGTAGACTGGAGCAAAGTATAAATAGCAGGGAATGACACATTGCACCTCAGTGTTAAATGCATGGTTAATTTTTCAATATCTATTCTGAGAGTAAACAGAATCAATATATTTTTCGATGGGGTTGAAGTAAGTAAAAATGTACACATATTTTATTACTGTCAAGATGCTTTCTTAAACAAATAAAGTCTTCCAGTGTGTATTGTAACCAGTGCCAGTTATTATACGTATTGCTTTTTTTTTCCGTAAGCCGAGAACTTTCGTAATGCCTGTACCATTACCCCAAAAATGCCATAAAGCATAATGTAGTTTCCAGCTGTCATTCTAGCGGTAGAAAAGTGACCGTTTTACAATACACAGAAATGTGCTATTTTATATAAGGTTGAAGGTGATATGTTGTCACGTAGCGAATGGCTGCGTGCATAATAGACGATAAGAAACCATTTCTAAACAAAGGAAGGGTTGGGGAGACTTCGATTAATCGATATTGAACCCTGTTATGACTATCGATACTGCCCTGAATTTATTTTGAATTACAGAAAAAAGAGAAGTGCGCATGCGCCGACGGTGAGTCGACGGGAGAAGAGCTGATCCGAAAAAGACAGTAAGGAGTACGTGCCTGACTACGAGTGAGAGAAGTTGAAAAGGCAGAAGGGAGAAGACGAGATTGGGATGTGTGACAGCGGTAGAGGCGGTCTGGCATAATGGTGTGTCAGACTTTCATCTAAAGGAAATTCTGGTTGTGAACTTCCTTGACACGGCTATATGGAGATAGTCATTAATCAGAAGAATACACCAAGTCGGCCAGTACGAGACACCGCTACAGCGAACATCAGCTGTGAGAGTGAGTCGTGACTGCTCGCTCTGAATAAGAGCAGATATGGACATCAGGAAGTAATGGGAGACAACTCAGGATCGGAGGATAAGTTGGACATCACTGGTTGAGTATAATAGTCTAGACTTTTTTTCTTATTGTTTGAGGAGTGAGAAAACTGAGATATTCCTTTTTTAAGGATGGTTTCTAAGTCATGTATGGCAATCAGACGCCGTAGGGTATGATAGAAGAATAGAATAGAAATATAGAAGTGAGAATTCTAGAAGTAAAGTGATGAAATCCAGTAATCCAACTACTTTCTATTTCTGGTCTAAGTTAATTATAAAAGAGCAGTCAAGAGCCTAACCGCTGAAGGCTACAGATAGATCTCTTCACTTTAGGGTTTCATGGGTGATTGTTCCACGAATGAATACATAGCTAGGGGCAATTGGTGATGCTCATAGAAACTTTGTTATTTTTGAGACAGGACGCGAGGGGAGTAAGGAAGAAAAGTAATTAAGGGGCATGCTTAGTACTTCTTACGAGGGCCCCTCCCACTTGGGTTTCTTTCAGGTGACGGGTGACTATCTATAAATAGATTTCATGCTGGCCTGTAATGTTAAGTTATGTTTTTTTTATAGAGATTTATCTACAAGCGAAGGTGTATGGAACATGGTAGAGGGGGATAAGAAGTGGAAAGATTGAAGGGCAAAAGAAGGCCTACGAGTGGTAGTGCATTAGGTGTGTACCATTGGAAAATTTACATGTTAGGGTAGAAGTAGAAGTCACTAAAGGGGTTATAGAGAAGCTTACTAATCTGGGCGTGAATTAGTTTCAGTTAGAATTCTAGGGAATTTAGAGACAAAAGAAGATTGGGTGCCCATGCTAAAGAGTAGTAACGTAAGAAGTAGGAAAACTAGAATAACCACCGAGTGAATTAAATCAATGGTATAAGCTGAAGGGAACTCTACTTAAAGAAAGAAAGGGGTTAAAAGATAATAGCTGATGACTGGTCAGGTTAGAAAGAGGAGAGTGAGTTGAAAGATAACAACACATGATTGGTTAGGTTAGAAAGAGGAGAATAGGTAATTACGAGTAGTGTACTGATAAGTAGTTTATGAACAAGTACTAGAGATTGTAAGGGTGAGGTGAGGGAACGCCGGAAGTATCCCGAATCAAACAAATAAAATCTGGTAGTAGGCAAGGCCTATACTAGTAATATATAAAGAAAAGAAATTTATGTGAGATTGTGAAAGCCATCGATGTTGGAGGCGAACAACGGCCCCACGTGCCTCTAGGAGAGAGTGTCAGGGACCTCTGACATCGATTTACAAAATTTTATTTTTGTTTGCGGCCCATTAATATTTTCCCGGTTGCAGGAGAGGAGTCAGATTGTTTGTAACTCAAGATCTAGACGTCGCTCCTGTATCGGTGGTCTATCGCCACAGTCACTCTGTGGGTATAGGCCTAAACTTCGATTTCTTTCTTCGTGAGACTGTCTTTTCTATCTATCTTTAAATACAATTCTTCATGGACTAAGCTGACAAATAGACTAATATAGGAGACATAGGTGGGATTATTGAGTGTAATCTGTAGAGTAAGGACTGGATTATGAATTGAAAACCTTTATTTATTCAAGAAAAAAAAAAACCCAGTATAATATATATATTGAACTATCCTGAAGTTGCAAATGTAAATGACTACACAAGTCAGTAGTAAATTAGAAGAATAATACAAGACGTTCTAGTAGATACCTGAAAAACAAAGAAAGAAAATTAAAGTAATTAATTAAGGATTTGTTATTGTTGAACAGAGAACGTACTTATATAGTTAAAATTGGGTATACTAACCTTGAATAATCAAATATTATCCTACCAATAAAAGTGTTGAATGGTTAATGTAGTGTAAATGTAATTTATTGTATATAAGATTGTTATTGTTGAAAAAAGAAAAAAAATAATATATTAAATAAAATACGGTCGTTGTTACTTAAAGCAAAGTAACGTGAAGTCCACGTAAAAAGTTTGGAGCCCATATCGTGGGGCTGAGTAGTGTTAAAACAAAACAGTATTGCTAATTGTTGCAACTTAATTTAGTTAAAATTGTTAAAAAAAAAAAAAGAAACCTTTATTCAGTTGAAGTTCCATATTATGATAGCCCATAGCGTGAGGCAGTGATAGTTTGATATCCTAACGTGAGGCGAGATAGGGTTAAAAGAATTTTGGGAGTTAGGTTAGTATAACTGAAATTTATTCTCAAAAACAAATAATAATAATAATAATAATAACATATTTTTGGGAAAAGAATAACGACTATTGACAAGTAAGGACTTCTATAGATGACTAAGACAGACGACTGAACTATTGTGTTCTAATCTTTTTTTTCCAGTGGTATTGTTAATATATAAATATGGCTACTTATGTTGATCCGTATGCACAAATAAGAGCAGCTGAGCTAACCCAAGCTATTAGGAAGTTGAGGAAGGCGGATTTAGAGGCAGAATGTGATAGAGTAAAGTTACCGACCACAGGTACAAGGGATGAGTTAAGACAACGCTTGTTAGATTATGCCCGTAAGAACCCTCAGTCATTTCAAGTGTTAATTACGGCTTTTGCTCTGAGTCAGGAAGTTTTGGAAGAAGATTTAGTTGAACATAATATAACGGTACCACAAGATTCATATGGAGATGTAGTGTATACATGGGTTAAGTTAATGCGTAGGAAGGCCATGGCGGTAGCTGATTCAGAAGAAGTTGTACCAGTAGTACCATCGTTTACAATTCAGTTAGAGCCACATAAACCAAATACTTTGGATCTGGTTCGTAAATGGAACATTAAATTCAAACCTGGGGATAGTATTTACTTATTTTTGGAGAGATTGGAAGATTTAAAACAAAGTTCTAAGTTACAGGGTGTAGAGTTATTGTCAGTATTACCCGAAATTTTACAAGATTCAGCTTTACTTTGGTACAGGAACAGATTAACAGATTGGCCTACATGGGAAGCTTTTTTGAAAGAATTTAGAGAATATTATTTGCCTATTGATGAGGAAGACTCGCTTTTGGATGAGATTAGACAGAGAACGCAAGGTCCCAAAGAATCGATTTTTGATTATGTTAATGCTATTCAAACGTTAATGAGGAGGCTGAGTACTCCAATGAGTCCTCAACAAATGATGAAGACTGTTATCAAAAATTTGCGTCCTGATGTAAAATTGTACCTTAGACCTGCAGAGATTCAAACTATAACAGATTTAATACGTGTAGGTAGACAGTATGAACAAATATTGTTAGATTCTGAGAGATATATTCCTCCTCCAACGCAGGTTAGAGCTACAATTAAAGAAACGGCTTATAAACCCCAGAGACAAGTTGTTATCCCTTCAGTTCATACAGCGCTAGGAATTCAGGGAAAACAGGAACTTCCATCGTCCGAGTTACAAAAGAAACCCAATGTTAGTTTTTCTGCAAAGACGTGGGATAAGGAACGGAATTCAAGTCCTGTAAATGATTCTAGAATGGTTAAAGTAATAGAAAATAAAGAGAGACAGGATGAGTCGAGGGATAATGGTAAAAACACCACTTTGCGTTTTTCAAATAATCAGCGATGTTGGAATTGTGATAAAACAGGACATAGACAGTTCGAGTGTAAGGCACCTCGTAGAGTTACTCCACGCGCTACGATTAAATGTTATAATTGTAATAAGCTTGGACATAGGTCTATTGATTGTAGGATGCCCCAAGAAAGAAAAGTTAGGCCTACAAATTCTTTAAGACAATTAACTAAAAATCAGGCTTGTGTGATGTTAAATATAAATCCTACAGATTTAGTTAATGGAGATAGATGTTTTGTTGAAATTTTGCTGGAGGATATTACATTTATTGCTTTAATAGATTCAGGTTCAGATAAAACTTATGTGGGAGAGAAGGGTGATTTTTTGTGTAAAATGTTAGATTTAGCAGTAGAAGAATCTGAAGTTAGGGTGGTGCAACTAGCAGATAAAACTTATAGTTCTATAACAGGAGAGAGAACTTTTGAGATGAAATTGCAGGACAGGATCTTTCAGATAAAATGTAAAATTATGCCAAATTTAGCAGTAGATATGATTCTGGGCATGGACGTTTTGAAACAAATTGGGTTAGTAGTAGATTTGCAAGATGGGACTTGGTATTTCAAAGATGAACCAGCAAAAATTTTTCAATTTGTTAAGGCTATAGATTTAAAAGAAGAAGATCAACTACATAATATTCTTACTTTACCTACACCTCAGGAAAGGGACAGATTGAATATGTTTTTGGAAAATCAGTTACAGAAATTTGATCAGTGTACTGGACTTACCGATCTGATTTCTCATGTTATTGATACAGGCGATGCAAAACCTATAAAACAAAGATATTATCCAGTATCACCCATTTTGGAAAAAGTTATACACGCGGAAATAGATAAAATGTTATTGGAAAAAGTTATAGAGCCTTCAAATTCACCTTGGTCGTCTCCGGTAGTTATGGTAAAGAAACCAGATAGAACATGGAGGTTCTGCGTAGATTTCAGAAAAGTAAACAATTGTACTAAAAGAGATAGTTATCCTTTGCCATACATTGAACATGTTTTGAGTAAATTACGACATGCTAGGTATATCAGTACAATAGATTTGAAAAATGGGTATTGGCAAGTTCCATTAGATGAAGCAAGTAAAGAAAAAACAGCATTTACCGTACCTGGTAGAGGATTGTATCAGTTTCGAGTTATGCCTTTTGGAATCCATAACGCACCAGCCTCGTTTCAAAGATTAGTTGATACTATATTAAGAGAAGAGATAGGAGAGAAATGCTTTTGTTATTTGGATGATATAGTACTTATTAGCGAGACATTTGAAGAACATTTGTCCTTGTTAGAAAAAGTCTTAGAGAAATTAAGAAAAGCTAACCTGAAAATTAATAGGGAAAAATCAAAATTTTGTAGAAGTGAATTAAAATATTTGGGTCATATCATTACTCCATTAGGAATTGCTGTAGATTCAGATAAAATCTCGTGTATCCTTGAGTATCCAGCCCCTACAAAAGTCAAGGAAGTACGAGCATTTTTAGGATTGGCTTCTTGGTACCGACGATTCATTCCATTTTTTCCTGAAGTTGTAAAGCCCCTCACTGCACTTCTGAAAAAGAATCAGAAATGGCGTTGGACTAAGGAATGTCAGGAATCTTTTGATGAATTAAAATCGAAATTATCTAGTAGTCCTATATTAACTTGTCCGGATTATACTAAACCCCTAGTGCTACAGACCGACGCTAGTTTTTCAGGACTAGGAGCAGCATTAATTCAGACAGGAGAGGAAGGAGAGGAAAAAGTAATAGCTTATGCTAGTAGAACTTTAACAGTAGGTGAGCAAAAGTGGGCAATAGTCGAGAAAGAATTGTTAGCTATATTGTGGGCAGTTCAAAAGTTTCGTCCTTATTTGGAAGGTTATCATTTTAAAGTATATACTGATCATTTTGCTCTGAAATGGTTAAATACATTACAGAATCCGACCGGACGATTAGCTAGGTGGAGTTTATTGCTCCAGGAGTATGATTTTGAAGTAATACATAGGCCTGGTAGATTACAAAAAGTTCCGGATGCTTTATCTAGAATACACGAAGGGAAAGTTCAAGAGAAAACGGTAGAGGAAGAATTTTGCCTCTTGTTGACTGATAACTCTGAAGTAGTGGAATGGGAAAATATACAAGATGCTTGGTATATTAAGCGGAAGGAGCAAGTACAAAGTAAACCTAAATTTTGGCCAGATTGGAAGGTCGTAGATGAGAAGTTGTACCATTTAAGATTAGATCAGTTAGAACAAACTTTAGAGGGAACAGTGAATAGGTGGAAATTAGTTATTCCGCAAGATTTTAGGATTAAAGTATTGCAGGAATGTCATGATGCACCTACTGCAGGACATATGGGGATAGCTAAAACTTTCTTTAGAATAGCAAACAAGTATTATTGGCCGGGAATGTTTAGAGATGTTGCTAAGTATGTTACTGCTTGTGAAATATGTCAGAGACAGAAGGTGTTACAAACGGCTCAAGCAGGACCAATGCATTTTTACCAGAAAGAGAAACCTTGGATGACTGTAGCTACAGATTTGTTGGGACCTTACCCACGTTCCAAAAAAGGGAACCGATACATTGTAGTATTTCAGGACACCTTTACCAAATATGTAGAATGTAAAGCGTTAAGGAAAGCAACCAGTAGAGCAGTTACGGAAGCATTTTATGAATTGATTATCCTTAAATGGGGAATTCCGGGATATTTGCTGATGGATAATGGACCGCAATATACTAGTAAATTAATGCGAGAGATAGCTAAAGCTTTTAATATAACTCCTTGTTATTTACCTGTATATTCGCCACAAGGAAATCCAGTAGAAAGAGTCAATAGAGTATTGAAAACAATGATTTCTAGTTACATTCAAAAGGATCAAACAGTTTGGGACGTGTATTTGAGAGAATTTAATTTTGCTATAAATACGGCTAAGCATAGTTCCACTGGATGCACTCCTTATATGCTAAATTATGGGAAGGAGCCTGAAATTATCAGTAGGATTGAAAAGGTGGAAAACCAACCGATTCATAAAGAAATCCCAAAACTTTGGGTGGAAAAACTCAATAAATTGAAAACGGTACGTTTGATGGTTAGACATAACTTAGAAACCGCCTATAAGAATTCGAGTCATTATTATAATCTTCGGAGGAGAGAGGTGAAATTTCGTCCAGGAGATCTAGTGTTAAGAAGAAACTTTAAATTAAGTGATGCCTCACAAGCTTATACAGCAGGTTTAAGTGCAAAGTTTGTCGGGCCCTATATTATAAAGAAAAAGTTCAGTGAAAATAGCTACGAACTGACAAACCGTTTTGGTAAAAAGTTGGGGAAGTGGCACGTCAAAGACTTGAAACCCTTTGTTCCTGGATAAACATTCTTTAAGGCTGGTAAACTAAACAAAAAAAAAAAAAAAAAAAAAAAAAAAAAAAAAAATGTGAACAGTGTTAACATTATTTTTTTTATGGTGAGTGGGGGAAGAATGTCACGTAGCGAATGGCTGCGTGCATAATAGACGATAAGAAACCATTTCTAAACAAAGGAAGGGTTGGGGAGACTTCGATTAATCGATATTGAACCCTGTTATGACTATCGATACTGCCCTGAATTTATTTTGAATTACAGAAAAAAGAGAAGTGCGCATGCGCCGACGGTGAGTCGACGGGAGAAGAGCTGATCCGAAAAAGACAGTAAGGAGTACGTGCCTGACTACGAGTGAGAGAAGTTGAAAAGGCAGAAGGGAGAAGACGAGATTGGGATGTGTGACAGCGGTAGAGGCGGTCTGGCATAATGGTGTGTCAGACTTTCATCTAAAGGAAATTCTGGTTGTGAACTTCCTTGACACGGCTATATGGAGATAGTCATTAATCAGAAGAATACACCAAGTCGGCCAGTACGAGACACCGCTACAGCGAACATCAGCTGTGAGAGTGAGTCGTGACTGCTCGCTCTGAATAAGAGCAGATATGGACATCAGGAAGTAATGGGAGACAACTCAGGATCGGAGGATAAGTTGGACATCACTGGTTGAGTATAATAGTCTAGACTTTTTTTCTTATTGTTTGAGGAGTGAGAAAACTGAGATATTCCTTTTTTAAGGATGGTTTCTAAGTCATGTATGGCAATCAGACGCCGTAGGGTATGATAGAAGAATAGAATAGAAATATAGAAGTGAGAATTCTAGAAGTAAAGTGATGAAATCCAGTAATCCAACTACTTTCTATTTCTGGTCTAAGTTAATTATAAAAGAGCAGTCAAGAGCCTAACCGCTGAAGGCTACAGATAGATCTCTTCACTTTAGGGTTTCATGGGTGATTGTTCCACGAATGAATACATAGCTAGGGGCAATTGGTGATGCTCATAGAAACTTTGTTATTTTTGAGACAGGACGCGAGGGGAGTAAGGAAGAAAAGTAATTAAGGGGCATGCTTAGTACTTCTTACGAGGGCCCCTCCCACTTGGGTTTCTTTCAGGTGACGGGTGACTATCTATAAATAGATTTCATGCTGGCCTGTAATGTTAAGTTATGTTTTTTTTATAGAGATTTATCTACAAGCGAAGGTGTATGGAACATGGTAGAGGGGGATAAGAAGTGGAAAGATTGAAGGGCAAAAGAAGGCCTACGAGTGGTAGTGCATTAGGTGTGTACCATTGGAAAATTTACATGTTAGGGTAGAAGTAGAAGTCACTAAAGGGGTTATAGAGAAGCTTACTAATCTGGGCGTGAATTAGTTTCAGTTAGAATTCTAGGGAATTTAGAGACAAAAGAAGATTGGGTGCCCATGCTAAAGAGTAGTAACGTAAGAAGTAGGAAAACTAGAATAACCACCGAGTGAATTAAATCAATGGTATAAGCTGAAGGGAACTCTACTTAAAGAAAGAAAGGGGTTAAAAGATAATAGCTGATGACTGGTCAGGTTAGAAAGAGGAGAGTGAGTTGAAAGATAACAACACATGATTGGTTAGGTTAGAAAGAGGAGAATAGGTAATTACGAGTAGTGTACTGATAAGTAGTTTATGAACAAGTACTAGAGATTGTAAGGGTGAGGTGAGGGAACGCCGGAAGTATCCCGAATCAAACAAATAAAATCTGGTAGTAGGCAAGGCCTATACTAGTAATATATAAAGAAAAGAAATTTATGTGAGATTGTGAAAGCCATCGATGTTGGAGGCGAACAACGGCCCCACGTGCCTCTAGGAGAGAGTGTCAGGGACCTCTGACATCGATTTACAAAATTTTATTTTTGTTTGCGGCCCATTAATATTTTCCCGGTTGCAGGAGAGGAGTCAGATTGTTTGTAACTCAAGATCTAGACGTCGCTCCTGTATCGGTGGTCTATCGCCACAGTCACTCTGTGGGTATAGGCCTAAACTTCGATTTCTTTCTTCGTGAGACTGTCTTTTCTATCTATCTTTAAATACAATTCTTCATGGACTAAGCTGACAAATAGACTAATATAGGAGACATAGGTGGGATTATTGAGTGTAATCTGTAGAGTAAGGACTGGATTATGAATTGAAAACCTTTATTTATTCAAGAAAAAAAAAAACCCAGTATAATATATATATTGAACTATCCTGAAGTTGCAAATGTAAATGACTACACAAGTCAGTAGTAAATTAGAAGAATAATACAAGACGTTCTAGTAGATACCTGAAAAACAAAGAAAGAAAATTAAAGTAATTAATTAAGGATTTGTTATTGTTGAACAGAGAACGTACTTATATAGTTAAAATTGGGTATACTAACCTTGAATAATCAAATATTATCCTACCAATAAAAGTGTTGAATGGTTAATGTAGTGTAAATGTAATTTATTGTATATAAGATTGTTATTGTTGAAAAAAGAAAAAAAATAATATATTAAATAAATTATGGTTATTGTTATGCAAAGTAAATTAACGTGAAGTTCAGATTTTTGACCCTTATCCTTGTAATGGTTTGAGAGTCGCTGGTTTTTGTGCTAAGTTACATACTTTGGTAGTGAGTATTGAAAAAGGAGAAAAAGAAGAAGCAGAATAAAAAAAAAGAAAGGTAAATCCGAACCCAACTCCCGTCTCCACTGTTAATTTAAAAGCTAGTCGAGGGGCATGTAGGTACATAGCCTGTGTATCTATAATTTAATTTGTGTCTGGGCTGATACATAACAAAAAGAAAAGAGGAAGCGTATTGATGATGGCGCCCGTTAATATAAATTTTCATCAATATTATCAAGACTGGGTAAATTGTTAAAAGAGAGAGAAAGTAGACTGAGAGTAGGAAGTTTGCAATCACCCGGTGTCAAAGGTAGTTGTACTGAACGTTGGAATGTGGACTATGCAGGCAGTGTTGTGATGACACGACAGGTGTATGAGTGACCTTGTTTTGTAGGAGTTCAGTAAACTTATATACTACGATTGAGAATAATCACATATTAGTCGTCACAGATTTTGGCGAAGAATTTTGGCGAAGATTTAATCCAAGAAGTTAAGGAACTTTATAGCATAAAGTAAGAAAAGCCCGTCACAATGTTAGAATTGAACATTTTCTTCCGTCTCTTCCTATAACATCTCATTTTTGCCTTACTCTGTGAAATCTGATTTCAAGCAAGCCATCTCTAGGCTCCAATCCAGTTACGTACACGTCACATGATTGATGGGAAAATGTTCTTCAATTTCTTTCAGTATTCAGTTGTCGAATTCCACACGATACGTGAATTAGACGAATGACGCCTCCGGATTTCTTGGAGATTTTTTCTATCCACGAAGTCATTTTAAAAGTATTAATGTAGCCTAAGAGGCATCGCAATGTTACGAGTACATTCCTTCCGTGTTAATGTACAGGTACTCCATTACTTTTTCCAAATGTCTTGAACAAACGTGAACTCTGTCACTTTCTTATTCACACTATAGCATATGAAAATATATTTTATCCAACTACTTACCTCATATGTTTTTATTTTGATTTGGATCAATAACATATTATAACTAATTAAGAATAAGTCTGACACTAACAAATTTTAACATTTTACGTACATTTAGTCATATTCCAAGCAATTGAAGAGTAGCCTATAGGGAAAGAAATATGAGGGTACATTTCAGAAGAAAAATGACTTAACACATATTCCAATATAGTTATTTATGTATTATAATTCATAGGTGCATCTGAAAGTGAAAATAAAGGTGAGGATAGCATTTTATAACCATAATTGAGAGCACGACAAATTATCCTGATGATGACGAAAATCTGAAAGTCCTAGGGAACATACAATAAACATAGCTGAGCTGAAGGTTTTAATTAAACATTTTCTTTTAGTTTATAATTGCGAGAGCTGTAAGGGGAAGAATAGTGAGAGTGCCAGCGAAGGAATTTATTTTCTCAGTATTATGTTTCGTGGACATTCATCTTTCTTCCCCTGTCCTCTTCAATATTAATCTATTATAAATCATACTGCAGATCCAAATCCAACTTGATAAATAGGACCTTCTTTTATGTCTTTTCCCGGCTTAATGACCAATTTTCATCGTCAATTTTCTTCCGTTTTCCCGTTTACCTTATTTATTTGTTTGCCTTTCCCTACTCTGAAAAAATATCCATGAACAAGTGGGACTCAAACTCACAGACTCCTTCACCAAAGCATCATGCTTTAGCTAGCGCGGCTAATAAGATCGGCAAGGACGTTGATCATCCAAGTAAAGCATAAATAAATAACTACATTATATCCTGCGCTTGTACCATGCATTTGCATTAATGTCTTGTGTACTAGCGTGTGCGCCGCTAGGGTCGCTGCAGTCAACCGGCAGCATTTTTTTATTTGTTATTTTTTATATCTTTTTAATTTATTTTATTTATTTATTTATTTTGTTACTGTCGAGCTTCGCAACTGTATGAAATCTTAAAATGTGATAAGACTGTATAATGCAGGCCTTTCCAACTGAGGTGCTTCCACGGCGCAGGCCAGCACCTGTGTAGTACCAGAGGCAGCTCCACAGGTCTAGCCAGCGCTCTGCTTACGAAAGCAAATTATTAACAACAATTTTATGAACACATAAACACATCATTTACTCTCTACTTACATTATGTTTCTGGACATTTAGAATTTAAGCAACTAATTTAGGCCTACCAATATTGCGTACAATCGATTTGGCAATGGAAATTCAAAGTACAGCCTCTAAGGCAAACATCAGACAAAGAAGTCCTGGGTTTACTTTCATTAAATTCATAATTGAAAACATCTGTTCGCATGCATAAGTTGTCTCGAACACTGGGGTAAATTTTAAAGCAAGTGCGTGAAGTTTGGGAAATTTCTGTGGACAAATACCTTTGTTTGGAAACATGATGGTGATTTTCAGGACAAAATGTGACGTCATAAATATTTCAAGTTGAGGTGCCTTATCATTAATTTCTTTAAATGGGCATTGTGTTCATCGTGGTCTGATACGCTCCAAAGATTTCGTAAATAGACAAATTTAATGATTTTCATGACGGAAAATTGTCTAAATTTTCGGCTTTAAGTTGATCTTTAAATAATAAACTCTGCATTTTGAAAACCTTAATTCTGTCACACATGGTGTTAATTAACTAATTTCTCCCTTGCAACTAAATATTTAAATCATTTAAATAAGACTTTACATTCACCAACAAAGCGAGGTCAGCTACCCATTGTGCTGTCTGACGAACACATGCAGTATCACCGGCCGCTACATGGGGAAAGAGAGCACCGGGCTGCCGTTGCAGTTGGGCTGATCTTGGCCGTTGGGCTGATCTTGGCCGTTGGGTGCTGCGATGGTGCGCACCAGCGCAGAGTGATAGAGTTGGAAAGGCCTGGTATAATGTGTTGCTGCACAATGAAGGTAGGCCACGGTAGGCGGTCGCGATGGTTGGATCCATTGACTCCTCTCTTACCTTTAAGATTATATAGGCAATAAGCATTCTACTATAAATAAAATTCAGCGCCACAGGTCACAGCGCCGACTCGCCTAACTAAACGTAATCATTTAAATCGATGCGGCACATGTAGATCGATTAGAGTAATCTATCGACTGTTTTGGATTATACGCATAATGGCGGAGAGAGGTAAACATCGTACGTTGGACGGTTGGAAGAGGAAATGTTTTACTAGATCCACGGAATGACTGTGCGTGTGAAGCTTGTTACGTCGATAAGTTATTAATAGTATCGTGTGTTAGTGGTTGTGGATTATCAGTGCACATAGTTTAATGGATGTTTGTAACTGATTCCACTTCGGTCGATAGGCTACAGGTAAGAGAATGGAATGTTCAGTGTTTACCATTTTACGATGTATAGAGAAAGCATTTGTTATTCACGTTTAAGGGGATTTATACACTGGATTTTCTTTGCTTTGCAAATTAAATGTTTGCTTTCAACTACATGTGGGGCACATATAAAATCATGACCTGAATCTTCAGGTTTATTTTTTCATGTCAAAGGTGGTAATTGTCCAGCTATTCTCTGGGCAATTTCTAAACGTTGTAGTAGAAGCATAATTACCAGGATCTTACTAAAATATTAGTGCCCCAGAAATCAATATTGACTATAATAACTTAGTTATTCGTTCCTTTCAAGGTCGCTTATTGGATATAACCTAACAAAAAAAAAAGCATCGCGCCCTTCATAATGCAACGTGCCTTATATTTTTTAGGACAGAACCGATGTACCATAACAAGGATATACGCATAAAACTAGGCTCCCCATTTCAAATGGAAGGCTTCGAAATTCAACCTTTGCTTTGCATATAGTCTAAGCCGAAGTTGTAGGATAATGATAAGAGCATGTATTATTTGTTCGATTCGTCAGCCCTCAATGTTTTACTGCAAACTAGACCCCAGCATGAGTTTCAATAGGGGCGACAGGATAAAAGTATAGAAAGAATAGGTTAAGAAACGATTTGGATAGAAGGAGAGCCTCACAGCTCTACAGAAGTAGTACCAATGAATTAAACAGGAAGCCTTATCACTTTCATACTTTTCTCTCCAAAAACCTGCGATATAATATAATAATATACACATTACCATACCTCGTTTTGTTTTCTCTATGTCCAGGGTAGAGAAAGTTATGTGATTCCATTATTTTAGTGGATTTCATTCTGTAATATTTATTTATAACATGAATTATTTTGATAACTTCTCTTGTTTGTCAAAAGTGCATTTCATTTGTTTTTTCCAAGCCCACCTGATACCATTTGGCAACAATATATTCTGTGATTTGGAATTGATAATTCTATGTAAAAAGGGATTAAGTATTTTCAAAAACATTTAATTTTTGGCATTTAGAATCAGAATTTTTCAAAATCCTTTCTTAGTGAGCACCTACATTATGCAACGAAGGTACTGTCAAAATTCCAAGTCTCTACCTGTTATAGTTTAGGCTGTACGTTGATTCCTGTCATTCAGTCAATCAGTCAGTCAGTCATTCATTCAGTCAGTCAGGACAAAGCCTTTTATATATATAGAGAAGAGATTAAGCAATCAACATTGCGTCTTGTTGCATAGGCTAAATCCTTCGGTTTTTTTTAATTTTGCTAAATTAAAAATAAATAAGGACAAGCTTATTCAAAATACCAATCTAAATTGCAAAAGCCGTGCCTGAATAGGCCATATTAATTTGTAACGGCCTTGTACCTAATTCTTTTGTGAATTTTCATGTTCTCTTAACATTTACATGAACTTAAATAAAAACTTGTTTAAGGGTAGGTCTATCCGTTTTGGTTTGTTCAGATACTATAATAAACTATTACGTTTCGATGATGGTCTGTTATGAGAATTCTGTCACGTCTTTCCAGAAATATTCTAATAGTTAATCTAGTTGGAGTATTTTACCTGTGGTCATGCCTTAACTCCCTTACTTTAATACAGGCCTTATTTTGTTTATAAAAAAAAATAAAAAAAGTAGGACTTAACTCGGCTGAGTTAAAAGAAGATTTTTTTTATTGGGTCTGCACAACACTGATGTTCTAGTCCTGAAATTCGCCTTCACATGAATAAACCAATTTTCTTGCTCTAGGAACTTTCGGACTTGTAAGTTATCTTGTATCAAGATTTTACTGGTTATATTGAGTCACTTAACTTGTCCGCAACTCTATTTCAAAGGACTTCATAGAAACAATAAATATACAGATTTATATTCCAAGTGGGTATTCAAGGTTTAAAGGAATCGTTAAGCCATTTTAGAGAAAATCGTAATAAAATAACGTTAAAGTGCTTATGAAACGAAGAGCGTAAACGAAACATTTGATCTATCATCAATTAATTGCTAACTTAAATTAATAATCTGAATAAATATAAATAAATAAGGCTCATTAATCCCATAAGGGCAAAGGCCTCCTGCCGATCGCAGGATGAGCTCGATGGGAATGAAAGAGCCGACTTTCTTGCATAAATAGACTCTAAGTCCCAAACAACAATAGCATATGACAAGCTGCCTCTCTCGATCTGCAAACGAAAACTCCAACAATATTACATAAACATCTGGAACGCTTGGTACATATCGTCACCTAAAGCCTCCCATACAAAAGTAATCTTCCCGAACGTACCTACCAGACAGAAAACAACCCTAAATCCAACATTCATACTCACGCAATTCCTTTCAAACCACGGAAAATTCCTACAGTACCTGCATAGGATTGGGAAAACACCATCACCGAAGTGCCCATGTTCTGAAGACAACCAAACAGCCATACATCTTCTACTCCACTGCAAACTACAGGATAAACATAGACCACCTTATATGAAAGTTTCCAACATAGTTCTGCAAAAAGTGATCTCATCTCCACGAACAATCAAGTATATATATGAAATCTACAAGACACTACCTTAAAAATTTAAAATGATTAGTTTATGTAATTCCATAGAACACTAACTCAGACAACATGTAATACTTTGTAAATACTATGTATTCTTTTGACTAAATATCCTGCGATATACCCTCAGGGTAAAACGCAGGTTGTAAATATGTAGTTAAATAAAAAATAAATAAATAAATAAATTAATTAATTAATTAATTAAAAAAAAGGGCTACTCGATAGGTGAGCTAGTCCTAACGAGTTAGTGTTTTCCTAGTAAATTATCACAATACAATCGTTATATCCTAATCAAAAACAACGACTGCAACGATAAACTAATGCTACTGAAAGTACTACACAATTCTGAACAATTTCATACCCTACATGTTTTTCGGATCTAATATTGTCTTTCCTAACTGTTTCCTCTTCTGTCTCTGGCTACTCTTGTCCACTGCTTTCCCGCTGTTTTGACGATTAAACTTGACCATTGGGTTATAGAACAGCCCACACTCCTCCTGCCTATCGTGGGATGCCACATTTTTGCTGAGTGGGCCCATCTTTCACCTCAGTTGGATCGCCGTCTGGATACAGTCTCTAATGCCCATCTTCTTTCTGGTATACACGTTTCGAACTCGATCCTTAAGGAATTCCCCAAGATTCTTCTCTCCAACTTCCTCTGGTAGACTTGCAGCATATTTACTTCTCTAGCAGATTTGGACTATGTTTGGTAGCCATACATTAGTGTAGGAAGCATAGGCTTTCGAATACTTTCTTTTTCGTTTACAATCGGAAGGTTTCTATTAGGATTAATCTTAGGGTGGCGTGCACCAAACTCATGCCATTTACTCTTTTAGTAAGCCTTACTTCTTTAGTTCTAACTACTTTAGTAAGCTACTCTTTTAGTAACCGTACTCTTTTAGTAAGGACGGCGTGCACCAACCAGGAGTAAACTAAACTCGGCGGCTTTCAACATAGAGGAATGTACTAAAGAAGTAAAAATTTTATTTACTCCCAGAGTAAATGAACTTACTCCACAAGTGGTGGAGAGCACCAACACGGAGTACGTTACTAACGTAGTAAGTTGTGGAGTAAATAAGGCCAATATTTACTCCTACTCAGGGGGTGGAGTAAGTTGTGGAGTAAATGTGTTCTGTGGCATTTGCGTGAGTTATGAGTTACATATCACATTAAATGGATTACATAGTTCAAACTGAGGATAAGTTATTGAGATGAAGAAGGTTGTATACCAAAAATGAGAGTTGTGGCAGGTGATTTAATAAATATTAAGCAAACCATACCTAGTAGGGCATTTAATAACGTAAATAATTAAGCTCATAAATCCTTACATGAAATTTTGGCGTTTGGAAGAAACGATGTCAGATTCTCACTACATCCATGTGATTTCAGCCAGTCAAATGTGGAAATATCATTGCGGAGATCGGTCCAACTAGGAAGATGTCCACCAAAGGTGAGGGGGAGAGTGAGTGGAAGGGACGTTTGCATTGCACGGTACAAGCAGCGCATGTGCTCTCAAATATCTTCCTAGCTGGATCGGCCTTTAGATGTTGCAGTTCTCCCTAACTTTGGGTCAGAAAACGACGATGTATTTCAAGCTAATCACATGGATACAGATTTCGGCGAGGTATAGTACATTCCAAAAAATGAAAGCCTCCGTTCTTGGAGCTACCCAGAAAACACTTCCCCCTGCTACATAACCATAGAATTACTGAACAATAGGTGATTCTCATTGTTAAACGATTTAATGTAATTGTTGTAAATTAATTTTATTACATTACACTTCTATAGCTTAACTTAAAGCACAACATTGCGAATGCCAGATTATAATAATAATTATAAGAGCTAAAAGTTCAATAGTTGCACCCGCAGTGTTAATGAATAATATGTCCTTTTTTCTAACCCAGGTGTAAAAATGTCCAAACAGGCCACATCGGAAGAAAATTTGACTGACTCTGGGATTAGCGTACATTGAGAAGGGGACACATTGTAAAACCATTCCTTAAAGACTCCCCAAGTCTCGAATGGTGGAGTGAGACGAGACTTGCATGTTTGGGAATAAACTATAACAGATGCTGCAGGTCTATAGTATGCTGCTAACTATTTAATTAACCCTGTGGACAGGAAAGTGAGAAGCATTATAAACTATATAGAAAAAAATGCCAACATGAGTGCCGAAAGAAAATTTTAAGGAGGGGCCCGGAGGTTGAAGCTGCACAGGATCTAGAGAAGTAGTCACTGAAATTATTTTTAAACACACAACCATCAACATAATTATTATTGGAGTTCATAGCTTCCGAAATATTGTACCGCCATTTTTTGTTTAAATATTACATTTCTCAGTTGTAATATTATTATTTTTATAAGGTAATATTTTTTAAGTAAATTACAATTACAATTACAATTTATTATTCCAAAGTACACGAAAAATATATACAAAAGTTGATACACCCCCCGAAGAAGCAGAGCTTGTGTTCGGGGGTGGTTCAGTTATATATTAGAAATACTTATACTAAACAATTACTAAAAAAAATGCATAATTTGGAGAAGTGTGACAAAATGTTATGTATGAAAGGTTAGAACATGTTCTATTTACAATACAAAGGTACGAAGCAATACAACAATAATACATAACAATTTATTTGTTCAAATTTTAGTAAAAACAAAGAAAGTAGGTTCTATCCAAATTTTAAAGTTTAATATGAAAAATGTTATAACAGTAATAGTCGATAACAGAAGTAATAATTATATAAATTTTCTAATTTTAGACCTAAATTGTTTGTTGTTTAAGCTATTTAGATCAGGATGGTTGGTAATAAATGAATTGAATAGTCTTGGGCCAAAACTTGAACAGTGCTTAGCTCCAGCAGTTGTAACATTTTTTGGTTCAAGTAATAAATTAAATTGATTCCTTCGTGTGTTATATACGTGAGATTCTGACTTGTAATTGTCACGATGTTTATGAAAATAATCCAGTATGACGTACTTGTAAATTTGGTCTATGGTGAAAACGTTAAATTCAGAAAATAATAATTTGGAAGAATAGTCAGGAGGCTTAAATAAACAAATCTTTATGATTCGTTTTTGAAGACTAAGCAAGGGGCTGAGGATCGTTTTTGCAACTCCTCCCCACCCAATTATGCCATATTGAAGAATAGAATGAATTAGGGCCAAATAAATCGTACGTAAAACATGAGCTGGTAAACATGAACGGAGAATAACGAATTTATAAATGACTTTACGTAGCCTATTGCATAAATATTCAATGTACTTGTCCCATCTTAAATGTCGATCAATTATGATGCCTAGATATTTCACTTGATTTGATTCACTTAAGGAGGGACAAGTGCAGCTATTAATACAGCAACCAGAATTGTGTATTTTTAAGCTTAAATTTTTACTTACTTTTAATTGTTGCATACCGGTAGCTGTTAAAGCGAAAGGAACTAACGTAGTTTTCTTAACATTTAAGGAAAGTAAATTAAAATCCAGCCATGATTTAACAAGATTTATACCTTTGTTGGAATTTTCGTAAGTTTCAATCCATGAAGAACCACTAAATATTACAACGGTGTCATCAGCATATGAGTAAATGGAGCCATTAAATATATTCAAATTAATCTTCAGTAGGTCATTTATGTATATTAAAAACAATATGGGACCCAATACTGTACCCTGCGGTACACCGATATTTATTTTCCGGAAATCACTGAGATCATTATCTATTCTTGTAGCCTGAGTTCTATTACTTAAGTACGACCGAAATAAATTTAAAACATTTCCTCTAATGCCTAGAGCATGTAATTTTGTCAGAAGAATATTATGGTCTACAGTGTCAAATGCTTTTTGTAAATCTAAAAATATACCTAAACATTTGTTTCCAGTATCTAATTCATTTATGATTTTCGTTGTGACCGTAAAAATGGCATCATCTGTTGACAGGTTAGGACGAAAACCGAATTGATTGTTAGATAAAAGTTTATTATTATTTAAATAACTCATCAGCCTATTCTTTATACATTTTTCTAAAATCTTTGAGATACTTGGTAGAAGGGAAATTGGCCTATAGTTATTTAATTGGTTCTTATCCCCTGTCTTATGAATTGGTACGATTATAGCATTTTTTAAATCTGTTGGAAATATACCTTGCGAAAAACATAAATTAAAAATATGAGTCAGCGGTTTAGCTATGAAGTCAACAATTTTCTGTAGAATTTTATTCGTAATACTATCTATACCAGGAGAAACGCTAAGTTTTAATTTGTTAACAATATTGATTATCTCACTTTCGCTTATAGGATATAAAAACATAGATGAGGACACTTTATCTGGTAGAAAATTATTCAAGTTCGATGTCTTTATTTTTTCGGCAATTGCAAGTCCCACCTTTGAAAAATAATTATTAAATTCATTTGCCATTTTTTGCTTACATTTTAATACGACGCCATCATCACTTATAATTTCTTTTATGACTTTATTATTATTTGGTTCCGTGTCAGTAGCTTCATCGATGAGCTGCCAAAATTTTCTGGGATTGTTCATATTTTTATTAAATTGGTCTGCATAGTATCTAGCTTTCGTGTTTTTTACAACCAGAGTTAGCATATTTCTATAAACCTTGTAATTATTCGACAATTCTGTGTTAGATGGGATGCTTTTTAATTTTTTTGCCATTTTATCTCTTGTGCGAATTGATTTAATAATACCTTTTGTAATCCACGGTTTTATTTTTCTGTATTTGGAAGGAGTGTTTCGGAAATTGTTAGAAGTATGTTTACATATATAGTTCTGTAATATGTTATAAAAATTATGAAAGCTTTCATCCGAATTTTGATTGTTAAGTACATTATTCCAAGTTTCTTTTTTAATATCTAAGATAAAGTCATTATAATTCAAAATACCATTTCTACGAGCTGAAATTTCGTTAGATATATTAGGAGTAGGGAAGCTAGCATTAGATAACACAGCAAAAATCAGATGATGATCAGTGATTGAACTACTATAAACTCCAGAAGAAAAATTCCAATGTTTGTTCAAGCTTTTAAAAAATATATGGTCTAAACAAGAATCAGTACCGTAATTTGTGGATGGCCTTGTAGTAGCATTTAAGTATTTCAGAAATCCGAACTCGTGCAAAATATTAATGTATCTATGACCATTATTGTCCATTTTATTTTCTGTGCATTTGAAAAAGGACAGAAACATAATGCCCCTTATTAGTTTTGTTATCCTTTTTATCCCCCCTTTTTCATGATTTTGTGTAATACTTCTTATTAATATTGTTAAACAGTCAATAAGTATTAATAATTCATTATAGTGAGATTTATGATAAACAACTATAGAATAATTGATTTATCGTTTTTGGGGAAGAATATGTAACTTTAGGAAGTATAAATATTTAAATATATTTTAGAACTTTATTATTATTATTATGAGAGAAATAATTATAATATTGACAGTGAATCAATTATGAAAATCAACTGGAAATTCCAATTGTTTGCATTATAATACAGAAATAGTTTGCACAAAAATACGTACCCATACGTAGGCTACTAAACTGAAAATACTCAATTCAAGGAATTAAAATTAGTAATGAATAAAACATTACTATTAGACCTATTTTAAAACATGAAGATTGTCATTAGTAATATTTGGAACAACACAAATTCATATTCATTTTTACAGCGAACCTTTCCTTTTCATTATCTGGCACTTGAATAATACTGGCAATTGAAATGCACGTGTTCTGCTGCGCTGCACTAACGTTTCTGCTCTGTTCTGCGCAGAATTCGACTACTTCTTTATTAAAAATTGTTTACTACTTTAGTTACAACTAAAGAAGTAACTATCAATTGAGCTCTCCAACACCAACTAAAAGAGTAAGTTACTAAAAGAGTAGCACTAAAGTAGTAAATTTAGGAAGGGAACCTTACGTAACAAAAACCGGTTTGTCTGTCTCACTCTAGCACATACATTAGTATGACTTAAGAGTGAGACAGATGTACTGGTTCTTGTATACTCCAGGTCTCCGTCTTAAATTTACTACTTTAGTAAGATTTACTCCTGGATGGTGCACGCCACCCTTAGACTCCAGAGTTTGGTCCCTTAACTGATGTTCTGTCGAAAGGGATGTTTTGTCCGAGGTCTATGTAGTTTTTAACATATTCTTGTGTTTTCCTGTCAATATTTATTTGTACTTCTGTTCTGTTGGTCGTCAGTTTGGTTTTTCTAGAGTTCACACAACATCTACCGCTCACACAATTGAATATAACTACATTTAATTATTGCAATAATAAATAAATTCAATTTTACAATACTTATATTTTCATTGCATAATTTTTTCCACTATTTTGCTGCAGGAAGAATGTTTGCTTGCACATTATTTACCTACATAGTACCCTCCCAGTTCAATTTACTTATGCCATCAGTTAGGAAGTGCTTCGATACCGCATGAGAAAAATTATTCTGGTTGACACTTTAGGCACCCATGCACCGCCGATTGGATGTCTTCATCAGACTTGAACTTCTGCCCTCCAAGGAGCTCCTTTAATGGACTAAAGATGTGATAATCTGATGATGCCAAACCTGGCAAGTATGGCAAATGTGGAAGGCACTTGAAGCATTTGTCTTCGATGGTTTTCTTGGTTGCAAGAGCAGCATGAGGACGGGCGTTATCATGTCGAAGCAAAACACCTGCTCTCAGCAACCCCCTTCGCTTTGTCACCTTCAGATTTCCAAATCTTTGGACCATCTGATGAAGACGTCCAATCGATGGTGCAGGAGTGGCGTCAACAAAAATAATTTTTCTCATGTGGTATCGAAGCTCTTCCTATCTAATGGCGTATGTGCATTGAACTGGGATTGAACTATCTTGAAAATAATGTCCAAGTAAACATTCTTCCTGCAGTAAAATAGTGGGAAAAAAGGAATTTCTGTTTTCATTTGATTCTCCCTCGTATATTGGAAATGTTCACGCATTAATATCATGTATCCAGTGAAAAAAAAAAGTGCAAGTGATCATTAGACTCAAATGCAAAATGTAGTCAGTCTGAAATGGAAGCCATGAGTGCTCTTGTGTACTTATTTTTCAACGATTCTACTCCGCCATTTTTATGAAGCAACTGAGGCATTTTCCACTTCCCACTGCTTTGTTACGTAATGGACCATATTCCTCTCGGTATTCGATCCAGTATGTGGGTAATGTTGCGGAACTTCATATGAAGCGTAAATTCAGATATATTTTATACAATTTAATGAAGTATTGGTGAATAATAGTGCTATGAAATACCCGCTTTTACTTTAATTTGTTAACGAGAAATAACCGAGGACTCCATTAAGTAATTCTGAATTAAATTGTTTATGTGTCTTCAGCTCTGCCTATCTGTAAATGAACTACTTTGGGTTTTATCATAATTAGCTAATCCAGCATATTAAAATTATTTTACCCAGACAGGATTCTGGCTTCCCCTGGAACCCTAGACGAATGATCAAAGAGTTCTATTATATAGGTAGATAACGCGAGTTGAGGCAGATATTCTCCATGTATATTGTTGAACCTGAAATAAGCAATAAAATATTGATCAATCATAAAGAAATACCGAAATAAAATAAAGTCTGTTCCTCCCATGGTATAAAGGTATAAAAATATATGAAATATGGAGTATTAAAATAAATTCATTAAATGGAAAATGGGCCGGGCAGTTGCAATATAATCAACAGTTTGGATATAATAAAAATTTGTTTAATATATCTTAAAGAAACCAAATCCAAATTGAGATTACTTTAATAAAACCCTGCTGCTCCCAAAAAGAATCCCACATAAAACAAAATTAAGTACCATCGAGCATGATTATATGAACGGTGTTTGAAAACTTTGCTATACCATTATTCATCTATTAATATATTCATCGTTACTTCATTCTCATAAACGATGTTTTCTCTGCATCCGTACCGTAGTATTCCTATGGTAGATGACGCAGTGGTCGGATGGTAGACCTAATCTTTCCACGGTTTAGCGTCAGGGAGTTTAGTTTGGTTATCAAAGTCTAAAAATATTTCCGAGGAGAAATATAGAGTGTTTGAAGTTAAAATAGAAATCAAATATGGTGTAAAACATATCGTGTCACAGAGAAACTGATATGTTTATAATTATTTGCTTACTTGGCAGTTAGAGATAATATAAGACGAGAAGAAGTCCACACCTTCTTTTATTTTTATCTACTTCTCTCGTTCTACGTTTCTACTTCTCTCGTTTTGTATGATTCAAAACCAGAAAAGAATAGGAATGTTCATGGCAGAATAGAAAGTCGTTATTTTATGCAAGTTAAAAATTGAAGGTATGCTTGAAAATCCAGGTAGCTTCACAATTTATAGAAATTTATTTAGCCTATTATTCACAAATAGGACAGAAAAAATCAACAAACATGTTTTTCTGCAAGATAAATGGGCAGCTACAAGCAATAAAACGATAGATTTACGTTAAATAGAGTTGCGAAATTATGTTTGATACAGTAAAAAGGCAGTGGATCCCAACCTTTTTCAGCTGAATATCATGAAATCTTCACGCCCCTTTGATAGTGATGGGGAGAAGGCCTAAAAATGTGATTGTCAGTTCTTTTGTACTTTAAAAGATTACTATAATATCTGTAAAAACAAAATTAATATTGCTCACATCTTTTATTATTCTTATTTATCCTGTGATGCTTTTGCTGTCACACACACACACGTATAAAACACGAAAATGCATATCTAATTATTGTGAATCTTATTTGAGTCTCAGTACAGTTCATAAAAAAGATAAATATAGAAACACAAATATGTCCAATGAAGAGTTAAAAATTGAATATTAGTGAGAGATGATTGGCACTGTTTTGCTTTAACCAACTCTGAGATATTAGGTTTTATGTTTGACAGAGCACAACGCTGATCACTCGTATCTCGTATTTGGATTTCCAAATCATTATAAACGTGTTGATATTACTATTTAATATGACAGGGAAAATATAGTTACAATTTATAAGATTATAAGATGTAAATTCACACTGTTCTGTTATTCTTGTTAATTACGGTATGTGTGTGTATATTTGTTTGGTTAAAGTTAAGCGATTAAAAATTCTTGTCGACTGACAAGGCAACCACAGTCAATCAAAATATGATTTTAAAATTGTTGCACGCCCCCCTAAGAAGAGCCTCACGCCCTCATGGTTGGGAACCCCTGCTCTAAGAGCATACATTCCAAACAATTTTTTTTGTGCCCACCCTTACCCCCGGAGTGCCAAGCAATTAAGCCTAAACCTCCGGTCAAACCAAATTTTGGTAACCATATGTGATGTGTGTATACCTATTGTGCCCTTATGTACATCCGTAGGGGATGTTGATGGTGTGACGTGTTTGGACTGTGTACTTGTGTCTTTGTATTTTGGCGCAGGATAGACCTAAGTGCGGATAGGTCTTATGTGCAATATTTCCCAAGTGTGTTTTTTTAGTAACTTGTAGTTATGTATTATTGAGATTTGTAGAGCGTGTATCTGTTTGAGGGGATTATTGACCAGTCCGGCATTCGCCTAAGAACGAGGGAAATCCCTCAAAAACCTCGTTCGGACTGGAGTATTGGCCAAATGACCGTCTACTTTGGTGTGTTAATTTACTATAGACTTTTCGAGAAGTGCTGTTTTTGCAAAGGTTTTAAGTGCTGGGAAGGTGTTTTTACGCATCCAGAACGTGAGGTCCGGTGCCCAGGTTTCCTCCTCTGCCCTAGCGGCTTCGTGGAGGAGTAGTCGAGCTTCTCGATATCGAGGACAAGTATACAGCATATGATACATGGGTGTCTGGTTTGCTGTCCTCACAAGCGCATAGATCGTCGTCTGTGAGATTGAAGCGGATTAAGTTAGCGGCAAAGTTGCCGTTGCCAGTTAATACCTGTGTGACGAAGTGGTCCAATTTAATCCATCACATATCGCAAATTGTATGAACTATTACTTGATCGCAAAAGGAAATCAATCTTGTCACAAGCTTATAGCCGTGCCAACTCGCTGTCACGTTGCAATTTATATATATATATATATATATATATATATATATATATCTGTTTAGCTCATGAATCAGTGACTAATCCAGTATAAGTTTACCTAAATTTTCGACTAATCCCAAATGCCTATATCTGACATTTTAACGATTTACTTTTATCACTTTAATTTTATCGCAATTAAATGCAATTGTTTTTACGTAAATTCACAAGGATTGGACACTGAAACCTTCATTAATAAAAGGCCAATACATTGAATACAGCGGTTGCATAAATATGATAAAAAGCAAATATAAAAATATTAATCAATTTTAAATGTGGTGAAGTATTATAAATACTATAAATTTAATTATGAATTATAAATAGTAATAAATTATAATAATAAATTATAATAATAAATTATAAATAATAATAAATACAATATTGAAAGCAAGCCGGCACCAGAGAGATTAGTCACAGCTGATCTTAACAGTACGACCACCGCAATAAATCGATTGGATCGCCATCGACTACCTCGCTTACAATGACAAAAAGCTATGTGTTTTTATTCACGTCGTGGTTTTCAGTTCTTCATTACATGCTTATTTAAGTATTCGCAACATAGTCACAATAAATATAACTCGAGGTCCCAATTCTCTCAAGATAAATTCACGAAAATTATCTGGAACTCCGTTGCTGGTGAATTTATCGGGAAAATTCGAACGTCTCGGCGCGAAGAGCAATGTGAAAGAATTACCATTTCATACTAATGTTATAATCTTAGCTGTGTCACGTCGATATGACCTACCCAATAACTTAATATTGTAAAAGAAGTGAGTTTAAAAAAATTGTAGTCACTTTCAAAATGTATCACTGATATATACAATCAGTTTCAACAGAATTTGCTTCACCAGACATGGCCAGCAATGTAATAAAATAGGCAAAAAGAAATGGGCAAACATTATCATTAATATTGTACTTGATAATAAATAACACGGTCCAACAAAAAAGAACTTTTTGTTTGGTGTCTCAGATGTTATACTGGATTTTGCCTATACTTAGTGTGCTTATTCGAAATATGTAAACAGTTTTTCTCTACCAGCTATACTTTTGTCGAGGGGGGATTTTAATCGTGAACTCTTGGTCTAGGAAAACAAACCTTGCTTGATAATATTGCTAGTGAAGGTTCTTGACCATACTTTGGACACGTAGGACGAAAACTGTACGAAGTACAGAAAAACTAAAAGCTGGTTTATTTTCTGGCCCTCAAATTGACAGCTCATAAGTTATAAACGACCGTACAGTATGTGATGGCATCAATTTTCTTGAAAGGTCCCATGTTAAATTGTTATTGTAATGCTAATGTAATGTTAGTGTGTTGCTTTTTTCTTCACATGATTTAGAAGCTACAAATAGGCACTGTTTTTCATTTATATCAAACTAAAATGGGATAATATGCATAATGGTAATATCATATCTCAAAAACTAAAGCTGATAGGGAAAAACTAGTGGCATGTTTGGCATCAGAGACCTAAATATATCCAAGAATAGGTATAAATTCTAAGGTACCAAAATGGCTGTTGGTCTGTGTAATCTATTGATGATAAAGATAAGGTTTATTTATGTTATAAAAAAGTTGATCAGGGAAGCTAATTTCCTTGACCAAGCCTAGTACCGTTAATTCAGGTGGGCCTGGTCCTAAAACTATTATAAGCATACAATGCCACAATATTCAAACATTATTGAACAAAACAGATGAGAATGAAATTAATTTAAACGGTGGTAACTATGATTTGTTTTGTATCTGAGAATATTGGTTTAGTCGTGCAGTATAGATTTAGCCAGTTTAGAAGGATATAACGTATTTGTTCCAGTGTATTTTTTATAAAAATATATAAACATGGTTATTCATGTCAAAAAATGCGTTAATTACATTAATTTTAAATTTAGATGTCAGTAATACATTTTTGGTAATAATACGCTACTTTAAATTAATTAGGCTAAGCGATAATTCATTATATAATATATGATACAAGATATATGGCGTATTATATGATATGATATGATTTAATAGGCCTACTTAAGGTAAAAATACAACGGGTACTCCATAATAGAAATGGCCCGGACAGATCCGGGCCAATTAATCTATAAGATATCAAATTGATCAGTATGATTGCACCCTTCCTTCTTGGCTGCAGTCGAGTTCAGTATGTTCGCTCTACTGCATTACCAGAGCCTGCGAACGTGGACGCGAAGGATAGGATTTTCTGTTATTCCTTTCAACTTGAATGCAGCATTCACAATTATAAATTTCACATAAAGTCCGTACCAGATTATAAAGGAATAACAGACGTTAGGCTCCGTTATCGCTGCTGTGTATTAAACAAAGCATCGATTCACCAAAGACCAGTTCTATTTAACAAAATTAAGCAAACAATAAAATTTATACTAAGAATATTGGGCCCAAGTAGAGCTTAAAACTTATTATCAGTAAAATTTTAAGAATTTAATTTTGATCCAAGATCTGGTCAATGGTCCTATGGTTACTTTAATATGATGTTTTCATCGTAACCCTCAACATTATAGTAAATTACCCTTCATACATCAAAAACACTTCCCTTCATTCGGATTCGTATCTAGCATAATGCTTGCGGTCTCTTCTGAATGATTTGTGATATTTTAGTCCTATCAACTTCTTTAAGTATCGGTACTGTAGGTTTTTCACTTAATGCTCAAGTAAACATTTTATACTGATTATCATCCCACATTAACCAAGAAAACACTTCACTTCTACCCCGGTCATCTCGAGCATGATGTTCGCATTATCTCTTGCAATTGTAGATCCCTCAGCATTTGATGGTCACCATTCTCATTAATCGTTGTGAAGAAAGTCCAGATCAGCTTTATGTATCCTGCAGAAGGAAGTCCATTTTAAATATCGAATTCACATTGAAATTAAATTTCAAATAATACACACATGCATAAACATAAAGACAGTTATTATGAAAAAAAGTTTGCATGAAATTTTGATAATGTTTAGATTGTAATAATTATTTCAATTCCTAGGAGAGTTTATTATAGCTCACACTGAAATTTTTGTATATGAATGTCCCTTGAGTAATGGCTCTTGTCAGAAAGCTACAAAATAAGACGGCAACAATTAACAAATTTCATTTATTATTTTGAAATAATTTTCTCAATAGTGCAATTTCTAAAGTTATACTTTCGCAATTGAAGCATTGACAAATTTCAGAATGGAATTTAAATTTGATTTCTAAACAAATTTCAAATCTGAGTAAAAATAATTATTTAAAAATCATTGAAAAACGTCTTTATAACAGTAAGATTGTGTATTTAAATAAATTAATCGTTCCTTTATACAGATAACTCTAACCGCAAAAGGGCTATGCAGCAGAATTTCTTACCAGTTGAACTCAGGGGACTTGCTACGGATAATGCTCTTTTCCAACAAGGCCTCACACACAGCAGGGCAAAGCTTGATAAAATGTTCCCTGTCCGATTAATTTTAAGATTTGGAGACATCACATGGCCATCAAGGCTCCAGATCTGAGTGACTTCTTGCGGGTTATCTGAAGTCAGAGTTCTTTCAGACACGTCCTGAAATTACAGAAGAAATGAAGGAATGCATAAGAGAAGAAATAAGAATGTTAGATAATACTATATTACACAACGCGTTCCATTTCGAAAAAATAGAACACTGCATCATTAGTGATTAAAGCAGGTTATTTTCTAAAAAGTAAAAGTAAAACTGCATATTATTGTGATTATTTTTATGGAATAAATCTTTTTTACTCACGATTATAACGTAAACATACCGTTAAAAGTGTTTGTGCCCAGTGATTAACTCATATTACGCCAAAGTTAATTTATGAATGGTATTTTATGAAATACTGTATAATTATCTTCTGCTAATGATATTTTCTAATTCGTGTAAATAACTCTCTTCTCTGATTTCAGATGTCTGAAGCATATTTAGATTTATATAATATTTCTAAATTTCGTTGTATATTTTCCATATTATATCCGCTAAAACGTTTCTATTTCCTTGGAAATAAAACGGATTGTTCAATTCTTTGAACAACAGATTTACAATAACAATGCAAAACTGAAAGCTGTATATAAAACTTTGCGGATAGAAGTTACCTTATTTCACTCTCAATCTGGATAGGACAGATAAGGTGGTACGTTTTGGTTTTGTTCTCTCTGCTATTCGACCTCTGGGACTTGGTTTTGTCAACTTCACATTTGTTATTAATTGCTTCTCATCTACAGAACATTGGTTAACCCCAGCAGACCCCTCAAAATTTCAACCCATGGGTATGCATTGGAGCAGTTGGTTGATGCACTGTGCTACAAACCGGAAGGTCGCGGATTCGATCCCCGGTGAGGTAGTTGGGATGTTTAAATTGGTACATTCATTCTGGTGTCGACTCTGGTGTCGAATAAACCTGTGAGAGTAAACCTGGGAGTAAAAGCGGCCGGTGCTTAAGTCTGTAATTCTTAACACCTTCACCTGCCGAATCTTTAAAAATCCCTGTAAAATTGCTTAAGAAGACCTAAGCATAATGGTAAGAGATAACAATAGTAGTAGTCTAGCAATCTATAATAATAAGAGGAAGTATTTGTCTGTCTGTGCGCGATGCCCAGCGAAATCTACTGCAGGCAGAGATCTGAAATTTTAAACATCGATGGACTGAAGGGTGGCCGAATGCACCTCGAAGCCGGATTTTTAATCTTAGCTTTCGTTCGCGAGTTATGAGTGAAAAACTGGCAGAAAATGTTATTTTTAGCGCTATCGAAGTATCAGTTTTCGGTAATACATTTAAATTGTCAAATCAATTGTAGGTGACTTGGCCTTTTTTGACATAACTTGGAAATAAAAGCATCGCTAATTTTTCAATATATCGCATGGAATTATCGATCGCTTCGGTTCTGTGAGCTCACCCTGGTCGATTCATTTGTTTATAATGTCAAGGCCCGCCTACATCTGAAATTTTCAACATAGACGTAAGAGGGATAATGTATATAGGTCTAAAGGGCCAAACATTGATCGATTTGAGCGGATCTCGCTAAATGGTCCAGGGAACTCGAATGTGAGGTCTTTTTCCCAGGCGACGTATTCTAATCGTGGAATGCACTCCAAAGCCGGATTTTTAGCTGTTTCGTTATAGTTATTAATCGTTTAGTTTATGAATGATTCGCTTGTTAGTGTTAATAAATATAATGTTTTAATTATTATGATCTTAATTTTTAATTTTTGAATGAACTACTGCGGGCGTAGCCGTGACTCGTGAGCACTTACAATTAATGATAATAATAATAGTATTCATAATTTGATTAACACTAATTAAGTAATATTATAAGAAATAGTAATACCATTAATAAAAGTAATAATGATAATGTAATAATGCTCAAAATATGTACTTCGGATCACGTCATTGAGAGAAAACGTATATTTTAATCCTGTTCAATCTCCCCTCAAAGGGTAATGTTTAAATGTCACCACTAGCCTCCCTTTGATGTCGTATAATTCTTTAATTAAGTTATTTCAGTGTACGATGTTGGCAGACCCACATTGGCAGAAAGTAATTTCATTATAGAATGTAAGAGCCATGCCAGATTCAACTTTCTTTTGCCACAACAGAACGTAAATATATTTTTTTGCAGGCGAGCATTAGTTCAAGCAATAATGATACACCATAAAGCAGCGGGACCGACTTCAATAAACTGTATTATTTTATATTTTTACTTCTTGCCTAATGAATTTCTTTTCCGCTCTTAAAAATGTATTCCTTGCATACACGTGTGATTTATTATAATTAGGTAGGCATTTGATGATTTTGCATCTTTTTGTGTGTGAAGATTGAAAGGTTGCTCGAAAATATACAAATGCGTATCATGAATTAATTTACTAAATAAGGGCAATTCGTTTTAAATTTTTTTGTATTAATTGTATTTTTCAAGAGGTAGGTCTTTTTTGGGCATTTTTAGGTAATTTTCGGCATTTTGATACTTTCTTTTAAACAAAGAGTTAGGCTACATTACGTTACATTTTGAATTTATAATTATTATTCATTCTGTTGTTAATGCTTGTCTATTACAACTATATAAGCAAATAATGTCCGCAGGAAACAAAGTAGACTTGCGGTATAAGTTGAAGGAATGTCATTTTGAAATTCTACATTTCCAAGAAAATATGGTATAAGCATTCATTACCTGTCTCCCCTACTGTGCACTGAAGTGCCGTTTCCGTGATAATTTTCATAAATACCAATATTTATGAGTGTTTCTTTTTCTATCCATTTGTAAATATCATATGAACAACATTATCTAGAATCTTTGGATTATTTGCAGTATAAATATTTTTAAAAATAACACTTATTTTTTTTTTAATTTTTACATAAGAAATATTTAAAAAAAAATTATTAAAGTTACATCAATAATTCTAATAGTGTTGTTCACTAATATCAAATATACTGGCATGAAAAATCTCACTGCAATATGTTAATACATGTTTGAGTTATGAGGCAAACGGCACTTTAGTGAAATAAATTTGGCTGCCATTTTGTAATGATAATTACCAGTAACTGTAATAGTTCAATTAATTCTGAAAATAATATGCAATTGTAGAACTAGTCAGTATAGACTATAGAGCATGACAGATTTCAAGGCTTCAGAACAATTCATTGCTGAGAAAAAAAATGAACTTCACCTATTTTTAAGCAACGAAAAATGTATGTTCTTCCTTAAATATAAGGGTAACATAAACACCTAGTCCAGAACCCGGGAAGGGGAAATCTCACTACTGAAAAATCTGCACTGCGGTCGGGTCTCGAACCCGGACTGCCGGCGTGGAATCAGGTGCGCTGTCTTCTAACATCCGAGGGGGGACGTTATTAACGTTACTGGGCAATACAAATATTCCATGTCTTTTATTGCCTCAAGCCCAATGGGATAGTATATGTCCAATGTTCATTAAAGCAAAAATTTGAGTTTTATGCCAGTGTTTGTTTACACGTGTTTCGTATAGCCTGCACTTATCTGAATGAATATTTGAGCAACCTTCAGGCTATTAAAAAATCTAAATTTGTAATTTTGTCTTTGTTTGGGCCAATATTCGTGTGTACTTGGATGGTGTATCATACCAGCTTATTACGTCTCCTTCTTATCAATCCATCTTAAGACCAATCTTCTTCTGTTTGCTTAGTGTCAATTCTTATGTCCTCTCAAATCTTTGCCCATATAGGGTTTTCTACTCTGAAAAATATTTGTCACGAAAGACGTTTTATATTCCTATATATGTACCAATATATTTAGTTAGGGCATTTAACGAATGCAGACATTATCATTATTTCCATTCGCAGAACTTTTTTCTTTAGCCTATCTATCGAAATAATGCAGCTTCGACAATTCCGAAAATTATAAGCGCGCGTAAGGTAAAAAATATATTTTTACGATAAAGGTATAAATGAGAGTTTTCATTTGCGAGTTGACTTTGCCAGGAGAAATAAAATTAGTATTATTATTATTATTATTATTATTATTATGTTTGTGAAACGATCTTATAAGAGGGCCTGTAGCAATCGTACGAGCCAAACAAAATAATTTCACCGCGTGTAGCAGGTAACCATATTGGATATTCTAACTTCACTGCCATCTATTGCTGCATATACACATATTCATGTGCAGACAGAGGTTATTGATTTTCCGATGCACAGCTGCCAACAAACAATTGAGTTAACAACTCTTTTGAAACACAAAGTATGGCGATTTTTGCTACCACCATGAGAAATGTTAATTGGGGTCGTTTATTTGGGGTTGCGAATGTCTCCTATGCCTAGAGCGTTGTTTTCAGCAATGTTGAGTATATCATTTAAAGTGAATAAAGTTTTCTGTAAAAACCATATCGGCCCATATTATGAATTCATAACAATGCTTTTAAAGTGCCAAAGGTTATCTTGTACCAAAGAAAACTACTGGACAAAACTAACTTTGCTTATAGTACTTAAAGAAAGTAATCTGTAAAATACATGTAGGCCTACTAAGATGCCGTTGAGCTGGACCAATCGAGTAATAAAATTCCAGCATTTTTTAACCTGATACTTTCAAATAACCTGCGATTTATCTGAATGAATATTTGAACAAACTTCAGGCTATTAGAAAATGTTAACTTTTTATACGTCTAGCTGTTTCTCAATAAAAAAACAAAACTGTATTTAAATGAATTTTTAAGTCATCATCATGGCCTCTTGAATGTTGAAATTTAATCTCTGAACTCTAAAAGGTCAATAAGATTAGTGGCATTCAATACTGCATACGATAATACGTGGTCCCATCACTGAAGATAATTTGGAGGAATTGAAAATGGCCTGGTTTGGAGGAAAATATGAGAATTAGGTAACTCGTAGTAGGCTAGTTTAGACTCTGTTAACTGTTTTTACGAACCTAGTTCAAATGCCACGGCCGAACTTCGAAATATACTGGAATAGAGTGTAGGCCTATGCTGGAAAATACTTTATACCTTTTGAAATGATAATAGAATTTATATATTTTTTAAAGAAACCACTGTAGGCCTATATTTTTTCTTGTGCATTACATGAGAATAATTTCACACTTCCCATGTAAAGAGAATTGATGAGCAAGATCCAAATTGATAGCATAGATTCATCTTTTCAATTGCAGTAGACTATTATACCTTACTTTAATATATCTTGATATTTAGGTCTGTAGATTACATTAAAAGAAAGAAGAATATGTTTAAGATTCCAGAACGATGAAATTTTCAATTTATTTCTGCCTGAGTTTCTCACCAGTAAGCTACAACGTAAATAATTTGAAAGGTAACTCTTTTAGTACCAATATATTATAATAAATTCCATCAGAGGTTGGTTCTAAAAAAAATATTAAATGTCTTGAACAGGAATTACGTTGTCAATTAATATAGAAATTGATTATTATTGATATGTCATAATGATGTAGCCTACTATTAAAATTAAAGATAATAAATAGTATGCCTATTATTGGGTAAAGCCGAAAGGAAACAAGTTTATATTTTAAAGTTATTTTATTTCATTTTATTTATTTATTTATTTATTTCAACATTAAGTCTTGTTGAAATACAATCACAGAAATACATTTTTAAAATATTATGTAAATATAAATTGGACACAACTGTATGATTTATTGCTTGTGTTAGAGAGTGTATTTAACAATAAACAAATGTAATATTGATTATTCTTAAACAGAGAAAGGCTATTTTGCAACATTTTTTACCCGGGTATTTTAAAGTTATTCCTCAGGTTCCCGAGGAATCCGTAAGGGTGAACTCGTAAGGGAATATTCTCAGCGGATTTGTTACCGGGGTGCGCCAGTCCCCTACCTACTTAAACCTAAGGACACACACACCCAGTCCTGAACCGGGGAAAGACATTTTTCACTACTGAAAAATCCCCGCCCCGGCCGGGAATCGAACCCGGGCCGCCCAGGTGGCTGGCAGTCACGCTACCAACTCACCCACGGCGGACCCGGGTATACTACTCTTTATATTCGTCTTGACAAGTTAATAGAGTATCTTTATCAAACTTTATATTTTGCGGAAGGATCTCATCTTCCGGTTACCAATTGAATTATAAAGTTTATTTTACCAGGGAGTTTTAAGCCGGCATCAGAACAGGATCGGGAAGTGCCTTAGGAACCAGCATCAGGAAAAGGGAAACGTTATGTCATCCCTGCTTTAAAAAAAATGAAAAATGATTGCCGCGAGGAACATAAACGAGAAAAATGTCAGAGGTACATTTCAGTCAGGAAGCTAAAACAGTCTATAAAATCGGTCATATAAGGGATAAGAATGAAGGAATCACCAATGACTGAGTAATGGAAAATTATAATTAACTTTTTGTAAATATTTATGCAACAATTAACCTGTAACACTTGTAGTTTTGAATTCTATTAGGTTAAAAAATAAATAAATAAAAATAAATAATAATAATAATAATAATAATAATAATAATAATAATAATAATAATAATAATAAATGGTAACCTCCTTTTAATAAATTATCTGTCCGAAAGACTAGATTGAAGGAAGGAAAATGTCAGCTTTATAATTATATATATAAAGACCTTACGGTTTTATATTCAGTACAACTTATTTCATGACAGTATATCATAAATTGTTTCTGCGTAACATGAAATGAATGTTTTTAAAGTGTGTCGCAGATATTGTTTCTATCTATAGTATTAAACAAATGAACAGAGGCAAACATATTATCGAAAGAACAAAAGAATATCTTAGATTATAACAGATTTAAATCACAAATAAAAAGTTTATAAATTCTAAGACTAATCGAGTACTTTGATATAGTATAAAATAGATATATTGATCACTATTAGACTAAGTAACTATGTTTCACTTCATTAAAATCAAATCTTTTGTTTTATGTTCCTGTGTAATCTACCTCTTGTGAATATAATGTATTGTTATTGTATTTGGAAATTAATGTTTTATAATGCATGTGGTGTTATATATAGCCTTGTAAGGTGAGCTTTGCTCGTTGGGGTTTTCTTACCATAAAAAACACATTTTAAAGAATTTTCCCAGTATAGCAATGTTGGCACTTGTGTAGGCTACTCATCTGATTTTAAATCTAAACATTGATGGAGTTTTAGCAGAATATGTTTTTTTTAATGTAAAAAACTGTGTTTAAGAATTAAGCATTTATATTAAATCTTAACAGCGAGGGTAAATGGCGCTTTTGTTAGTTTTCTTTATATAAATATTCCCCAGGGGCAACCACATTACAGATCGGATGCGTTGTAATGAGTGGCCTACCAGAAAGAATACGTCTTATCCTTACTTATGTGAAATCGCAACTTAAATTAAAATGTCACGGTGTAAATGAATAGCACCGAAATATTTTACCTGTGCATGGAGGGGACATAGACAAGGTACTTTTATTAAGAGATGTTTGCTCTATGGATTCAATTTTTCCTGTTACAGCATAAAATCTGTCAGGGCTTGGCCACCACTAACTTCTAATGTTTGAAAAACAAGTGGAAAACAAAGGAACTTCGTTTTTAACACTGGAGTAATGAATAAAACACTAATGCAGTTGCGGCCGGTCATGTGATTAATCTTTAAATTTTGCAGAATATGGAAACACTAAATTATGATATAGCTATTGATGAATGATTAAGAATCAGATTCTTCTCGACCACTAATAAGGCATGAAGTCAATGTGATGAAAATTTTAACCCTGTTTCGCTTCATTATTGACTTATGAGCACCAAATTTTAATGACTTTAATGCCCTGTAGCATACACATTTTACGTCATAGAGTAAAATTATCCTAATAAAATTTAATTGACTATGTCCCCTCTATACACAGGTATAATATTTCGGTGTTATTCATTAACATTCTGTATACATACCACAAAACATGCTCCAATTCTCGGTCACTCTTTACAAAACTTCTATTTAAACAACAACGAGAGGGTTGACTTCAAATAAAGCACGTCGTAAATTGTATCAATTTCCATGCTTCTTATTAACTACAAGACAATTCTACCAGTCATACCAGTCATACCAGTCATACTTTTTAAGATTACTAGAGAGTTAATTTTGTATAATAATCCCTGTTGACAAATTAAAGGGAGATATTCTTTCCTGGAGAAAGCATGTTTGCAGCACTGTTATCTACAATTAATTTAGCCCCTATTTGGTAATGACAATTTGGCTACGTAGGAAAGTAACCGTTTCCTAAATTAAACAATAACCCTGCATTAACGAGTTACTTCATTAGAGTTGATATCTTAGCCATACACGTCAAGAGGAAGGACGGAACATTTAGATATGGTCGCTAAACTGTAGTTGTTCTGTGCTTTGTTGAATAAATGTTTCATTTAGCTCTTCAAAGAACTTACACGTCTTTACCTAATAACACCAGTTAACTTAATTATTTACAATTGACAAGCTTTCAATTATTTACAAACTTTCTATTACGAATACAAATCAACTTTATAATTATTTACAAGCTTTCTTTTAGAAATACAGAGATAAATTCAAATATTTAATGCATATTTTATTACTGAAAGGTTATAATGTGAATGAGCAAAACTGCTCGTACTCAGGTGCAGTTCTAACTAAGCGACAATGAGCAGAGGGAAGAAAAGAAAATAATGTGACGAAATTTATGAAAAAAAGAGAAAATAAAACAAATACTTAAATTAAATTAAATAAATGTGGCCATATACCTCAGAAAAAGCTAACATATAAATTATTCGTCTTCAAATGCCTAGTAAATTTAGTAGTGGGGTATACTGAGAGTTGAGGGTAATGGCCTACTGATTATTATGATTTTTTTACAGTAGACCAAAATTAATTCTGTAGGCTATTTTAATCCTGGAAATATGAGACATTTGGGTACTATTTGGGCAGATTAGTACTTCATCTAGTGCTGTATTCGTAACACTGGATGAGTACTTTATATTTTAATAAGGAAAATTTGTAAAGTTGTTCAATTTTGGAAATATAGGCCTAAAATTCCGAAAATATTAAGTTAATTTGGTAACCATTATTTTTTACACTAACATTTATCATTGCTTTTTGCGAAAGACAAAGGGGCCAAAGTGCAGTGTTTTCTCAATTTCAATAGAGTCCCGCTATTCCGAACTAATTTGGAGGGAACACTGTTCTGTTTAGCAGGAATTCTTAATAGACAGATTTTATAAGTAATATCAACGTATTGACTTGTTAAGGCGTAAATTAAGTGCGGGGACATCTGCTAGTGTCAGCTCTATACAGCGTTGATCGGCTCGTGAACAGGTTCAGTGAAAGTCGGATGGGACTCATAGCGCAGACGCCCTACCTATCCCTCTCCCTCCCGCGTTCGGAATGGGCGGATTTTAGGAATAGCGGGGTTCGGAATAGCTGGACTCTACTGTAGACTATTACACATGCCACATGAGGAACTAAATTGTCTAGGAGACCCTGCCTCCACTGAAAATTAAATTGTTTAAATTATACGAGGAATACAATAGTACATTGGCTCAACTAATCGCATTACAAAAGCCCGCGACCCTATTACAAATATTTTCTCGGTATTATATTAACATTAATATTTCCTATGCACTCACTATTCTGCGAACTACATTCCGATTAACCTCTTCATAAAACCGTCCAGATTATCAATATATTATTTCATATCGCTCATCAGTACTTTATTAACCACATTGACATAATCAATGGCAAATTTCAGTATAACCACTAAAATTTCGTAGACCTACTACAACACAAAATAATTCGAGGTTATAGTTAGGGGTGGGATCGTAACCACTGATAGCATTAGACAAGGCCTCCCAGCTCAGTTATGACGTCAAACACATCAAACCGAGCCCAGGATGCGGTGGCAGAAAATATAATGATCACGATTCAACTGAGCAGATGTACATGGAATTATTATATGCTCAATATTTTCATATTAATTACGATAATAATCGGTTATAATTAAAGTGGACCTCATAGGGTAGCTATAATGTAATGAGACAAGATAATTTAATTTCATGAACTGTGGCTATATATTTCTTTTTATCATTATAACACTTACGAATAGCCCTACCATGCCGTAGTAATAATTGCATCACTGCTCATTTATTGTAGAGTATATATAACCCATTACAAATCTCTTAAATCATATTATAAGAGAGAAAACATTTTTGAGTCATGCCACAGAATGTTCATATTAACAACAAAGTTCAACTTTCACGTAACATACACAACTGTGAGAATAGGTTTAGTTGACGAAATTAACAATTTAAATACATATTTTAAACAAATATTATATCATTTAAAAGTAATAGCAGTTACAATAAAAATTATACAGTACTTTTATATAAATTGCAATAATCATCTTATTAGAATTATCATAGAAATTTATATTAGGCCTGTGTTATATATGTTTTATAATTTTACGTAAAGCGAACTTATAGGCCTATTTTCAAAGTTACACATGATGTACTGATACCGGGAGAAAGCACCACAAAATGCATGAATATTGCTAGTAAAGAACATCTTGGCGGTAATTTATAAAGTGCCATCAAAAATTTAATTTTGTTGTTCTCTCTACATTGCTATAGGGTTAAGACTTTAAGTACCAGTAAAGTAAAGTAAAGTCATCCCTATACAGGCCATGGAGGCCCAGAGGGGTCCAGGAGGTTGAGGCTCCCAGATTTTGGACATTCGGCACATGAAGGTGGTAAGGTTGTCAGCCTTACGCACCGGCCGCCTTCACCCCCAGGATTGCTCCTGGTACTCATTTCTGTTAGAGGCTGAGTCGACCCCAGGGCCATAGTGCCACCAGAAGGATTAGGCCAATTGAAAAATCTCAACGACCTCATCGGGAATCGAACCCGCGACCTTCCGGTTTGTAGCGCAGCGCCTCAACCACTACGCTACGGCGTACCCCTTAAGTACCAGTACCCTATTTAAATAATAATGCAAATTTAGTAACCAACTCATTAGCAGTAGTAGGCTATAAATAATTACCCTTCCTAAGAGCATATGCATCCGACTAACTTAGTGTTATCAAATTACCCGGTTTGGCCAGATATCCCCCGATTTTAAATGTCCTTTTTCAATCTCCGGTTAAAATGTGTGTAAACAGGAAAGTACCCGGTTTCTGTATTTATGTGCCTGATTGGGAAACTATAGAAAATTGTGCGTCACATTTGAGTAATAAAGGTATTAACTTACTAAAGATGACAGTGCAGTGTTTGATGAAATTACCCGTCTGATAAGGTTCGTATGTGAACAGTTAGGGATAGAAAATAGAACAAAATTTTTATTAAAACAAAAAGTTTGGGATGGATGGTATAATTTTACGAGTATGCACTCTGAGAATAAATTCTCTGAATTGTTGAAAATTTTACAGTTTTTTTTTTTGGGGGGGGGGCGCAATCCCGGTCATCCCGGTCCATAATGGAGTCGTGGAAAGATTGTTTTCGTTGTTAAATATTCATTGGACAGATGAAAGAAATAGGATGTCTACAGAATGTGCCAAGAATTTGATCATTGTCTTATACAATTTAAAGATGTTACTTGTTTTGAGTTCTTTGACAGTATCAAACCTAGAAATGAATTTCTTCGGAAGGTTCGAGGCAAAAAAGTGACCTATGTTTAAATGAAAATTCATTATTTTTATAAGAGCAAACTATGTGTGAATTACCACCCGCTTTTCTCCATTTTGATGGATTTAACAAAATACTGATAGATATTTATTTTTAAGGTGCTCAGTAAATACTGCTATATCGTATGTTTAATCTGCTACAGTAAAATTACTATAAAGTAAATACGATGTTCTCTTAGGTTTAATAAAATAATGTAAAATAATTGAGTTATATGAAGGTATAAACTTTTCTCTGTGAATTGCAGATATCCATTTAAAGTCCCTGGATTTATCTCTGGGAATTTGAAACACTTGGGACAGTTTCTATGGTAGCATAATTACTGGTACAGCAAGGAGAACAACATTTATTAGACATTTTCTCGATTTCTACTAGAATAAATCAACAAGTATACGCTCTTATTCTTTTGTAGGTTGGCTAAACCGTTTTGCGCTAGCCAACGTCGAAAAGTAGTTCATTTGTCACAGCTTGTGGAATCTTTCACTGTTATGACTAGGGCCCGGTTGTTTAGCCACAAAAACATTACATCAGGTTAGTGGTGACTGGGTTATAGCTCTACGCTACCTATCTTGTAAACATGAGAAAAGGGTGACTCGTCTTCAGTGGCGCACTTAATACGTACATCCAAGATAGATATATAAGCATTCATGAGCCACAGATTATTGTCTCTGTTGGACACTACATGAGAATATTATAGGAGAAAAATTCCTCCGGCACTGGGACTTGAACCCAGGACCTTTGGCTATTCGCGCCAATGCTCTACCAACTAAGCTAAGCCGGAGCTCAATTCACAGCGCCAGATGGAACATAGGGCAATCAGTCATAGGAGAGAAGTTCCATCTGGCGCTGTGAATTGAGCTCCGGCTTAGCTTAGTTGGTAGAGCATTGGCGCGAATAGCCAAAGGTCCTGGGTTCAAGTCCCAGTGCCGGAGGAATTTTTCTCCTATAATATTCTCACGTACATCCAAGTTAAAGGACATGTGGTAGAGGCAGTGTAGCTAGTCTAGTGAAATGATGGGCACAGCGTCATAGAATAGTTTGCACATTTAATCGTAAATCACCTAATTAAAATATATTTTCTAGTAAAACGAACATAAATATACACAACATATGCATTAATATTTAGTAACGTTATTCACAGTAAAAATGAAAAAGCAATTGTCTGTGCATACACTTTGTTGCAGTGAATGAAAATATACATTTTGATGTTTTCAAAAGAAGAAGATCTTCTATTTACATCCAAACAAGATCTGTATTGGGAAAAACTTCTCTCTACGTCGCATGACATAACGGGGAAAAATTTAAACAAAATTGATGTATGAAGGTATGACTTCACTCCAGTCCTGGATTTGTCAATAGGTCTTATAGGCCGCGGCCTAGGGGCGGCAGATTTAAGAGGGCGCTCACTTACTTTTACTTTATAACTAATTAATTAGTTTATTTTATTTTTCAATACCTACGTAACCTATGTTTAAATACTTAAAATTGTGTATTACCTACTAAAGGCCTACAAATGAGTGATTATGATAGGTGGGAACTTCTAGGAAGGTGGAAGGGCCTGTAAAGCAAATAAAGTGGCCTGTACCAAATACTATAGAGACAATACCGGACACTTACTGGTAGAGAAATGGGGGACAGATTTTGCAGCACTCCTGGTGGTGCAACCTAGAAACTTGGGGCAAAATTAATATATTCAAAACATATATAAACTGTAATATGCTATTCTGAGCCATTAGGTAGATACCCCTTATACATAACATGCCGAGTCTGGCTATTTCGGCTCTTCTATTAAAAACTGTTTAACATATATGTATCTAGATACTGCAATTGTATTCAGTAGTAGCAGGTTGGGCCGCTAGATGGTGCTCAAAATATTGTCCCCCGATATATCGCAAAGTGTCCTGTATTGGTCTAGATTGTATTTGCCTGTACTTATGAAATGTATAAATCCGACACTGCTTCACTCACAGCAGTATTCCTTGCCTGCTCTCCCCACCTAATGCCACAGGCAGCGCGAGTTGTTTACTAACTCAGAAAGCTTCCTATGCCTTGTGCACCACTAACTTGACGAATTATTGGCTAAACACCCGGGCCCTAGTTATGACTCCACTGCGTATTGCGCTGTTGCATATTAAACATGGCTGCACCGCTCAGCGTTTGCACCAAAGAAGAACAGCGTGCAATGATCCGTTTTTTGTCGTTTGAAGGTATACCAGGAGCCGAAGTCCATCGATGACTTTCTGTACAATGCGGGGGCAATTTTTTACCATGGCGAAACGTTTAGGAATGAATCATCCTTCACACTTGTCCGACCAGTTTTGATCTTTTCAATCCATTCGTACACCCTTAACTCAGTGGAGTCATAACGGTCAAATATTCCACAAGGGGAGATAAATGAACATCATGTCGACGTGCGCTAGCACAAAGCGATACAGCCGACCTAGGAAAGATTAAACAAAATGTTCATATACTTATTGACTTCTACCCAGCATACTGTAATGTCTGACTCGTGCATAGTCGCTATCGAACTACGGTCTGCTGTGGATGACGTGAATATGAAGTCACAGAAGGTCTTGTCTAAATGACTATTTTGATGGGAGGGTTACGAAGGAGTCAGCACGGTAACATCACTTTACATAATGACTGCAGTTGATGTCCGATATAAATTGCCACCAAAATGTTTTTGACTGGAGCAATTTTTATGCACTTTGTAGCGTCATAACTGAGTTGGAAGGCCTTGTCTGTCGTTGGTTACGGTTATAGTCAACCAGTCAAAACCTTTCCTTATTGAATAAGAAGTAATAGAGCTAGGTAATCTAGGTGCTGCTCCTTAATATGTTTTTATGTATTTTTTTATTAAGGGGAAACGGAATAGCTTATCCTTACAATAATAATAATAATAATAATAATAATAATAATAATAATAATAATAATAATAATAATAATAATAATAATAATAATAATAATAATAATAATAATATTTTAAATGCAAGCCGTTAAGTATACATTATACAATAGGCATTGTCAAATTTGCTACCATGTATAGTAGTCAACAGTTTACATATTAAAACTGAAGTTCATATATTCCGTCAGACTATAAAATGGATTATTGCACAACCAAATTTTGATCTTTCCTTTAAAACTATTAACATTCAGTTCTGTTAGTTGAATAGGCAGTTTGTTGTACAGTCTTATACTATTAACAAGATGACTGGATTTCACTTTTTCTAATCTAGAAAACGGCCCTTGAATCTTTCCAATATTTCTAACATTGTAGGGGTGAACATGATTATTTAAAATTAATTCATTTTTGTTTTTGTGAACATACAATAAAAGTCCAAATATGTAATAGTTGTACACTATTAAAATTCCTTCATGTATGAAAAGCGGTTTGCAATGAGTTCTGCCTGGGCTGTTACTTAAAATACGAATAGCCTTCTTTTGCAAGAGTAAAATTTCCATTAACTTAGTACTGTTCCCATATAGTAGTAGGCCATACTTAAAGACACTTTCAAACAAACCAAAGTGTATTTGCTTGATGTAAGACCTAGGAACTTATCACAAATACTTCTCAGTAGGTAAACCACTCTGGATAATCTTTTGCATATACTATCCACGTGGACATGACAGTTCAATTCAGAATCCAGGTGAAAGCCTAACAATTTTACATTTACTTTATCTCTGTTTTCTTTGAGAGTAAAAAATGTTTGTTGGGTTTTCTCTCTATTCACTAAGAACCCATTGCTGGAAAACCATTTTGTTACATCAGTAGACACATCCCTCGATGTATCTTTAATATTATTAATATTGTTGCCTGTGATAATAAAGGTCGAGTCATCTGCATATAAAATTGATTTGGCATGTACATTACACGGCAAGTCGTTTATCATGACCAGAAATAAGAAGGGCCCTAAAATGGACCCTTGGGAACTCCATAATTTGTGAATGCTTCTGTGCTTCTCTCGCCATTTACATCAACTATGTAACTACGTCCAGTTATATAAGATTGAAAAAAATTATGTTCATTATTGGTAATTCCATAATAATCTAATTTTTTTAAGAGTAGATCATGTGGTATGCAGTCTAAAGTCTTACTTAAATCGAATAGTATGGCTAGAGTATATTCATTGGCTTCATAGGTACTATAAATTACTTTTAACAAATCATTTACTGCATCTTGAGTATTTTTTCCTGGAGAAAAACCATATTGAGGTGGGCTCATAATATTATTTCTATCAAAATATTTTCTTAATTGTAGGAGCACAACACCTTCATATATTTTTCCAATAATGGGTACTATAGCAATTGGCCTGTAGTTTTCAGGGTTATTTATGTCATCTTTCTTGTATATAGGAACAGTTTTAGATATTTTCAATTCCTCAGGGAAAATGCCTGCCTTTAAACAGAGATTTATACATTTTGTGAGTGGTGCAGATATGTATTCCATTATAAATTTAAGAACTGTATTAGTTAGGCCATATATATCAGCACTGTTTGAGTTTTTCATTTTGCGTACAATATTAATAACTTCTCTTTCAGAAACTGTATGCCAACTGAAAGCTGTAGTTTGAGTCGAAATTTGGCTGTTCAAAAGTCTTTCCGCTGACACATCAAATTCATTTGAAATCTGTTTGGCTTTGTTGGAATTTTGCTCTATTGAATGAATGTAATAATCTCTAATGGCGTGCTTCGGATCATTTGTAGTAGTTTCTTTTTTTTAATATGCCAGGCAGCTTTACACTTGTTGCTTGCACGGTTAATGTAGTTCATATTGCTTTCTAGTTTTGCCTTTGTTAATGCGAGTTTATATTCACTTCTGCTCTTCCTATACAATTCCAGCACTCCATGATGTTTGGTAGTTTTATACACTGTATTTAAAGCCATGACTTTATTCCTCAATCGTTCTAAGTCTGAGTTAAACCAAGACTTTGATGTCGTATTCTTCACCTTGTTATTGTTACATTTAAAATTAATTATTGGGCAACATATATTAAATACATTTAAAAATTTGTAGAAAAATGTTTTAAAAGCTATATCAGCGTATGACATTCCATTAAAAGATGACACATCTTCCCAAGTCATTGTGCTAAGGTGAAATTTGAGATTTTCCAAATTTCGGCCAGTGGTTAATCTTCTAGATCTTAAAATTGGATTACTTTTTTTTTCAGTGTTTACAATTTGTGGCAATGACAGAATGACTGCCGAATGATCAGACAGCGAAGGGTCAATTACCTTTACAGTATACTGATGTCTGTCCAGGTTTGTTATGAAGTTGTCGAGGCATGCATTTTGTCTAGTGGGAATACCATGCGCATAATAACAATTCACTGTTCTGAGCATATTACTTAATCTTATGTTATTATTATTCATGGTAGCCATATTTATATTAAAATCACCACATACTGCCAGTTTCACATTCATTCTTGTGAAATGAATTAAAAGTGCTTCGAAATTATTCACAAATGTATCTATTTCACCACTAGGTGAACGGTAGACATTGATTATAACCAAGTTGTAGCATTGTACTTTGATAGCTACAACTTCGAAATGCTTCTCAACACAACAAGATGAGATATTTATTTCTGTAAATTCTAGCCCTTCCATGACGAAGATCGCTACACCACCATTTTTCATACGAGAACGACAGAAAATACTCCCTGTTGTATAGCCTGGGATATTATAAAAATTAGATTCATCAGATGCAAGCCAATGTTCAGCTAAGCACACGATTTTATGATTGTATCTGTGGAGATACACCTCCAACTCATTTAACTTTGTTCGAATACACTGAATACTAATGAAGAAAATATCCCGGTTTGTAGGGAAGTTTTGTTTATCACACAAAGACTGAGAACAAGAATTTGTGTTTACTGTTGCGTTATCAGACGGTCTCCGTTGACTGGAATGGGTTGCTTTGGTTTTGGGTACAAAAAACGCCGCACACAAACATAATTGGGCCACGTATCTGGATTCAAACCTTGTTCTAAGTTCTGTTCGTAAATGTCAACTTTGAATGAGGAATACTCTTCCGGATGTCTTGACTGAAGTTGTTCACACTTCACCTCAGGAAAAGCGGGTTTCAAAAATTGGATCACATTCGCTGCACTTGTGCGTGGAGGCATTCTATATACATGTAGAGAAATTGTTTTGGGAATACCCTGTAATTTCAACGATCCAGTATTACATTCATTATTTTTTCCAACAACTGGGACCCGTTTTCGATTCCTACTCACGACTTTAGCCCAGGAATCCTTCTTCCGATTATTATATGGGGATTCAGAATCTTGAACACTATCAGCGACTTGTATAACCTCACTTTGCTCAACAGCAACTTGGTCCATATCAGTCAGGTTATTGATAGATAACTTGCCAGCTTGTCCTGTAGGCCTACTTTCAGTTGAGTAGGTTCGAGTGTCTGTACTTTCCGGTTTACCACCCTTAGAATTGCTTGCTTCACTAGGATTATGTTGCATACCAATATTACCTTTAGATTTGGTAATTACTTCAGTTCTGCTTGGTTCCAAGGGTTGAGGTTTACATCTTAGCTGGGTATGACTAATTAACTGATCTACGTGATGTTCTGATGTAACTTTTGTCAGAAACTACTCAAGCCAGGCGGTTGATCTTGTTACAAAGTCTACATACATAGCCTGTGTCAGTACTGGAGAAATAATTTTTCATGAATATACTTGTTTACTGATATAGCCTACGATATTTTATTTATACATTTTTATCAACATTTTTAAGTACCTCATGACCTGTAAATATTTCATAAATAAACCAATTCAAAAAGCGTGTTTTCAGTGCATGTAAGACATCTAAATAAACACATCCCGAAAACTTCAAGATCGTATGTTAAATTGAAGCTGAGCAAAATGTACTTTTTGTGTAGAAAAAGTAAACTTCCGGGAAACGAGCTACGAAGTTAAAACATCCCTGCGCCATAGTCTGGATCTTCTGAGAAAAATAAACAATAGCGTGGATAGAATTAAATTAAAGAGGATAGTCCAGAGAATATAATACGATATTAATAATTAATTCTCAACTTTCATCCAAAACCCAATTGAACTTAGAAGTTAAAACATCCTTGCGCAACAGTCTGGGTCTTTCCAGAAAAATAAAAGAAAACGCAAGGATAGAATTGTAGTACAATTATTTATTACATATCACTTCAAAGAGGAGATTCCAAATAATTAAATAATAAAAACTAAAAATGAAATCAAAATTTTCATTCAAAAATAAATTCATTTCTCCTTAAAACGCCCAAATTAGTTCGTCTTCTAAAGAAAGCATAAAACCCTTAAGTGTGTTGTGTTTGCACCATTGCAAACAGTTTTTTGCACCTTCTATCAAAGTCAGCATCTTTATAACTTTTTAAATATCGGTACATATTTATAAAAACTCCTTTGCCGTTTTTTTATTACTATGTATTTTATTAATTTTGTGCAATGCAATACGTTTTCTTCAACCGATAGCTCCCTACACTTTCTTTCTCTATATTTCTCGATCTTGTGCATTTTCCCCGTTTACACCTCTCTTGTGTTTAGCAATGCTCCTCTATAAACCATTAATTCTTTTGTATTAGGTTTTACCTGTTTCCTGTCGTCTCCAGATTCTCAATTTAGCATTATCCTGGGGATTACCTCATCGGTCATCCTTTTAATGTATCCAAATTGTTTTGATCTTCTTACCCAAATACCTGAAGTTGAGGAATTTGCAACAAATAAGAATATAAATATAGGCTGCAAACAAAATAAGCACCACGTCTGATGACGTTGAATGTTCCTTATCTACATCTAATCAGGTCTCGTTTAAGTTTTTGCCGGTTGTCGACCAAGAGCTAAACTAACTTAGCTTAGCTCACATACAGTGAGGGATTTCATATATAGTTGTGCCAGATTTCATATGTAGTTTTGTCGGCACAACTACATATGAAATCCCGCACTGTAAGTGGGCTAAGCTAAACTATCTTAACTTAGCTCTTGGTCGACAACCGGCATTAGACATAATACAGTTTTTTTTCCAAAATCCCTATTGCCAATAGTTCGACTAAAAAGGCAACAAAAATGAATGGCCCATTTAAAATACTAAATAAACTTTCAACAAATTATGTAGAAATTTTACATAAATTCGAAATATGACTTCACTTTGGCGGAACTCCAATAAAAAAATTCCGTAAGTTGATAACCAGAATAAAAATATCTAACAGACATAAATAAAACTTTGAACAAACTCATGTTTCAGAATGGAAATACTGTAATGGAATATGAAACATAGCCTACCCCTCAAATTACAAATTAAGCTTTTTACTGGTACTAACGTATATATGCGTCCCCGCAAAATAATGCATAAAGTTCGTGAAATAAGCTTAATAGATTAATGCTGTAACTTAAAATGTGGAGATTTGTATCCACGTATTAGAATTATCATCCTTGGAAACCAGCTATTTCATTAAAATGTTTCTAATCGATTTTAAACATATATCCCACTGATGATTTTAGTTGATGAATGCTTATATCAAAATATGAATTTCACTCTGAAAGGGTTAAGAGATTGTAAGAAAATTCTTGTGGATTTGAGATCAAAAGAAAATAATTTTATGCTGTTTACATTGTAGTCAATGTAGGCGTAGGCGTATCATTTCCCAGAAATAAGAAACGCTGAGATAAGGAATATAAGCTTATACGAAGTGGGCTTAGTGAAAGTGTACGCAAATCCGAAAACAATGACCCATTCTACATCCAGCGCTTACATCGGGATAACAAAAATGTCCCATAATATGACGCTTGAATGTTGAGTATTGCCGCTAATAAGAAAACTGCTGAAAATCCTAACGTGGTTACCACTCATGCGCGATGTCTTTCATTTCGCGGGGTGCCTGTCTCTCAGCACAGAAACACTGGTCACCGGACCACCGCGTTGATCATCACAAGTTCTCATCTCGTCGCTATCAACAAGTTCGCGAGATACCTCTATTTCTGCTGTGCATCTTTTCGCTTAGTTGTTCAAAGAAGAAAATAGGGCGTAGAACACCTGCAGTAATTGACCTAATTTCCCAGGCAACGTTCCCGCTATGGAAGGATCCGAAAATGTAAGCTGTTTGCTCAGAATTGTAACAGAATTTCTATACATACTTTTTTTCCCTTTAAATATGCGATAATAATTCAAACGTTCCTCGAACAATTTAGGATATTTTGATATAAATAGTTTGTTATTCTCAACAATCCATTTATTTGCAATAACTCTATCTTTATGTAATTGAAACTTACATTATTGCTGAACTATTTTATTAGCACCTTTACACATAAAATATTTTCATAACTTCCATAGAAATATTTGTAAATTGGTATGAATAATTACAATACAATACTTTGCAAAATAATGTACAAATTTTCTCAAATGTTAGAATTTGTATTAATATATTATAGACATGTATAGTCCTATATACAGTTGTCTATAGGCTATATGCCTATTTGTATATTAATTTATATAATATTGCGTGGATTTATTAGGTTTAGAATCCTGCGAGATTTTAAAAAAATCATGTTTTTTACAGTGTACGAATTCTAGTCATATTAGTGGCTGTAGGAAAAGGGGGTGGGATTCTTGGGCGGAACCTGATAGTCGGATCTTATGACAAGAGACAAGTTCAAAATCGAAATCAAATTAAATAATTAAAACCACAAGTACTATTCGGCTAGAAAAATAAAGATATTTATTTTCATTGCTATTTTCTTTGCTTGAAAGAAAGTAATGCAAGATACATTCATACCAGTAAAATGTTTAGTATCTAATATGAAGCTTATTGAATTATATCACATTTGGTTCATAAGTTAATATGACGTACTCCTAGGTCTCGAAATAATTATCATGGCAAGAAACATTCTTAAGTTCAGTTAAATTCGGCTAGATAACTCTATGCGAAGAAAACTAATTCCATTTTGAGATATTTCTTTCGAAGCACAATACTATAAGTACAACAGAAATATGTACCGTACGTACAAGTCTTCAATATGAAGTCCATTTCATTCTCGAAAGCAGCGAAGAGATCTTGGGCTTTGCGGCATGAAACGAACCTATCACATACCTAATTTTACCGTCAGTGTAGTACGATTATGTAATTGGCTTGTTTTGAATGTTTAACCAATTCTATTGGCCAAGAGAAGTTCAATGGGGATTATCCTTTAAGTATTTTTTATTGAAAAACTGACTTAGCTGTTTTATTACGGACATCAAGAAGATTCTAAATTTAATTATTTTTTAAATTCATCAGCATCTTAGGGGAAAAAAATGAAGTTTTCATGTAAATAACACTTAACAGTTTAGAAGTAAAAACGAAATTCTAGGGGATGCAATAAATGCACAAATGCATAAATAAAATTTATGTCTTATTATTGTAGGCTATATTTTAAATAATTATATAATGTACCGTTTACCCGCAAAAGGCCTGCATAAATAGACAGACACCACAGACAAACAGATTGACATAGTTCTATAAAGACTTTCTTCGGTTTATAGGTATGATGAAACATGTGTTTTTACTTTTAACTCGATTTAAATTTTTGTCACGATCACTTTACATCTTCTAGGCCTATGTTATATGGTCGCTTCGCTCGTTGGGGGCTCCGCCCCCAAACCCCCGCTGAGGTTCTCGGGAAAGGTTTTTTTAATATCTATGGGAGATAGAGTGCGTGTATTGGCTATTGGCTAGTCTGCTGTATTGGCTATTATGCTTTTGCCACAATATACCTGAAAAAATAAATGTGGAAAGACTTTGGGATTTTTTCGGAATTTTCCCGTCGGTTGCAAGCTAAAAGGTATCAGTTTGCCAAGTCTAAGTTTTCTAGATCAACTGGAAGTGTACATACATTTATGGTGTATTTTATGGAGTAAATATCAACTGATATGTATAAATGGACATGTTACAAGATGAAATTGCGACTACGATTCATAGTATGTAAATATTCAATTTGGAATTTCCCTTTACGACCAGGGAAATCGTAGAAAAACCCAAGTAAAATTGGGTATAATATGTTGTAAAGAATGCGAGACTTCGTCTACGAGTTATGATTAAAGATTATAAATTATAACACAGATAGAAGATAATGTTGTTATTTCTAGACGAAAAATATTAATTAGATTGCATTAATTATGAACCTGGGACCTCCAGAATGCGACTCCAAGAGTTACACTCTCGGCCACTTCGCTAAGTTTATAGAAATAGTTATTTCTATCGCTAATATTCAATGTATATCAACTACCAAAGCTCCACGTGAATACTGTAATACTGTTTCCGCCCCAAAACCCCGTTCTTGTGGTATGTTTGTATGTAAATATGTAAATATGTAAATATGTATGTATGTATGTATGTATGTATGTATGTAATGTATGTATGTATGTATGTATGTATGTATGTATGTATGTATGTATGTATGTATGTATATATATATATATATATATATATATATATATATGTATCTATGTATGCATGTATGTACGTACGTAGCCTATTCATGTATGTATGTATACCTTTCAGCTTTCGCACACATAATGAATGCGTGAAAATAGAAAGTCATAAAACACTTGAAGTTAGTTACTCACTTCTGGTTTTCCTGTAATGGAAGTTAATTATATGTCTCCAGTTATGAATGATATCGGATGGAGTGAAATTATAGAGAAATATAATAACAGTTTAAACAAGAGTAAAGCTGAGTCGAAAAACTTAAGAGGGTTTCCATTAGGGAAAAAGTAAGACGTTGCCAGAACAAAATGAAGTAAATTGTTCTAGATAATGAATTACTTACGTTTTAATACCTAAACTATCTAAGGCAATTAAATAAAAAACATTTCCCTTCCAAATTAACAAATTTGAAGGAAATCAATTCTTCTTTGGGTATTTTTTGTGCAAAAGTAAAGGATGTCTTGGAAATATATTTTAATTTTAAACTGAAATTTTTAATTATTTTCTTTTACTGTATTAAGAACCTTAGCTGTCAGCTAATCTTTACACCTTAATTTAAACTACTTAGATAGAGAGCGAAAGGTTTAGAAAAGGGACTTCGCTTTTAGGACAGTCCTTTCCTTATCGGTAACACGGAATAGCTCTTCATTGTTGTATGACGTAGGCGTCAATATTTATAATATTTACATTATATATTATTTATATGATGTATTATTTATATTATGTATTATATATATTATATATTATTTATATTATACATATTATAATTTTGTACAGAACATAAACCGTGCTGCAAACAGGAGGTATTTATGTAATCCATTCTGTGTAAATGTACTGTGGGAATACTAAAAATAGCCTTACAGACGGACTATATGTTATAATTATTATAATTATTGAATTTAATAAGGAGAACTGTTCAGGCAAGGCGTGGGTGATATTTCCAAAATATAAAAATTCATCTTGTTTGTTTCAAATTTAACTGAACCGTGAAATTCAACAAAACTAATCCATACCATATTTTGTACTTTTGCGTCAATTTAGATATTTATAACACAAGTAGTAAAATCTTTTTTATATATAATTTAGCAAGTAGGTTTGTTTGTGAAACGAGCCCGTAAGGGTGACTACCAATATTACTAGCAAAATAAAATCATTTTACCATGTGAATCATACTCTATTTCTTAGATAGACATTATTCTGTTTTGTGAAGTAATAATAAATGTATCAATTATTGTAATGAATTACATACCCTGGAGCCATATAAGAGCGTCAAGCTTTCCTGAACCTACCGACACACACATTTGCACATACACAAGCGGTGCCAGGAGTGTCTACAATAAATGGTGCAAAAATATATTGCACAAACTTTCTCCCATATACGTGTTAAAGGCTAGCACAGAGAAAAGTAAATTAAAGAGATAATTAAATTTTATTTATTACATTTTCATAAAAACTAACAAATATCTAGAACGGAAAGCATCAGGGTCGATCTTTATGTTCAATGCTTTTACTGTGAAATAATAATAATAATAATAATAATTATAATAATGATAATAATAATAATAATAATAATAATAATCAATGGCAGTAAAACTATGGCAGTAATATTATTAGTACTAATACTACGGGAAAATTCAAATATAAATCGCACCTTGGGATGAATCGGTCCTACCCAACCCACCCTCACCGATGCAGTTTCTTTTGTACCACGATCTAGCAAATTCTTCTGTCCTCGTATTATGAAGAAACTCGTGATCGGACGTTGGAGGTGTGACGTCATACCGCTAGACGAGAGGTGACAGGCTGACAAACCTCGCGGGAGATATAATATGCCACATTTTCGAAACCTACAAACAGTGTATCGTACATTATTCGAAAATGCAAGGGCGCTTCGCTACGGCTGCCGCCTCCGCTTCGCGCACTTTAACTATGTGGTTAGTGTTATGCATTATTTAGTTATATGTAGAGGGGGATACAAGGCACTTGCGACAATATACAAGGACAGTTGGTCACTCTGCTTCGCTCAGAAACAAAATACATCACACAGTCCATGCAAATGTGAATATCGAATGGGCGGAGCTTAAGGAGCGACTTATATTTGAATTTCGCCACTACTGCTACTACTTAGGTTATATTGCACGCTTTAACTGCATGTAGGTCATATAACGTGTTTAGTATGTTTGCGTGAACCATTAGTCTATAGTAACAGCTCATTCGCGTCATCTGCATCTATTGTTTAGTGATGTCTTCTTATGTAATATTCAGTTTAAACGATTATAATATCCACTGACATAGCGGCGATGAGTTATGGAAAATAAACAAGTCCTACAAACCCGGCGTTTGCCTTTGCGAACGAGGAAACCATGAAAAACCCAAGTCAATTTGGGCAGCCACGAGGTTTGATTTGAACTCAGGACCTCTTCCCTGTTAGCCTATACCACCTCGCTGTAATTGGTTTTGGCGTGTTCATTACGACTGAGCTAAACTGACTGCATTTGCAACAATAAGTACATTAGGCCTATAGTTTTCTTGTTGCTAGGGGCAACAAAATGTCATTCATATTTCAATTGACATGTATGTTCTGAAATTCGCATTTAAGCCGTCCTTATTTCGTTTTTATCTTGATATCTATTAAATGTATAAAGAAATGTGTTAAACAAAAAATGTTCATTTTAAATTTCTCTACAACTTTACTGTGGTAGGTTTTCCTGTATCGCCTACAGTAATGGATATAATCTACAAAAATTGAAAATGGATACGAGTAAAGTACCCCTTAAGTCATTTTTGCAGAAATACGGATATAGCCATTTTATTGGTCATAGATAAGAGTTTCCAATTTTCAATTGTTATTCAAATCGTTAGAGCCATTTTTTCAAAAATCAAAAATTTTAAAAAAGTTTTCATGAAAAGTCCCCTTAATATTTCAGTTGTAAAGCTAAATTTCTGGGCGGTTCGACAAAATTTCGAAAAACTCCTTATTTCAAAAAATGAAGTAAATACAACGAGCCGTTTACCCGCTGTGCTTGTCCACAGACAGACGGACAGACGGACAGACAGACGGACAGACGTCATTCCAAAAATACTTTTTTCGGTTTCTAGGCTTCATGAAACATGCTCTCCCGGTGTTATCTCGACTTCGATTTTTTGTCACGATCACAATACTTTCTCTATACTACGTATATGGGAGAAAGTAAAAGGAATGGTGTCAATAACGCTTTCCAACCACCAATTATGACGATTTTCGCGACCACTAGACTAGAAAATGTAACATCTGTAAATTTGCGTAATAAATATAATAGAGGTATAATATGTTCATCTGACCGCCGGCGTGGTCTTGTGGTTAGCGTCGCTGACTACAGATCCGTCGGCCCGGGTTCGTTCCTCGGTACCTCTTCGGATTTGTCTGAGGTAGGAAGGTCTGGTAGGGGTGCACTCAGCCTCGTGATTCAAATTGAGGAGCTACTTGATAAAGATGTAGCGGCTCCGGTAATGAAAACCACCATTAACGGCCGTGGGTATCGGCATACTGACCACATGCCCCCAATCCTGCCATCTGCCTATGGTAGATAACGCAGCGGTCGGGTGGTAGGCCAAGTCCCTCCAGGGATGTAGCGCCACGGAGCTTGTTTATATTTTGTTAAACTAATATGATACTTCGTTATTCTAATGATTGTGATAATTATATGGATTTTTATGTTTGATAAATCGTTATTAAATTTTTACATGTTCCATGTTCAACACGTAATTTTTTAATACCCGTATTAGAACTTTTCTTTGTGATATAGACAATGATTATGAAGACTAAGCATAATAACACAAAAACAGAATATTTAAAGGATCACGCGTCTTATCTTTAAAAGTCATGTGTCTGTATTTGAAAGGCCTAAATGTTTCAAGTTCAAACCGGAGTAAGAGTGTTTAATCTATTGGCATCACAAATATTAAACAAATATTATGTTTCACAATATATTTTCATCGATTATCTTTTGTGTCTTACTGCAAATGGGCACAATTTCAATAAAGAAATAAATGACACAGCGCTCTTCCTAATGGTTAATTTTGTAGGAATATTATTACAATCAAGGAGAATTAAAAATGTCCGAAAAATATAATTATTTTGTCTTATGATTTCAGTTTTTGTAGGCTTATACAACTCCTGCTGGCGTTGTGAGCAGGCGTGCTCTGTTCAGTTCCGTGCAAGTATGGATAACGGAAACTTCAGAAGTACGCTGTCGAGAACTCGTGTTTGTAAGCCATGCAAAGCTAACTGGGAACTGGGTTCAAGTGAGTTGTAACTATGAAAGTTTTCATCATGTCAGTTGGGCTAAATTTCTCAGTAACTCAAATGAGACATTATATATTTAATGCCCGCATTATGGAACAATTGGGCATCATACTTTATATAAAAGATGAAAAACACAAGTATATTACAAATGTCATAGCCCGCTTACAATACAAATTGGGCATCACACTCTACATACAACATGAACAATACACATACATTACATACATGCCCGCATTACAATGCAAATTTATTGGGCATCGCACTCTATTCTGTGCTGCTCCGCTTTCAACATGGTGGACAAGGAAATGGATACTTTGATAGCCTGTAAATTTTGTACTCGCACGTTTGGTGAATTTGACGATATTGTATTATGCAGTGGTGAATGTGGTGAAAGTGTTCATTTGAACTGTGTACCACTTAAAGCAAACGAAAGAAAAATCTTATATGAATCCAAAAGTCTCTATTGGAAATGTGACGCATGCAATCAGGTTGAGGTTAGTTCGGCTAATCTAATTGTATCTAGACTGGTAGCCATCATTTCTAAATTATGTGATGAACTTTGTGAAGTGAAGACATCTATTCAAAAACTTGATATGACTAGTAATCACTCATGTGATTGCGTAAATATTGCTTCCACAATCAGTACAGAGATGTGTAATATAAGTGCAAATCAGTTAAGCTTGAAAAAACAGTTTGATGACTTATCGCTAAATCAGAGAGCGATAGCGAGTGAATTTGCTCAATGTAAAGATACAAGATTTGTTAAAGACATTAAGGACAATATAGGTAATAACACTTATAATAATAATCTGATGGTGTGTGATCTAACTATTAGTGACAAGATTGTAACGGTTGGTAGCTCTGCTGATACGACACTGAATGTTAATAACAAGAAAACTGACAGTGGTAACATAATTCAGCAAAACAAATCTGTCGAAGTGCTCAGTCCTATTAACAGCAAGATGAAACGGACTGATTCTGCTTCTAATAGTTTCTCAAGTCACCAACATAGGCCTACATCCGAAATGCCATCGGATATATTAGAACCTAACAATATAGGTCTTCAATCCAATGATGAACTAAATAAATGGACTAGTGTTGTAAAAAGAAGCCAGCAAAGTGTATCTATTGAAGGAACCTCTAGTGAAGTTGATGCTAATTCCAACGTAACTACCAACAAGGTAAAATGGACTGATGTGGTTAAAACACGTAAACCTGCTCGTATTGCAGTTATTGGAAACAACAATAATTGTAAAACTGGTGACTTAAGATTACAAGGCGTTCCAAAAACTGTTGCATTGCATGTGTATCGTTTATCCCCAGAAACAAAAAGTGAAAATGTGTCAACTTTTCTGAAAAGTAAGTTTCCAGAAGTTAAGACTGATCAGCTTCAAAGTAGACATCCGGAGATATACTCTTCTTTCAAAGTCGAAATATTTTCTGACCACTTAGAAGCGGCCATGGACCCGTCTATTTGGCCAGCTAATGCATGTGTAAGACGTTTTTTGTACCCCCGACAGGGAACAAAATTGACAACTTAAAGAAGACTGCAGTGAACTCCGACTGTTCAAGTAATGAAAAGGATATTAGGATAATATACGGCAATACACAAGGTATCAATAATAAACTAAATGTAATCGAATTCTTAATTGAAACTGAGCAACCTGACTTTTTTTGTTTCTCTGAACATTGGGTGAAAAATGATCTATTTCCTCATTTTCATGGCTATAAAATTGCAGCTAGATATTGTAGGCAGTTACATATACATGGTGGAGTGGTGATATATAGCAGAGATAATTTCATTGTAAAGGAACTGAGTAGCATACTTCAATTATCTCAGGAACTTGATATAGAATGTGTTGGAATTAAGGTAAATACTGGCAGATCTAGTTTTATTATCATTTGCATATATCGATCCCCACAGGGTAACATTGACACATTCTTCAATAAACTGGAACAAATCTTAAGCTTGGTTTGTAAGTCTGATGTCAGAATTATTTTAACTGGTGACTTTAATATCGATGCATTCAGCAATTCACAACGCAAGAAATTGTTGTTCGATAGCTTTGAATCTTACAGTCTGACATCACTGGTAAAAGTTCCAACACATATAAACAGTAATATTGACTATGTTGTAACAAATATAAGTGACGAGTTATGTAATATTCGTGTCTTAGATCCTTTTATAGCTGACCATTCCACTGTTATTTTTGAATTTGGTATTAATGATTGCATTGATGTTGCACAAAATCAGTCTAGTAAGGATAGTGTGTTGTATAGAGATTGTAATGTAGACAATTTAATCCTCTTAAACAATGTATTGCACAACTACATTTGGCAGGATGTGTTTAATACTAACGATGTCAATACGTCTTTCAATTGTTTCTTGACCACTTTTTTACACTATTTTAATATAACCTGCCCATTGAAAAAATCAAATTCTAAAAATATGGAAATACAGAAGAAACCCTGGATTACTAAGGGAATAGTCAAAAGAGGTATGGATCTCAGATCTATTTTTGCCATGAAAACAAATTACAATTGCGATGAATTAACACAGCTTTATAATCATAAAAAACTGGAACATAAACAAATAATTTCAGAGAAAAAGAAGCAATGCTACAAAGAAAGGATTAAAAGATCCAAGAACACAAGTAAATCAATATGGAAGACTGTCAACCATGAACTGGGACGAAATGTTAAACATACGATTTCAGGCTTGAATATTAATAGCGTGTGTATAAACAATTCTCTTACCATGGCAAACTGTTTTGCCGAACATTTTTCCCACCAGGTGGAAATAAAGCTTAGTGAACATTTCAAAGAACCATCCAAACACTGTACTCATGGCCCATCTAGTGTCAAGTCTATGGTTTTCTCTCCGATCTCCGAGAATGAAGTAACCAATATAATTACACATTTTAGTGCCTCAAATTCTTCTGGTGCAGATGGAATTTCTACCAATGTGCTAAAAAATGTTTGTATAAACATAGTGCAGCCACTGACTTACATTTTCAATTTGTCCATCATTAATGGTGTATATCCAGACGGTCTCAAATTAGCCATTGTCACCCCAGTTTTCAAGAAGGGGGACCCGCACATGATTACAAATTACAGGCCAATTTCTTTGTTGTCTGTATTATCCAAAGTTTATGAGAAATTGTTATTTAACAGAATGTACAAATTTCTTAACACTAACAACTTGCTGTCTAAATTTCAACATGGCTTCACTGAAGGAAAATCAACTGAAACTGCTTCGATTAATCTTATGGAATATGTCTATCGCCGTATTGATGAAAATGTTTTTGTAGCTGGCATATTTTTCGATCTGTCTTGTGCCTTCGATACGATTAACTACGATTTTTTAAAGTGTAAATTGTATCATCTGGGTCTTAGAGGTGTTGCGAATGACCTAATCATGTCTTATATGAAGAACAGAAAATCATTTGTTAAAGTGATGGGCGCAATGTCCAATGAATATGATTTAAATGAAGGTGTCCCACAGGGCTCAGTCTTAGGCCCTCTGCTTTTTAATCTTTTTGTCAATGACATAGAGTTCAATGTAGATCTTGAGTGCTTAGTTATGTATGCAGACGATACGTCTTTCGTGATTACTTCTAAAATTGAAGAGGGATTAATAACAAAACTTGAAAACTGTATCTCAAGCTTTTATAAATGGTGTGAGGCAAACAATTTAATTTTAAATATGGATAAAACTGTATGTATACTGTTTCACAAACACTTCAGTCTTAATCGCTCACATATTTCTTACGCTGACAAAACCATAAAAATATGTAAATCCACTAAATTTTTGGGCATTGATGTGGATGAAGCTTAAACTGGGAAAATCAAATTGACTCTCTATGCAGTAGACTGAACAAACAATGTTTTGCAATAAGGTGTTTAAAACATTCTTTGGACCACAAAGGTCTCCTCAATGTGTACTATGCTCTAGTACAAAGCATTCTTTCTTATAATATTTTACTATGGGGACGTGCAACCAATATCAACAGAGTATTTATAATGCAAAAAAGAATTTTAAGAGTAATTTTTAATCTTGGGCAAAGAGACTCTTTGAGAGAAGTTTTCAAGACTCATAATATTTTAACATTGACAGGTATTTTAATATATAGAGCAGCCATGTATTACAGAAAAAACAAAAACAGTTTTTTAAGTAACAATGACATCCACAACCATGACACCAGAGGAAGCAATAATATTCATATCAATAAATACAGAACTTTCAAGTACACAAAATCTCCTATGCACACGATTAGTCTTGTCATTAACAAGTTACCAACGGAAATAATTGATGTAAATGAAGTAAACTTATTTAAAAGAAAACTGAAACATTTTTTATGCAGTAAGACATATTATACTTTTAATGATTTTTTGTCATGACTAGAATTTCTGTAGTTTTTGTATTTAGTTATTGTTTCACTATTATATTTAAGTTACTCTGTATTTTTTACATATTTTATTAATATTATCATTGCTTTCTTTGTTCATTGTATTAATTGTCATATTGTTTTACAAGACACTGTGTACTTTGACTATGTCTACCTATACGTTGTATAGCTTACAGACGTAATAAAATAATAATAATAATAAATAATAATATATACAAAATGACTAACACACATATTTTATAAATGTCACAACTCGCGTTACAATACAAATCGTATTACAAATGTCACAGCCCGCATTACAATTCAAATTGGGCATCACACCCTACATACAAGATGAAAAACACAAATACATTACAAATGGCAAGCCCGTATTACAATACAAATTTATTGGGCATCGCACTCTATATACAAAATGACTAACACACATATATTACAAATGTCACAACCCGCGTTAGAATACTAATTGGGCATCACACTCTACGTACAGCATGAGAAACAAACATATATTACAAAAGTCAATGGACGCATTACAATACAAATTGGGCATCACATTCTACATAAACATGAAAAACACAATTACATTACAATTGGCATGCCCACATTAAAATACAAATTTATTGGGCATCGCATTCTATATACAAAATGACTAATATACATAATGTATTACAAATGTCTCAGCCCGCATTACAACACCAATACATTGGGCAACACACTCTACATATAAGATGAGAAACAAACATATATTACAAATGTCACAGCCCGCATTACAATACAAATTGGGCATCACACTCTACGTACAAGATGAAAAGCACAATTACATTACAAACGGCGATGCCGTATTACAATACAAATTTATTGGTCATCGCACTCTATATACAAAATGACTAACACACATATATTACAAATGTCACAACCCGCGTTAGAACACTAATTGGGCATCACACTCTACGTACAGCATGAGAAACAAACATATATTACAAAAGTCAATGGACGCATTACAATACAAATTGGGCATCACATTCTACATACGACATGAAAAACACAATTACATTACAAATGGCAAGCCCACGTTACAATACAAATTTATTGGGCATCGCACTCTATAGGCTATACAAAGTGACTAATATACATAATGTATTACAAATGTCACAACCCGCGTTACAATACAAAATAGGTATCACACTCATACAAGATGAGAAAGAAACATATAATACAAATGTCTCTGCTCGCATTACAATATAAATTGGGCATCAATCTTTATATTAAAATCATCAATGCAAATCCAAATCCAAATACGAAGCCCGCATTACAGAAGAAATAGGGAATCTTATTTTAAATATGAGATGAGGTACAGACGTATAGCCTATTGCAAATATCATAACCGCATTACAAAACAAATTGAGCATTGCACTATTATACAAATAGTTGTCTACAGTGGTCATCACCTCTGCTGCTCCATGAACTACCTTGGATTCAGCCCATATCAGGGGTATGTTCTTTTGCCGCTACATGGGACAGTCCACCCTCACGATCGTATCTTTTTGGATGTTAATAGTGGTATCTTCTATCTAATGACAAAACAGTGATTTTGAAAAAAAATTGGGTGAGGAGACTAATTTATACTACTTATGAATGTTATTGTCGTGGATCGCTAGTTGACAAACCCATATCTAACCTGGTTGCTATACAAACAATATTCTCAATAATCGAAAAGATAACGTGCTGTGAAGGAAAGAAAAGAAATTGCACAGCAAACAATTCTCTTTCATTTTCTTTCTCATAATTAACAGTCTTTAGTATTAAATATTTTCATTTATATATTACTAGGCCAATAGTTTAATTAATATTACTAATGCGCATACTAATTAATAGAAGAATAAACCTGGCTAAACAAGCATTTCAGAACAAAAGGAATCTTCTCACAAATAACCATTTAAGCATGGAAGTAAGGAAAAAAAATTGCCAAAACATTTGTAAGTTGTGTATTAACTTATGGATGTGAAACATGGACAATAGGAAAAGCAGAAGCCAAGAAACTAGAAGCAGCAGAAATGTGGATATGGAGAAGGCTAGCAAAGACGAGTTGGGTGGATAGGAAAACAAATGAAGAAGTGCTTAATGAAGTGATGGAAGAGAGATCCCTTCTGAATTCAATTAATAGTAGAAGAGCAAAGTTAGTGGGTCATACATTTCGGCACAATGATCTACTCATTAACATTTTTGAAGGGAAAATACTGGGAAAGAAATCAAGAGGACGTCCAAGAAATTCATTTATTAAAAACATGATAAAGGATATGGACGTGCTGTCATATGAAAATCTAAAGAGAACAGCGATGAAGAGGAAGACATGGCTACTACAACAAGGCATTGCCTTTAGATCCTGATGAATGCGCATCATCCAAATAATACTGTAGGAACACTACTGTATGTTTTCTTTAAAGCAATCTTCTTAAAAATAAAAACACAATTTCTGATAATCTCCAATATTAATACCCAGGCTCACGCTGATCATAAGTTTTAAGATAGAAACTCGCACCACCGAACTCCAGGACTCCTTAGATTTTCACACCTTCTATATCACAACATTTCATCGCATCGGGGCAATCTTTGCTATATTTCAATCATTATCTACAATAATTTCTGCAAAAAATTATATTATTAATATAAAACTCGGCATAAAATTTGAATTTTCACAGAGAGACAAAACATTATATAATGAGAAAAGAGAAGTTCCCCACAGCATGAGCGAAACGTCTGGCGAGATTAGCCTTGGCCCACGGCCCACAACCCGGAAGATGCTTAATTATCCAGACTCGGGCCGTGAAAGCCTCAGATTAACCACTATATAATGAAATTGTGTGTGGGGCATAATTTAACTATAATAGAATATAAGAAACCTCGTATCTTGTAACTTTTCCTCGATTCTGTTTATTCACACTTCCCATACTTATATCGCTATGTAGCCTACTATTTACATTATTTATATATTAATTTTTTTATGATACTCCATTATTATTTAATAAACAGTGTTTATAGTAATGAATTAAACCTACATGATTAAATAATGAAATATTTTACTACCAAAAACAATGAAATTTAGTTTCGAGTAAGAGCTGACCATAATGTGTAACCTCTGAGATCCATAATGTGTTTCATAATGTTCATAATGTTAAACACGAGATTAGGATCACATGAAAGAAATAACATTCTTGATAATATAGGTTGATATTCTTGTAGTGAGTGAAATTCAACATTATTGAGATGTGAAACTTTCCAGGACTACACAACAAAAAATCCTGTAACATATTTAGCGTTATATCGATTTTCTTTCTAGAGAGATTCACTGTATTTTCTCTCTAAATGAGAGGTCAATTGGAGCTACCTGTTAATTGTATAAAAATTACTAATATTAGCTACAAGAAAAACATACAAACTTTATTTTATCTTTAAATGAAATCAAATAAAATGTACAGTTAAAATCATCATCATCATAGCAGTCTTTATTATATGTAGCCTAGACTTTTCGACACTTATGTCATCACCAGGGCATCTTGTCGGGCTGGTGTTTATTCAATCATGATTAAAAATTAAAATGACTTATAGTTTGTCAAATTGATAAAATAATTAAAATCTTCACAATGTTTTAAAAACTAGCACTGTACATTTTACGACTTAATTATTTTTCTGGGAAGACTCCAGGAAAAGAAGGAAGTTTTAAAATGTGCAGTGCTAGTTTTTAAAGCATTGTGAAGATTTTAATTATTATATCAATATGATAAAATTACGAATCATTTAATTTTTGTAGTAATTAATGAATGGATACCAGCACGGCATGATGCCCTAATGATGACATAAGTGTCGAAAGCCTAGGCTACATATAACAATGATTGCTGAACTGATGGTTTTAACTATGCATTTTATCTTATTTTGTCGATCGAGCTCAACGATAGGCCACTACATCGTGCATTTTAACACTCTAATTCTAAGCCTAGAAAACGATAGTGTTCTATCCAATAGAATCAAGAGATTGATGTATTTCAGTTTTGTGTTTGCCTTCAGAGGGAAAATCTAACATTTTAATTTATTCCGGTTTATTATGCTTAGAAATAATGATATAGAATTGAAATAGATTTTTCATGTACCGGTACTAGCAAATATTGTCTCATTAAATTATTAGTGTAATTAATATCTTAGCGAAACAACATGTCGCATCAAATATTTTGTGACAAGTTACGTAAGAATATCGTAATGACATCCAGTAAAAATAAGTAGTTCACTAAAGTACAGTTGTAGTCCAACTTTCGATTTCCAGCTAAGCATATCTGATATCCGATATCATAAGCGTAACAATCTACAAGCCTTGAAACCAGCAATTGCAATTCAAACAACACAATCATTAACCTGTATTTAAATTAAAATCAATGTTAGAACACCTGAAAGCTGAATGGTTAGGAAGGTTGATATAGTAGTTATCTATATAAATTACAAAGTATTCTATTAAATTATTCATTTAATCATTATCGAAGGAAAACAGTGGTTTAAATTTTTCCTATAATGATAATTTCGACAATAGTATAGAAGTTATGAAACTTATTCGCATCTTAATAAATGATATTATAGGCTCTTGTTTAATGTAACATTATAAAGGCTATTTGCTGTAACATTTTACAGCGATCTTTTTTTCTTGCCGTATCGCATGGCAATAGAAATTACTAACATTGAAATGTTTTCCTTTTTATCTTGAATTAAAACAAATCCTATAATTGTTTTGGAATAACTTTGTGTAATTTAATGTAAAAAATAAAACTGCTTTGAAATATTTTGCATCACGTGATATAGTTTAGAACTTAAAAATCCTAAAATGTATGCATTTTCAGAAAAAAATGAATGTATATAAGCCAATATGCTAATATTATTTTATTGTAACTGTTATCTGAAAATAAAATTGTAACTATAATCGGATAATAAAAATCCCGTCACATATTTCCTTTTATTCCGAAAAAGAATCATAATTTCCACTGAAAATTTATAGGCTGTATTGGTGAGATTCAAACGAAGCAATACGGGTACCGGTGTTCATTTGTAAATCAAATTAAACTGTAAATACGACTTCTTAGGTTAGGTTAGGTTAAGTAAAGTAAAGGAATGTGAAGTGCAGTTCGGTTAGTTCTCACAGCTCCCAGTGAATTAACTACGACTTTTCAAATATTAAGTTACAAACAGCAAACTACGAAAAAATTGAATTGCAATCACTAGGAATGCATGATGTTTGGTAATAATGATGGACGACTTAGAACTTAGATATCGGTAGCCTATGTACAATAAATTACAATGTGCTGCAAGCTTTAGATCTTTCAATTAAACACCTTTTTCGAAATCTACATTAATAGTGCAGTTCAAAGAAACCACTTAACTCTCTGGCAGTTGACAATAATTGAAGACCTTAGCAACATTCTGAATCTTTCCTATACATGTCTCTAGTCCGTAGTCGATCTCCCTAAAGCTTTTCATAAATCTTACACGAAAGAGTTGGTTGGTTATAATTTACTGTTTGTTACCAATAACTTTATTTCTGCAGAAGGTGGAGAGCCTTCATTCTTACATCCAGCCCCTCAGAAACGAAAATAGTTTGTTCTGGAATATATATTAGGATACCTTGGCTCATATAGGCCTATCTGCAGTTTTACGTTATTATGCTCTACATAACTAATTTCGTAATTGAATTAATATTAGAGTTACTTTGGTCTCATGGATGCAATATGTTACCTCCTTTTCCCTATTTATTTGTAAAATTTAAATGTTTTATGCAATATAATTAAATGAATCAGAGTCTAATGCAGACATTTCCTCGAATGGGACCTGCTTATCAAAAGGTGTATTTAGAATAGAAATTATATGCATGAATTTAATAATAATAGAACTAATCTTGTAGGCCTATGTTTTAGAAACGATTTATAAATGCACCACTACACTATTCAGGTGAAATTTATTTCACTTAACTAGTAAGCTTCCTCGCTATACGTACCAATAGTGTAATTATACAAGTCCTAATGACCAATGATCCCATAACGTCACTAAGTTCTGTTCGGAGTGAGCTGTTCTTCCCGATGTCCTGTAATCCTGTGTTAAATACCTGCCTTCAGTATTGGGAAATTTCGTTAAGATCCAGGTCGATTCATGTTAAGCCCTTTTGTGCAGATTAGTTGATTTAATTCTCTTGTGAAGGAATGCTTGATACCAATAGATGTATGAAGGAACTTGCACACAGTTTCCATGGTAGTCCCACCACTGTTAATTTTTAAGAATAACATAATTATGTTGTATTTTTGTGAAAGTGTACAGTTAAATTTATTTTTGAAACTTTTATGTTTCAAACAAATCACTGACTGGCAGCAAACTTTTCATAGATTAAATTATAACAACATTAGCCTACTTACTTGCTTACTTATTCAATGGCAATAGACTATTCCTAAGCAAGCTAAATGAATATTATCTATTTTGTGGAACATTTCCGCGCTTGCCTGAGCCCGCCATTCAACCCTATTCTGTGCTAATTCCATATAACAATCCCTCGCAAATCCTCCTTTTCTTATATCTCTCCTTATTGCCCTTATATATCCGGTGTCGTCCGCGGTCGTCTAGAGGTAGCGTGCTCGCCTTTAGATGCGAAGGCCGCGGGATCAAACCTGGCCGCGGTCGATGGATTTTTCATCACGAAATAACCGTAGCAAAATTAAAATAGTAACCTCTACTTGGAGACGCTACGGGTAGCAATATGAAATATAATGACTATATCCGGTGAAGGGTACATGTTATGAAGCTCGTCGTTATACAGTTTTCTCCAGTCCCGATTTCCATCTTTCTTAGGCCAAATATTTTGCCAAGATTAAACGGATAAAACGCAAAGTGACTGGTATTCTGAAATTTACAATATGAAATTATTAAACAGTTATTTGTAAGGAGTGAATGCAAGAAGTACTAACACTTAGTTTGAATATAAATCTAGTTGTGGAGAAGAATTATCTGAGCTTATTCATTTCAAATTTCTAATCCCTAACTTTAAGTATAATGAATTAAAGAAAGCTTAAAACAAAAATGAAATAGAAAATATTGCAACGGGGCAGAGTACACAGACTTTGAGGTGTTCATTAATACTTAATAATACAATGGTAAAGTGATCCCTGTATGGGCCATGGAGACCCGTAGGGTTTCCAGGAGGTTAAGGATCCCAGATAGTGACATAAGGCACATGTAGTTGGCAAGGTTGTCAGCCTTACGCACAGGCCGTTATTTACCCCCAGGAATACTCCTGGTACTCATTTCTGTTAGAGGCTGAGTCGACCCCAGGGCCATAGTGCCACCAGAAGAATTAGGCCAATTGGAAAAGCTCAACGACCTCATCAGGAATCGAACACGTGTAATAATACAATATGCTTAGTTTATATACAAAATGTGCAGGCAAGTTCATTGAACTACTAAATCAAAATGGAAATATGTCAAACAGTTTAAAGACTGCTTAGAGGATAAGCTCAGATGTGTCTAATTCTTCTAATAGTTCCAAAGAAAGGCATTTTTAGGGGGAAGGATTTTACTTTTTTCTTGAAATATGCAGTATCTAGTTCTTTGATTGCTACTGGTACATTTTATGTAAATTTATTCCATTTTGAGAGGGAACTTTTTGAAAAGCGCTCAATAAACACTGTTCGGAAATATAAAAATATATTGAGTTTCTGTTTAAAATAATATACTTGGAGTTCCTTTCTGTTAATTCAGAAGGCCCCAGAATTTGGTAATAACGTTTTTAAGTTTTCCTTATACGGCAATCCCAATACACCGAGTTTCACGTCACTGAATCACATGCTTCAAATGTTGTTTAGGTGGTGCGGGACTTTTAACTAACCCTGTATAGGTAATAATTTACAGTAGGCCTACATACTTAAACACATTTATCAGCATTCATTACTTCAGTTAATATGAAGCAGTTTCAATATTATTATTTTTAAGTACCATGGAAACGAATTCCGATAACTATAAAACACATTCTTGTGCATGATCCATTTTATAAACACTGGTCTCTAAATGTGTAAATATTAAACATAAAATAGTGGAAATTCAATACAGGGAAATATTTAGGGCCTTTGGTTCTGCTTCCTTACATTCTACAAATTGGGTTAGACAAGATTCAGGACACAGCAGCTGATGGTTCTCCTATGATTTACCTTAATAATCTATCTAAACGAAAGACGTTTTCGTTATACGAGGTACGCTAATTTAGTAATTTAGTGACCGGATTCCCATTGTTTACTGTGGAGTACCACTACAATAACATATAATTATAATTATAACATATAACACAGCACAACAAAAAAGAACTTTTTGTTTGATGTCTCAGATGTTTTACCGGATTTGGCTATACTTTTTGTACTTATTCCAAATATGTAAACAGTTTTTCTCTACCGGCCCTACTTTTATGTAGCCTAGAATGCATTAACTTATAACTTTTTCGCGAAACAAAATCTTGCCTGATAATATAGCTAGTGAAGGTTCTTGACCATACTTCGGACCCGTAGGACGAAAACTGTGCGAAGTACAGAAAAACTAAAAACTGGATTATTTTTTGGCCCTCAAATTGACAGCTCATAAGTCGTAAACGACCGTACAATATGTCATAATATAAATTTTTTATAGACCCATGTTATATTGTTATTGTAATGATGTAATGTTAGCGTGATGCTTTTTTCTTCACGTGATTTAGAAGCTAAAAATAGGCACTGTTTTTTTATTTATATCAAACGTAAAATGGGATAATAAGCATAATGGTAATGCGATATCTCACAAACAAAAGCTGATAGGGCAAAACTAATGGCACATTTAGCATCAGCGACCTAAATATACCCAAGAATAGGTATAAATTCTAAGGCACCATAGTGGGTGTTGATCTGTGTAATTATTATAACTTAACACTGACATTATTCGGAATGTATGTAAGATCTTCTAAGAAAGCTGTTGAAATTATTACCCTCGCGCTACCAACGATGCTAAATTTTATTTTAATTTTATCATCTAATTACACAATTGAAAGTTTAGCGTATTCCGGAATAAAGAATAAAATATCAATTTAGTACCTTCATAGCAATATATGATTTCTTTGATAAGTTATAACAATTTTGTGTAACGGAATTATATTTTATAACATTGTCAAGTAATTTCAACTTTTAAATGCTTCATTGGAGTGTGAGTGACATTGTGATTGCTTTATAATTAAAACCTGTTGCTGTGAGAGCGGTACATGCGTGAGTTTGTTCAGGTTATTATCTGCATGATACGTTACATGACCTCCTCAACCCATTTATGCCATCTGGACCATTTTGGCTATCATATGACACCAACCACACCCTTCTATCGCACCTCTAACTAAAGTTAAGCCCTAAATAAGATTTTGGTCGGTAAAACAGAGACCTGCAATACACAAAACATTAAAAAATCCCATTTAGCCCCTTTTGACACCCCCTCTATCACAAGCCATGGCTCGGCACTGTGCTGATCCCATTCCAAAGCCTTTTGGAACATCTTGGCTTTTCATATGACACCAACCCCACCTTTCTATCACACTCCTGACAATAAATAAGATTTGGCCGGTAAAACAGAATCCTGCAATACACAAAAACCTTAAAAATCCTATTTAGGCCCTCTTGGCACCACACCGTCCCTCTAACGAAAGGCATGGCTCCGCACTGTGCTGTTCCCAATCCGCCCAAATAATAAAGACCTTATGGACAACCAGAGCCATGATATATCATCAGTTAGGCCCATTTGTCACCCAGTCCATGATATGACGTCACACAACCCCAAAAGGATTTGGCTAGATAGAACTCAATCCTAGCATTGAAACTTGATGAAAATTGAATTCGCTAGTAATCTATTTAAGACAATAGTAATAATTCCGAATGAACCGATACCATTGCGGGAGTGTGCATTCAATAAGACAAAGGAACCATCGTAAACTTGATGGGAATAAAATCCACTGGTACCATTCTGTTTAAGCCTTTATAATCAGCCATCAATCATTCCGTAACAAGAGGGTGAATTTCACGCACCCCCAGGCACCCCTAAGTCCAAAATAAGCAAAACAGAACCTGCTTGACCAAATAATCTAAATATTATTAATATAAAATACAAAAATAATACACAAAGAGTTAGGCCATTCTGAAGTAATATTCACCCCACTAAAGGGGGTTGTTAGTATTCTAGCCCATTTAAAAGGTATTTTCAAGATTAAATAATCATATTATGTTCAAGGTCAACCAAGTTTTTCAACTACTGGACAAATTAAGCCATTATAAATCGTGTAGAGGGTAGTTTTCACCCCTACTCCCAATCTAACCCATTAAAAATTTATTATTCATCAATGAAAAAATCATACTGAGTGATATCAACCATCTGACATGATTTAAACTCCCAAAAAGGATTGATTTTATGTAAGGGGTGGTTTTAAAGGTCAAACAACTTTTTACACAAATGGACAAATTCAGTCATTATAAATCGTCTAGTGGGTGTTTTTTTATCCCCACAACCAATCTAACCTACAAAAAAAATTATTTTCGATATTAAAAAATCGTAGTATGCTATATCAATTGTCTAAGAACAATATAAAACCCAGGGTCACAAACGTTTTTGCAAAAATGGACAGTTTAAGTCATTATAAATGTTTTTCACCCCTAACGAACTAAAAATTTATTGCTTTCTTACATGAAATGTATGACGTGATTGAATAGTACCACTGTAGTCAAAGTGAAACCCGAGAAAATCCTAAAAATAAATTAATTTATGACAACGAAGTACTAGTCACAGCCTCAAAGATGAACTCTGATTGGTTGAACTTTTCGTAGTACCCCATACCATTGGAGAGTTATATTTTATTTTTGAATATCTATTCCCTCATTATAGGATAGGATGAGAGGGCAACTTAATAATTCAAACAAAATGTCTGCAAACAAACAAAAAAACATATGTAAGAAAGAGTATGTTGGAACCATTAGGACAAACACAACTCTAAAGGCCTTATCAATACAAAAAAACTGCTTGTAAAATAACAAAGATGCGGGAAAACACAACTGAAAACCTGAACATGTATAGTAGGAGATGAAAATATTGTCAACTGTGTATTAAAATAAAATAAAAATAATAAATACATAAATTATGATTGAACATGTACATCGACAGAGGATATTAAGCCATTTATACAATAAAATTACGAAACGAACACGTATCACTAATCAATATGACAAAGGCAATTACAAAATCCTTATCAATTCAAACAAACTGTTTTCAACTATCAAAGAAACAGGAGAAAACGTCTACAAAGAAAGGGTATGTTGGAACATTAGAGCCTCATAATAGGTTTTATCAATAAATCTTGATTGAACATATTATGTAAATAGGAGAAAAGAAATCATTTAAAAATAAAATACATGAAACACTAGATCTATTGCTAAACAATATTACAAAGACAACCTAAACACTTCAAACAAACTGATTACAAACAATCAAAGAAAAGTCAAAACTTCTGATTGAACATATCCAGTAGCCAGAGGAAATTAAATAATAATTATTTAATTAAAAATCTGTAATGTATACCTTCAATATGATACTGACAACTCTAGAAACTTTAAAAATCCAAACAAACTGTTTATCAACTATCAAATAAATAGGAGAAAAATCTACAAAAATGTACAAACAAATGACAAGTACATCTTAACAAGACATACAAAATGTACAAATTGATAGAATATTTGATTTAATACAAGTATTGTGGAATGTGAGAGCCTCAGAATAGCTTTTATCAATAAAAAATGATTGAACATATCCTGTTAACAGAGGAAAATAAATCATTTATACATTAAAATATGAAACACTATATCTATTGCTAAACTCTATTTCAAAGGCAACCTAAACATATGCAGTACAGAGAGGAAATTAAGTAATTAATTAATCTGAAAATCTGAAATGGATAGGTAGATGATGAAAAGGAATAGAAATTTGAGCTATTAGGTTGACAAGGGTTCATCTTTTAAGCCTTGTAGATACGTATCACCCACAAAATATGATTCAACACGAACATTCATGAGGCAAGTACACCTTAACAAGAAACACCAATTGCCAAAATTGGTAAAAAAACGACGATTTAATTAAGTATTGTGGAACTTGAGAGCCTCAGAATAAGTTATATCAATAAATCATTATTGAACATGTCCTATTAACATAGGCAAATTTCATTTATACATTAAAATGTGAAACATTATATCTATTGCTAAACAATATTAGAAAGGCACCCTAAACACTTCAAAAAATTGATTATAAATAGTCAAAGAAATTGCAAAAATTATGATTGGACATATCCAGTCGCGAGAGGAAATGAAATCATTAATAAACTCATTTAAATTCTGAAATGTATACCTTTCAGAAAACTTAAAAAATTCAAACAAAATGACTGCAAACTATCAAAGAAACAGAAAAAAAATCTCTAACATAGGTAAATATTAGGACAAACGCAACTCTAAAAGATTTGCCAGTTCAGCAATATTGCTCTAGGCTAACAAAGAAATAAGAAAACACAACTCAATACAAAGGAAATATGTAGAACATGTCTAGCAGGAGATGAAAATATTGGCAATTGTGCATTAAAATAAAAAAAAATTACATGATAAATCCACAAATCTTGATTGTACACGCACATAGACAGAGGAAATGAAGGCCTTTATGCATTAAAATTTCGAAAAGAACACCTATCACTAAACAAAATGACAAATAAATTCCAAAAGCTTTATCAATACAAAAAACTGGATGTCATATATCGAAGAAATAGGAACAAACATCTGTAAACAAAGGGCATGTTGGAAAGCGAGAGACTCAGGATAGGTGATGTTAGCAAACTCATGATTCAACAAGTATAGCCGACAGAGGAAACGTGATCGTTTATGCATTTAAAAAGTACACCTATATGATAATGACACTCTTAACAGTACATACAAACTGGTTGTAAGCTATCAAAATTGGCAAAATTGGTCTAATAAGTTCAAACATTGGAACGTGTGAACTTCAGAATAGGTAACGTGAACAAAACACGATTCATAAAGTACAGACGACAGAGGAAGGTAAATCGTTTATGGGCTAAAATACAAAACAATATGATAATGCCCACCTCAAACAGAGATACAAGTTGATTGTAAAAATCAAACAGCCAGATAAAAAATGGTAATGTATATTTATCCCTTCAGTGACATGCATCATTTGCTATATTAGGGTTTTGATATAAACTGGAATATGATTAGTTGTTTGCCTTAGATGGTGTAAGGTTACAAGATTGTAAGCGTAAACATAAACACGAATATGAACGTAAACGTGAATGTGAACGTAAACGTAAAAGTGATCGTCAACGTCAACGTAAACGTGATCGTAAACGTAGAAGTGATCGTAATCGTAAACGTGAATGTGAACGTAAATGCAAACGTGAACGTGAACGGATACACTTAATTTGTGAAATTGTTACCTATTAATAAACAGTACGACAGAGGCAACTCTAATAGTCTTAACAATTCATACAATGTGGATGTAAATTAACAAAGACACAGGAAAAATGATATGTAAACAAAGGGAATATATAGAATGTTTAAGTGGAGAGGAAAATAATGTCAGTTGTGCATAAAAAATTTAAATTACGTAAAAAAATCCACAAATCATGACGGAACATGACCAATTGACAGACGAAATGAAATTATTTATACAAAAAAGACACCTATCACTAATCATTATGACAAAAGCAATTCCAAAAAACTTGTCAATTCAAACAAACTGATTGTAAAATAGGAGAAAACATCTGTAAACAAAGATTATGTTGGAACGTGAAAGCCTCAGGATAGGTGACGTCAACAAAAACTACAACCAACAGAGGAAATTAAGTCATTAAAGCATAAAAATGTACCCCCATATGTAAAGGACACCATAATAAGAAATACAAACTGTCAAAATTTGGTAAAAAGAAGGCATACAAAATTAAAATCATGTAAAAAATACACAAATTATGATTAAAATGTCTAATTGAACACGATAGGTGATAGGTTGCTCCTCGCTCTCCAACATTTGCCAACGTTCCATCGTAGCTGATCGTTGTCCAAAAGCAACAAGCCTTTTTTATATATAAGTATTTAAGAATTTTCAGTCTTATACCCTCAAGGCAAGGGGAAAAGATACCTTCACGACCTTGTTACAAGAATAAAACTACGCCACAAAACCTTTATGCACAGTCATGGCCATCTTCCTCATGACGTATGATCATTATCATACTCGTTCAAGGCTAGTTATACTTTAGTGCATTAAAGCCTTAACTTCATTGACTAGAATCCGAATAAAATGTCTGTCATTTCACTAAACTGATAGATAACTTTTGTCTTGCTTTAACATTTCCCTCAGGTTCACCAACAGTATTATAAAATAATATGAGAAAGACTGTAAATTATCAAATTTTGGTATGTATTAATCATATCTTACATGTCATACTTGTTGAGTCACGAATATGTGTCATTGGTACAAGATAAAAAGTTGACGTCAACAAGACATGTTTGAACAGGCCTCACTGAGAAAAAATTGCAACACAAGTTGAAATATTTAGAATACAGTTTTATTTAACTTTGCTTTCAAAAATGTACAATCATTGTGAGAAACGTTCGTGGTCCCTCCGAGGATAATCTCCCTCATTCCATTGTCCAAGTTCGACCTTGCAATAAGCACAACGAACAATATCATCGTATCCCGTGTAATAAAATCCCTCGGAGGCCAAAAGTGTTGGATTCATGAAAGACACAGTCCATCTTCCATATGTTTTCAAACGATCACTTTCCTTTTTCATATTGAGAGCACGCCACTTTGTACGAGGACAAGCGTTCGAAGACATGATGACGTTTCTTCTTCTTCACCTTCTGATCTTCAACTGTTCCAAGATGACTACGTATAGGCGATGAAAAGGAATATAAATTTGAACAAAAAAGAGAATTGGGTTGAAAAGGGTTGTCTAATACTTCTTGTAGAGCTAGTAATCTAATATAAACATGTTGATACATGAGAAGCTCAGGATAGATTAGTACAAAAATAGTATGATTATGTCCGGTCGACAGAGGATATGAAGTCTTTTATACATTAAATTGTGCACAAAAAATTACGTAACAATATGACAAAGGTACCTCTTCAATACTGAGTAGAGAGGCTCAGGACAGGTATCACCCGCAAAACATGATTCATCGTGAACAGCAGACAGAGGAATCGAAACCATTTATGCATTTAAAATGGGTAAAAAATAATGTCAATTCTGCTAAAATGATGAAAAACTACTAAATTAATACACAAATCATGCTTGAACATGTCCATCGACACAGGAAACGAAGTTATTTCTACATTTAAAATTACGAAAGTCCTCTGGTTGGGTGACGGTAGGAATGAAAGAAAGACAAATAAGTGATGAAACAATATTTATTTTGTCACATGATATCGTGAACAAAACTGGAAAAATTAAAATGGGTCTTCATCCAAATTCTTAAAACCATCACATTCTGTAGTGCACATGCCATATGTGAAGCAGTATGAAAAAAACATTTGACGTCACATTGTCTTAATTTACTCAGCTTAGGGCAGCTGACATCATCAAGGTTAGTAACACTTCTTTGCTTTTTCTAGTTCCTTGCAATAATGTTTGTCTTAACATTGCCACCGTCTCTCCTAAAACGTAGCGCTGCACCCTTAAACTAGCAATGTACTATGGAAAACATTTTGAGGATGAGGATTATTGCATAGCGCAGTGTCAGGAGTATGCAGAATCGTATTTTCACGGAATCCCTTGGCAGCTTGGATACATACGACATGTGGCATTGAAATCTATACTAGAGAGTGCTTAACAGTGTGAAGACAAACTTTATTGCAAGGAACTACAAAAAGCAAAGAAGTGGTACTAACCTTGATGATGTCAGCTGCCCTAAGCTGAGTAAATTAAGACAATGTGACGTCAAATGTTTTTTTCATACTGCTTCACATATGGCTTGTGCACTACAGAATGTGATGGTGGTAAGAATTTGGATGAAGACCCATTTTAATTTTTCCAGTTTTGTTCACGATATCATGTGACAAAATAAATATTGTTTCATCACTTATTTGTCTTGCTTTCTTTCCTACCGTCACCCAACCAGAGGACTTTCGTAATTTTGAATGTAGAAATAACTTCGTTTCCTGTGTCGATGGACATGTTCAAGCATGATTTGTGTATTAATTTAGTAGTTTTTCATCATTTTAGCAGAATTGACATTATTTTTTTCCCATTTTAAATGCATAAATGGTTTCGATTCCTCTGTCTGCTGTTCACGATGAATCATGTTTTGCGGGTGATACCTGTCCTGAGCCTCTCAACTCAGTATTGAAGAGGTACCTTTGTCATATTGTTACGTAATTTTTTGTGCACAATTTAATGTATAAAAGACTTCATATCCTCTGTCGACCGGACATAATCATACTATTTTTGTACTAATCTATCCTGAGCTTCTCATGTATCAACATGTTTATATTAGATTACTAGCTCTACAAGAAGTAATAGACAACCCTTTTCAACCCAATTCTCTGTTTTGTTCAAATTTATATGCCTTTTCATCGCCTATACGTAGTCATCTTGGAACAGTTGAAGATCAGAAGGTGAAGAAGAAGAAACGTCATCATGTATTCGAACGCTTGTCCTCGTACAAAGTGTCGTGCTCTCAATATGAAAAAGGAAAGTGATCGTTTGAAAACATATGGAAGGTGGACTGTGTCTTTCATGAATCCAACGCTTTTGGCCTCCGAGGGATTTTATTACACGGGATACGATGATATTGTTCGTTGTGCTTATTGCAAGGTCGAACTTGGACAATGGAATGAGGGAGATTATCCTCGGAGGGACCACGAACGTTTCTCACAATGATTGTACATTTTTGAAAGCAAAGTTAAATAAAACTGTATTCTAAATATTTCAACTTGTGTTGCAATTTTTTCTCAGTGAGGCCTGTTCAAACATGTCTTGCTGACGTCAACTTTTTATCTTGTACCAATGACACATATTCGTGACTCAACAAGTATGACATGTAAGATATGATTAATACATACCAAAATTTGATAATTTACAGTCTTTCTCATATTATTTTATAATACTGTTGGTGAACCTGAGGGAAATGTTAAAGCAAGACAAAAGTTATCTGTCAGTTTAGTGAAATGACAGACATTTTATTCGGTTTCTAGTCAATGAAGTTAAGGCTTTAATGCACTAAAGTATAACTAGCCTTGAACGAGTATGATAATGATCATACGTCATGAGGAAGATGGCCATGACTGTGCATAAAGGTTTTGTGGCGTAGTTTTATTCTTGTAACAAGGTCATGAAGGTATCTTTTCCCCTTGCCTTGAGGGTATAAGACTGAAAATTCTTAAATACTTATATATAAAAAAGGCTTGTTGCTTTTGGACAACGATCAGCTACGATGGAACGTTGGCAAATGTTGGAGAGCGAGGAGCAACCTATCACCTATCGTGTTCAATTAGACATTTTAATCATAATTTGTGTATTTTTTTACATGATTTTAATTTTGTATGCCTTCTTTTTAGCAATTTTTGACAGTTTGTATTTCTTATTAAGGTGTCCTTTACATATGGGGGTACATTTTTATGTTTAATGACTTAATTTCCTCTGTTGGTTGTAGTTTTTGTTGACGTCACCTATCCTGAGGCTTACCCGTTCCAACATAATCTTTGTGTACAGATGTTTTCTCCTATTTTACAATCAGTTTGTTTGAATTGACAAGTTTTTTGGAATTGCTTCTGTCATAATGATTAGTGATAGGTGTCCTTTTTGTATAAATAACTTCATTTCGTCTGTCAATTGGTCATGTTCCGTCATGATTTGTGGATTTTTTTACGTAATTTAAATTTTTTATGCACAACTGACATTATTTTCCTCTCCACTTAAACATTCTATATATTCCCTTTGTTTACATATCATTTTTCCTGTGTCTTTGTTAATTTACATCCACATTGTATGAATTGTTAAGACTATTAGAGTTGCCTCTGTCGTACTGTTTATTAATAGGTAACAATTTCACAAATTAAGTGTATCCGTTCACGTTCACGTTTGCATTTACGTTCACATTCACGTTTACGATTACGATCACTTCTACGTTTACGATCACGTTTACGTTGACGCTGACGATCACGTTTACGTTTACGTTCACATTCACGTTTACGTTCATATTCGTGTTTATGTTTACGCTTACAATCTTGTAACCTTACACCATCTAAGGCAATCAACTAATCATATTCCAGTTTATATCAAAACCCTAATATAGCAAATGATGCATGTCACTGAAGGGATAAATATACATTACCATTTTTTATCTGGCTGTTTGATTTTTACAATCAACTTGTATCTCTGTTTGAGGTGGGGATTGTCATATTGTTTTGTATTTTAGCCCATAAACGATTTACCTTCCTCCGTCGTCTGTACTTTATGAATCGTGTTTTGTTCACGTTACCTATTCTGAAGTTCACACGTTCCAATGTTTGAACTTATTAGACCAATTTTGCCAATTTTGATAGCTTACAACCAGTTTGTATGTACTGTTAAGAGTGTCATTATCATATAGGTGTACTTTTTAAATGCATAAACGATCACGTTTCCTCTGTCGGCTATACTTGTTGAATCATGAGTTTGCTAACATCACCTATCCTGAGTCTCTCGCTTTCCAACATGCCCTTTGTTTACAGATGTTTGTTCCTATTTCTTCGATATTTGACATCCAGTTTTTTGTATTGATAAAGCTTTTGGAATTTATTTGTCATTTTGTTTAGTGATAGGTGTTCTTTTCGAAATTTTAATGCATAAAGGCCTTCATTTCCTCTGTCTATGTGCGTGTACAATCAAGATTTGTGGATTTATCATGTAATTTTTTTTTTTATTTTAATGCACAATTGCCAGTATTTTCATCTCCTGCTAGACATGTTCTATATATTTCCTTTGTATTGAGTTATGTTTTCTTATTTCTTTGTTAGCCTACAGCAATATTGCTGAACTGGCAAATCTTTTAGAGTTGCGTTTGTCCTAATATTTACCTATGTTAGAGATTTTTTTTCTGTTTCTTTGATAGTTTGCAGTCATTTTGTTTGAATTTTTTAAGTTTTCTGATAGGTATACATTTCAGAATTTAAATGAGTTTATTGATGATTTCATTTCCTCTCGCGACTGGATATGTCCAATCATAATTTTTGCAATTTCTTTGACTATTTATAATCAATTTTTTGAAGTGTTTAGGATGCCTTTCTAATATTGTTTAGCAATAGATATAATGTTTCACATTTTAATGTATAAATGAAATTTTCCTATGTTAATAGGATATGTTCAATAATGATTTATTGATATAACTTATTCTGAGGCTCTCAAGTTCCACAATACTTAATTAAATCGTCGTTTCTTTTTACCAATTTTGGCAATTGGTGTTTCTTGTTAAGGTGTACTTGCCACATGAATGTTCGTGTTGAACCATATTTTGTGGGTGATACGTATCTACAAGGCTTAAAAGACGAACCCTTGTCAACCTAATAGCTCAAATTTCTATTCCTTTTCATCATCTACCTATCCATTTCAGATTTTCAGATTAATTAATTACTTAATTTCCTCTCTGTACTGCATATGTTTAGGTTGCCTTTGAAATAGAGTTTAGCAATAGATATAGTGTTTCATATTTTAATGTATAAATGATTTATTTTCCTCTGTTAACAGGATATGTTCAATCATGTTTTATTGATAAAAGCTATTCTGAGGCTCTCACATTCCACAATACTTGTATTAAATCAAATATTCTATCAATTTGTACATTTTGTATGTCTTGTTAAGATGTGCTTGTCATTTGTTTGTACATTTTTGTAGACTTTTCTCCTATTTATTTGATAGTTGATAAACAGTTTGTTTGAATTTTTAAAGTTTCTAGAGTTGTCAGTATCATATTGAAGGTATACATTTCAGATTTATAATTAAATAATTATTTAATTTCCTCTGGCTACTGGATATGTTCAATCATAAGTTTTGACATATCTTTGATTGTTTGTAATCAGTTTGTTTGAAGTGTTTAGGTTGTCTTTGTAATATTGTTTAGCAATAGATCTAGTGTTTCATGTATTTTATTTTTAAATGATTTCTTTTCCCCTATTTACATAATATGTTCAATCAAGATTTATTGATAAAACCTATTATGAGGCTCTAATGTTCCAACATACCCTTTCTTTGTAGACGTTTTCTCCTGTTTCTTTGATAGTTGAAAACAGTTTGCTTGAATTGATAAGGATTTTGTAATTGCCTTTGTCATATTGATTGGTGATACGTGTTCGTTTCGTAATTTTATTGTATAAATGGCTTAATATCCTCTGTCGATGTACATGTTCAATCATAATTTATGTATTTATTATTTTTATTTTATTTTAATACACAGTTGACAATATTTTCATCTCCTACTATACATGTTCTGGTTTTCAGTTGTGTTTTCCCGCATGTTTGTTATTTTACAAGCAGTTTCTTTGTATTGATAAGGCTTTTAGAGTTGTGTTTGTCCTAATGGTTCCAACATACTCTTTCTTACATATGTTTTTTTTTTGTTTGTTTGCAGACATTTTGTTTGAATTATTAAGTTGCCCTCTCATCCTATCCTATAATGAGGGAATAGATATTCAAAAATAAAATATAACTCTCCAATGGTATGGGGTACTACGAAAAGTTCAACCAACCAGAGTTCATCTTTGATGCTGTGACTAGTACTTCGTTGTCATAAATTAATTTATTTTTAGGATTTTCTCGGGTTTCACTTTGACTACAGTGGTACTATTCAATCACGTCATACATTTCATGTAAGAAAGCAATAAATTTTTAGTTCGTTAGGGGTGAAAAACATTTATAATGACTTAGACTGTCCATTTTTGCAAAAACTTTTGTGACCCTGGGTTTTATTATGTTCTTAGACAATTGATATAGCATACTACGATTTTTTAATATCGAAAATAATTTTTTTTGTAGGTTAGATTGGTTGTGGGCATGAAAAAACACCCACTAGACGATTTATAATGGCTGAATTTGTCCATTTGTGTAAAAAGTTGTTTGACCTTTAAAACCACCCCTTACATAAAATCAATCCTTTTTGGGAGTTTAAATCATGTCAGATGGTTGATATCACTCAGTATGATTTTTTTATTGATGAATAATAAATTTTTAATGGGTTAGATTGGGAGTAGGGGTGAAAACTACCCTCTACACGATTTATAATGGCTTAATTTGTCCAGTAGTTGAAAAACTTGGTTGACCTTGAACATAATATGATTATTTAATCTTGAAAATACCTTTTAAATGGGCTAGAATACTAACAACCCCCTTTAGTGGGGTGAATATTACTTCAGAATGGCCTAACTCTTTGTGTATTATTTTTGTATTTTATATTAATAATATTTAGATTATTTGGTCAAGCAGGTTCTGTTTTGCTTATTTTGGACCTAGGGGTGCCTGGGGGTGCGTGAAATTCACCCTCTTGTTACGGAATGATTGATGGCTGATTATAAAGGCTTAAACAGAATGGTACCAGTGGATTTTATTCCCATCAAGTTTACGATGGTTCCTTTGTCTTATTGAATGCACACTCCCGCAATGGTATCGGTTCATTCGGAATTATTACTATTGTCTTAAATAGATTACTAGCGAATTCAATTTTCATCAAGTTTCAATGCTAGGATTGAGTTCTATCTAGCCAAATCCTTTTGGGGTTGTGTGACGTCATATCATGGACTGGGTGACAAATGGGCCTAACTGATGATATATCATGGCTCTGGTTGTCCATAAGGTCTTTATTATTTGGGCGGATTGGGAACAGCACAGTGCGGAGCCATGCCTTTCGTTAGAGGGACGGTGTGGTGCCAAGAGGGCCTAAATAGGATTTTTAAGGTTTTTGTGTATTGCAGGATTCTGTTTTACCGGCCAAATCTTATTTATTGTCAGGAGTGTGATAGAAGGGTGGGGTTGGTGTCATATGAAAAGCCAAGATGTTCCAAAAGGCTTTGGAATGGGATCAGCACAGTGCGGAGCCATGGCTTGTGATAGAGGGGTGCCAAAAGGGGCTAAATGGGTTTTTTTTCAATGTTTTGTGTAACGCAGGTGTCTGTTTTACCGGCCTAATCTTATTTTGATAATATCTTTTGATTGGGGGATGATAGAGGGGTGGGTATGGTGTCATACGATAGCCAGGATGGCATAAATGGGTTGAGGAGGTGTTGGAAAGGGAGCAGCACAAGGTAAAGCCGGGACGTTCTCAAGCGTAGGTATCACTACTTACATGTATTCAATTTCAAATCCTTTCTTTGAACCCGAGGACTATGTGATAAATTGAAGAGAAAACTAATTGTGTACCTAACCTTACAAAGGGGCTAACCGCCAAATTTAAAAAAAAAAGATATTTTATTATACAATGGTGTTACACGGCATTCTTCATTGCCCTACGAAAGCACGCCGGTCTCCTTAGCCGCTGTAGCTAAGGCGTGCTGTCTTGGAGCCGTGGGTTAGGAGGCTGTGGGTTCGAGTCCCGCATCGGGCATGGGTGTTTGTGTGTCATACAAAAAGAAAAATAAAAGAAAGAAAAATTTAAAAAGTAAAATAGTATATTATTAAAAAATAAAAACCGCTAAGTGAAATTCATAATAGCGTGGTTGCAAAGTTGCTCGAGAGAGAGCACCACTGGTATGGAAGAATGCTATTTCTTTACAAAGATGTGGATTATCTCAGAAACTTAATTTTGCCACTTACCCCCTTTGTAAGGTTCACTATATAATTATTAAACATGGTTTCACACAGTCAAATAGTAGTGCATTGTCTTTTGGGACACTATTTATTCAAATGATTTTGATAGCTTTCCTTCTAAACACACACATATGAAGGTGGCAGTTTATTATACACTAAGGTAATATGTTATACTGGACAACATAGTTTGACTTTTTGTTTGTGACATGAATTAAACCTAACTTTTCTTTAGGAATACACTATGCTGAATACGAACATGCCTGATAGGCTCCGGTTGAAGGATAATTACAATAGTAATATTTTCTACGAAAATCTGCATGATTTCACATATTACGTAATCGTTTCGCTTACCTTCACTAAAGTTTTCTTTTTGCTTCGCTCTTTTGTAGTCAAGTTCAAGAGCATCCCTCGTGGTCATGACTAGTGCTCGAAAATTGAAGATAATAATAATAATATAAATTTTATTGTCATTAGACTACAATTACATAGTAATAGACAACGTCAATCTTAAAATTAGGGATATAAATACATTATTAAACAGTAAAACATTAAAATGCCATCATTATGTATCCAGAACTCCAATCAACTTACAATAAACAGTTGAGACATACAGATAGGACTTACATAAATATGTTGCAGTTATAAAATTCGTCTAACGAATAATATGGGTTCATAACAAGCCACTCAAATACTCTTTTCCTAAAATTATTGAGTGTTAATTCCTGATAGCTTGCTGGTAATTTATTGAGTAATTTCATCCCCACAATTTTGTGGCTATTTGTCGATTTTACTAATCTATGGTTTGGCAATTTTATTTGAGAATTAAATCTTGTATTGTATGCATGTATGTTGTTTTTTAATTGCAAACTAGGCAACTTCATCTTTGTATATATTAATACTGTATAAATATAAAGATTGACCACTGTCATAATTTTTTCTTGGACAAATAGTGGTTTGCAATGTTCTCTAAAATTAGATCCCGTAATAATCCTAATAGCCCTTTTTTGCAGGTTTAATATGGTGGTGATGTGTTTTGAATTGCCCCAAAGAAGCAGTCCATATTGCAATATACTTTGAAAGTACGCAAAATACGCTGTTCGTAAATATGTGAATTGTATTGTGTGTTTAAGTCTGTGTAACAGATAGATGGCCTTAGAAAGCTTAGATGAGAGTTCCTTTATATGAGGATACCAAGTTAGTTTATCGTCAATAATATCTATGGATCTATGGATTACCTAAAAAATACCTATGAATGGCCTAACATATCCTAAAAATAACCTAATAACTAGAAAGAAGAACGTAAAAATGTTAAGGGAATTTATATTTTTAATAATTTTTGTAAATGGGGCGACTTACGAGTATATGTGGTACCACTGCAACAGAAGCTGTTTCTCACATTCAACATGGAACCGCTTTTCTCCTTTAACGTCGCAATATTTGCTGAAATTTATACTTCCAACAATGGAATACACCTCCAATCTAAATTCAGTCACCACCTTTCTTTGTCAGACTTCGCTTTAGGCATACTTAAAGTCTGGCGTTCTTCCAAACAGTGCAAATTCTAGTGGATTCTTACATAACCTCCCAATTCCAATAGTGTGCTTGAAGTCATTGTCTGTTCAAACTGAGAAAGAGCTGTAAAAATAGGGAAGTTGAAGTTATAGTAATAGCCTTTAAAACCTCAGAAGGAGGCTGGGGAAGGACCAATAAGCAAAAAACCGAAAAAAGCAAGCAAAGCAAATAGAAACCACCATTTTCTGCCCCACAGTGATCCACAATGAACACATTATAGCCAAATGGGCCTCATCTTCGGACATTTGAAAAGAAAGGAGTTTTTCCTCAACTTCGTTGCCCTACTGATGACTGTCCAGCAGTAGTCAGTTGCCACTTTCCTTGGTAACGTTCTTCTATCAATGAGATTTGTTGGTGGAAATATTCGCTGTGCTTATCGCTTATTTCCTTAAAAGTTTCAGGAAAAAGAATTTTATGGGAGTGTAAATGTTGCTTACCATTTTGTGATAAAATGACAGCAAATCTGTAACATTGTCCTCATAGTTTCCAGCTCGTTTATTTCCATATAAATAGTTGGCAATTTTCTTGCAAGAAATCTAACCTCTTTTTCAGTATCGCTGAAAAGGTGTTATCCTCATGAAGTTGACGAAACTGTTGGACAACAAAAAACTCCTTCCTTTGACTTGCGTCACTATTATTCGGGAATTTTGTAACTAGATGCTTGAATACCAGTCCATTTGGTTCAACATTTTGACGAAGCTTTTTATGAGATCAAGTTTTACATGAAGCGGAGAAATTAAAATCTTACCCAGTCCACCAGACTTTCATGTTTAACATTCATTTTTTCAGTTTTCATACTTTGACGTAAAATCCATTACATTTTAGGAAGTGGAAAGCTCTGTATCTACTGACCCATTCACATGTTTAGTGTAACCTAATTGCTCTCCAGTTAGTGTTTCAATAACTTTCAGGTCTTCACTGTTTTCCATTTTTAGATGTTATAATGAATTGATTCAAGGAGGAGTGGAAGGTTGTGATATGATTCATTCTTATGCACGAATAAGAATTGGCGGTAACTCACTGCCATTTTGGCATTTCAGCTTCGAAACTTAATTTTAGTGCATTTGTGATCAGCCACAAGTCCTCAGTGAAGTGTTTAATGTTCACATCCCCCTATAAACCACTAACTTCGCTGAAAAACACTAAATCACCTTCTTAAGTTGTTTTCTCACGGTCTCGAAAAAACGACACTTTCACATTTTCGGCAAGATAATTAGTTCCATGGTTGGAGTCTGGAAACTAGCAGATCTTCGTAGGTTTTTGAAGGCTTTATATCTACCACTAAATCATTTTAATTCATTCTGGCTAATCTCGTGCTGTTCAGAAGATTTAACATCAGGTGCGAAGACAGAATCTGCGTAACTTATCTAGTTAGGCTTAGAACTTCCTAACATCAGGAATGTGCTGATAACAAGCTACTGGCACATATTTTAAATATCCTTTTCGTTTTCAGAGGTGTACAATTTGATTACAAGAAATTTACACCACTCATGTTGCAAATTTTCTGTCCACCAGTTATACCATAATTTTTGTACAATAACGTGTAATTTAGCCGTGAGTATATAAAATAAAATAAGTTAAAGCAAAACAAATAAATTAAAAACTAAATAAAAAGAACAAAAGAGTATAGGCCTAAACGTAATAAAATAGGCTACTTTAGGTTTCTGTCAGATAGATGTAGGGAGTTTGAGTGAAGCTTTGTCATAAAAACGGTGTTTGGCCATGTCAAGAACCCATCGTCTTTTCAAACTCCTTTCCCTGGCTCCTTCTCCAAAAAATCGTGCCAAATCGTGGATACACGGTTTGTCGCCTATTTCAGTTCCCTGCCAGTTTTGTGTTTGCATTATTGTTTTAGTGTTTTTTAATGTTACTTAAATATCGTTTCCGTAATTGTATAATTTTGAGAAGGTTCAGATAGGGAGATCGCAGAAATTTTGTTGAAAGATACATGGTTACTACGTACTACGTGCTCCGAGCTAAAAAGAAGCAAGCAAGCAACAGCATTGCTCTTCCATCTTCCCTCAACCAACTGTCAAAATACCAAGTAAATTAATAAGCAGTATTTATGGTCATACCTTAATAACATGATGCTGGAATTTAAAAATGCAAAAGTCAACATCATTATATTATTAATTATAAATTCTCTCGAGGTTGCAGAAGTGATTCGAACCTTTCGGATCAGGAATATGACTCCTATTTGAAGAAGTGAATAGTCGAGAAAGCAGGTACATTAAATAAATTTTATACAGCAAATTTAGAAATGGAGAGGATAGAAAGATCGGAATAATATTGCTTTTAGTGGAAACTAGCTAATATTGATGCTAGAAAACAGAGGTTTATGGAATTAAACAATTAAAAGAGTCGGAAGAGGAAGGAAATATTTCAAAAGTTTGGTTACGTTAGTATCGGCCAAGAAGTGTGAATATTTAAAGAAAAAGTATATACGTATAATTGGAATACAAATATAGTGATAGAGTTAATATTAGTTACTCGGCCATCTTCAGCTACTTGATAGCTGGCCATCTACAACTACTTTAAACCTGGCCGTCTTCAGCTACTTGATAGCTGACCGTCTTCAGTTACTTGATAGCTGGGATTCAGACTGTGTTGTGTAGATCCTCATCCCTGTTTTGATATGTATGTTCCAGGAATTCAACAGCCTCATAGAATACGTACTGGTATTATACTCTGATGTTTAATTAATTTATATAGTGAAGTAAAGTGATCCCTGTACAGGCCATGGAGGCCTAGATGGTTCCAGGAGGTTGATGCTCCCAGATTTTGGAACTTCGGCACATGAAGGTGGTAAGGTTGTCAGCCTTACGCACCGGCCGCCTTTACCCCCAGGATTGCTCCTGGTACTCATTTCCGTTAGAGGCTGAGTCGACCCCAGGGCCATAGTGCCATCAGAAAGATTAGGCCAATTGAAAAACTCCAACGACCTCATCGGGAATCGAATCCGCGACCTTCCGGTTTGTAGCGCAGCGCCTCAACCTAATTTATATATTTAATAATAATTCCGAAAATCAGATGGTAATTTTGGATCTGCAATCGGCCTCTAGTCACATAGTTCAATAGTTCTTTAGCTATATTACTAGGCCCCTCTAATTATTCCATGTCTGAGAAATGTATATATTTTAAATCGTCTAGATTTGTGAATAAAACGTCAGTTTTACGTTGTTTTATCACATCATATAACTTAGACTATTGAATAAATAAACTGCTCCGCGAATGCACGTTGAAAAATCGTTACCTTGAAATGCTGACGCTATCTCTTCTCAACAGAAGAGTTTGTGTTCTGCTTTAGGAAATGATTTGACTGTGCTAAGCCGATATCTAGATCAAGGCAAGATGTCGCATGGGGACGCGCGGACAGCAAGTGAGCTCTTAACTAATGAATTAGACTGGTTGAGCAAGAAGAGTTAGTGAAGTTTCAAGGAACACTAAACACAGATGTGAGTGCTATAGTGATTATTTATTTTAATGAGTTATTTATAAACCCACGTCAATCAAGTCATGTCTTCATTACAAAGTGAAGTGAAATTAGTAAACAAACTACCATCAGAAAGACTAAGAACTAATTAAAGGTCTGTTATTCCTAAACAGAACATTTATGCGCCTATTAAAACCAGAAAACATTCGATTGATAGTACTGTTCTTGTTGAGGAAAAGCAACTGTGAAATCTATGAATACTGAAGGTTGAACTCACACGTCGGAATTAAAGGATTTATCTAACATGCAAGAATTGACAATTAAAAAATAATTAAAATTCAGCCACAAATAAAGTAGGCCTATGCTATAGTATAAGAGAGTTGAAGAAAGAAATCTGGGTGTAGTATTTTACAGTTTTCATATTAAAATAATGATATCCTATATACTGTTTGTAAAAGTGAAATAATAGATAAATAAATTAATGAAAAATAGTTCTAGTATAGTACCAAAATGAGTAACTAGCCTCTACCGTATTGTATATTATCAAAATTGTTTGTATTAATGTTAAAATGGTTGCTTTTAAAAGAAGTTGGAGTAGTTTTATCTCAAATTAACATATATAGATCGTTATTGTTACCGTTTTGTTCAAACAAGTAATTAAAGCTAATGGTTGGGTATCTTCATCAATCATCTCCAGCTGATCGATACCTAGTGGAATAAATATAACTTATACTAGTGATCCATGTATTTCATGGATCCTCTTCTCTTAGCCCATGATTTCTTAATACGATGATTACCGCAGTTACTCCAAAACCTTAACGTCGCCTCTAAACCTACATCATCGTCTCTCAACATCATCGTCTATGAAACCTATACATCGTCTCTCAACCTCATCATCGTCTCTAAAACCTCTATCATCGTCTCCCAACAACGCCATTGTCTCTCAACAACGCCATCGTCTCTCAACAACGTCATCGTCTCTCAACAACGTCATCGCCTCTCAAACATACACAACGTCTCTCAAACATACACATCCTCTCCCAAACTTACACCACCATCTCTCAAATTTATCTCCATACATACAGTACTTACGAAATTTAAATCACTACTGGGTTGTTATATCAATATCGAGAATCCGGTTGTTATACCGTGATGTGTGAATCAGCTGGCTAATTTAATATTGTACCGACACTTTGCCCTGGTAGTTCAAGTGACAGAGTAGCGGCACGGAGAACCAAAGATCTGTGGTTAAAATCGCGGATAGAAAAATGAATTTTTCAGTCTGACTCTACCTTTACATTCTTCATATAGTTAGAACTTTAGGTTTAGGCTATCGGTAATTCAGCATCGAAAGATACTGCGATATCTGATCCTAAGCCGTTTTCTGTTTTACCGCCATCTGTGTATATTATTATTATGTGTTGGAAATTATCCCTGACTGGTCTGTTTTGTAAAATGTTATTATGCAAAGATTTAGAATACATTGGCTAGTCAGTATTTATCCCTCATACTTCCCTATTTACTTTATACGATATACCTTTACAATGTCTTGCATTTTTATAATTATGGGATGAGGTTTTAATAAAAAATGGTTCTTTAAATATCTACTAATTACAAACTGAAATAAATTATAACATATGAATTACCGAAATTTTGCTGTTCATATTTTACTATTTCTGAATTTGACCTAATTAATGGAGTTAAGTAATCTTGAACCATGATAATGTTGTGCATTTCAAAATAACCATCCAGTGTTCCAGAACTGTTCGCTAAGAGATATTAAAACAGAGTATTCAATTATTACGCAATAGGAATCAATTCAGTTGACTTCCTGCTTCATTATAGAACTCACATGGCTTATCATTAAGAAACGACACGTTGTTTCATACAATACGGCTGAATCACGCAGTGCGTTTAGAATACGCATGAATTGTCACTACGAAATGTAGTCGCTCTATAGCATTCAATTCAGCTGACTTCCTGTTCTACCAGTGAAACAAACACAATACTCTGCTGCTAATTACCTGAATAGTCGAATTATCCTCACGTTACCGGTATGTTAAGTAAAATACCTTAATGTTTATTTTTAATTCATTCCAAGTAGGCTATACACAAATGAATAAAACTTATATAAACAATTACTCGAATGGACAAACGCTCTTGCTCAAGACAGTAAAAAATTAAACACATGTAGGAATAATAACTACTGAAAGTAAGTAGACTAGTATAAAATAGTTTACAAGATTTAATATATATATATATATGTGTGTGTGTGTGTGTGTATATGTTTAAGAAAAGCAAAAACAAGTTAGAAAAAAGAAATAAGTTTACATTTTATATACCGGTACTGAGTATTTAATGTTGCTGTTAAAAGTTCTAAATGTTTAATTTAGACAATTCTGGGAAAGACTTGAAATGGAGTTGTACGGTCATGGTCCAAAATTAATGCTCTATTTGGAGCGTGCAGTGCTATAATATGTTGGTTCTGATAGGACTAATATTTTTACGTGTTATTTTTTAATCTTTTCCTCCAGGTATTCTTCAGGTTTTATGCTCTATAAATGTTTTAAAAATAGATAATTTATACATTTTTTCGATAGTCTTAACATTAACTTCCAAAAACACTAATTTTTTTGGATAATAAGTAACCATATTTAACAATACTTTTTTGGTTCATTTTTTGTAAAAGTTTTAAGAGAGTTAGGATAAAAGTCGCTATTCCTCCCAAGCCTAGAAAGCTTTCCATGTATTTCTCCATTTTTCTTAGTGTCCATGTTTGCGGTCTATATAAAGAAATATTCTAAACTTCATTTTCTTCTTCATATCTATAGCGAAAATTATTAGTCAACAGTAATCTCGCTTTGGAAATGCCGTCTTGGCCATAGAAAATGTTGTATAATTTCCTTGGTGCAATAGGCATCATTCGTTAACAGACTTGATGAGTTCTTGAACAGATCAGTATTTCTCCAGTTCTCGGTTTCTTATGACGATGCACCAGACACTATCCATTGTGATATTCTCATCATTTTGGATTTGTATATGTTGATTTCAATTCCATGGGTGCTGCCTGTCTGTCGACCACATCAGTCACCTAAAATGCAATCGTGCATTTCTTAAGGAACAATGTGAATATATCGTATAACTATGAAGTATTATGTGCCGGACACTTGCACAGACAATAAGTTGATAATGCACACAGAAAAAAGCCTGAAACTCACAGACTTTTGCTTTTCCACAGGCTTCTTAAAACAGGATGAACCACCATACCTCTTATCATACCTTAAATAAATGGCGAAGGCAAAGATTTCAAAGATTTTCCTGGAACTGCAAAGATGTTAAATTACAAGACTATTCCATTTTCCATTTTTTCACAAACATATTTAATGAAATCAAACTCAGATGAACTAATGACGTCGATAACCATGTAAAATATGCTATAATTGTCAAGTTTATTGAGAAAGAGAAAAATTTTCAAACCAGCCCCATAAGCTCAATAAGTGTTTTGAACATGAAACAAAAAAATTTGGAAGAAGTCTGAATTTTAACATGCGATAAAGAACATCAAAACTGCTATCCCACCTGCAAGACAGACGTTATTACTCAGCAAAGCTAGTGTAAACTATTTTTTTTTATTCAGATAGTTTCACTATACAATGTTATATTACAGACAATAAATTTAATGTTTAATTTTAATTAAATTTGGAGATCTATTAATTTTTTAAGTTCAATTAAAGAAGATAGTTTGACAAATCTACATGTGCCATTACACCTTTGTAACTTTTCTCAAATCTCAAGTTATAAAATTCTAACTGTATTTTTGCTATCTTAAATCTTACAGTTCCAAAAGAGATTTTTCAAAGATAATTCATAGGAGAGCTTCTAAATAACATTCAAGAATATTTGTGAAACTATTTTGATACATGTCCGTAAACAAAAAAGTTATTACGTAATTAAACTTCAAACTCATTTTTCTCTGATAAGTGATCTACGAAGCTAGCGAAATGGCAAGCCCGAATTACAGTACACATTGGGCATCACACTCTATGTTCAAGATGAGTAACACACAACAATTCCAAATGCCTCAGCCCACATTACAGTACAAATTGGGCATCACACTAAATGTAAAGATGAGTAACACACAACTATTGCAAATGCCATAGGCCGCATTACAGTACAAATAGGGCATCACACTCTATGTACAAGATGAGTAACACACTACCATTACAAATGGCAAGCCGGCATTACAGTTCAAATTGGACACACACTTTATGTTCAAGATTAGTAACACACAACCATTACAAATGCCATAGTCCGCATTACAGTACAAATTGGACACACAGTCTATGTTCAAGATGAGTAACACACAACCATTACAAATGTCGTAGTCTGCATTACAGTACACATTGGAAATCACACTCTGTGTAAAAGATGAGTAACACACTACCATTACAAATGGCAAGCCCGCATAACAGTACACATGTACTGGCAAGCCCGCATTACAGTACACATGTACATATGTACAAGATGAGTAACACACTACCATTAACAATGTCATAGCCCGCATTAGAGTACACATTTGGCATCACACTTTATGTACAAGATGATTAACACACAACAATTACAAAAGCCCCCATTACAGTACACATTGGGTATCACACTACGTACAAAATGATAACACACAACCATTACAAATGGCAAGCCCGCATTACAGTACACATTAGGCATTACACTCTATGTGCAAGACGAATAACACACAACCATTACAAATGTCATAGCCCGCATTACAGTACAAATTGGGCATCACACTCTACGTACAATATGAGTAACACATAACCATTACAAATGTCATAGTCTGCATTACAGTACACATTGGGCATTACACTCTATGCACAAAATGAGTATTACACTACCATTACAAATGTCATAGCTAGAGGTGTACAAATCTCGATTTTAGCTTGCCCATACCCGCTTGAACGCCAGGCAAGCAAGTTGCCAGCGTCACAACTAGCAAGCAGGCAGGTCTCTTTAGGCTTGCGTGGGTCAGGTTAAACCCAACTTACGCAAGCCAGAATAAGCTTGCGACATTCCTATAAGCTAAACAACTGCAGTTGCAAAGTGTAGGTAATACTTTCTTGCTTTTCTACATGCTGGTAGAAGAAATTCATCATGCAGATAAATAGAAGGTGAATAAAGTATTAAAAATCGTTTAAGCGTCTTAACACATATTATTAGGTAGATTTCGAAGAAAAATCTACCTATTGCAATCGATACCATGTCATGACTTTCGAAAAATTCTTTCATATCTTTACGTTTCATGCCTCCCTAAGTACGAAACCACCGCCATAGAAGATATATATATCTTTATATATACATATATATCTTTACACGCTAGCGGCCGTAATTTTGAAGATATTTGTACCAAATTTTATTATGTTATTTCTAGGCCCAATAGTTCGGACAAGTTCGTTGATGAGCAAAATTGGCGCAAGGGGGTGGTCGCGGGAGGGGGTTGAAATTTTAAAACATTTATATATCGGCCCCTATGAAGTAACCTTTGGAGGAAAACTTTGTTTGAATAAATTAGAGTACTCCTTATGGAGTTCACAGTGACACCAACAATTCGGGGGTTTTGGGGGTACGAGTGGGGGTGGGGTGGGGGATGAAAATTCGAAATTTTTGAAACTACGTCTTGTGGGGTACCGTTGAAAAGCTCTTGATGAGTACTCTACAAGTCAATAACTAATTTCTTGATAGTTCTCATATAAGGCGAGATTTGAATGTTTGAAAAAGTTCTCTTTCCTCTTTTTTGCTGTTATTATTGAGGGTTTGTCATGCCAAGGCTAAAGAAGAAGAGTGCTATGCAGCGACAGTAAATTAAACCAAAAGCACTTCGAAATCTACCTTAGCCTGTAGGCTTGCCTAAAGGGATTTTTGTTATTGTTATTATTGATTTTATGATGTTTTCTCGAAAATGTTTGAAAATTTTCCCATGCCAAACAAGTACCTTTGTTCCTTCATAATTAAAACTCTCCACATTTTAGTTTCTCCTCGGCTTCCTTCAGGGTAAAATTTTGCTTGCACTCTAAACACATCTGAAGTTCCTCAACTATGTAACTGCACGACTTACCAGTGCACTGATATACCCAGTTTCATATTCTTTCCGCCAGGCCTTGCAGTTTCCTTAGGCCCTGTGAAACCCACCAAGTTATGAAGAGCTTGTGACTCATAGCGACAGTGTTTCTTATCATCGTTGCAATCTGCCTTGCTCTCTTCTGAAGCAAGTTAAAAGCTGTGGCTGGTTGCAGAATTTCAAAGGGGCAACTGAGCTAAAATCAGAATATGTACACCATTAGTCATAGCCCGCATTAGAGTCAGAGGTGTACATATTCTGATTTTAGCTTGCCTGCCCCTTTGAAATTCTGCAACCAGTCACAGCTTTTAACTTGCTTGACTTGAAAGCAAGCCAGATTACAACGATGATAAGAAATACTGTCGCTATGAGTCACAAGCTCTTCATAACTTGGTGGGTTGCACAGGACCTAAGGAAACTGCAAGGCCTGGCGGAAAGAATATGAAACTGGGTATAGCAGTGCACTGGTAAGTCGTGCAGTTACGTAGTTGATGGACTTCAGATGTGTTTAGAGAATTTTACCCTGAAGGAAGCCGAGGAGAAACTAAAATGTGGACAGTTTGAATTATCAATGAACAAAGGTACTAGTCCGGCATGGGAAAAATTTTCAAACATTTTCGAGTGTAACATTTCAGGAGAAATGTTAACCTATTCACATTGTGCATTTTCCTTTCTATACATTTGTTTTTGAACATACTTCTTAAACATTAGTAACCAAACATTCAATGAATCGATCGATGTCTCTATCGATATCTCGAAAGCTTAGCAATGTTTTGAAATGTTTATAGACACTCATAAACATTAATTATAAAACAATTTGCTAAATAGTTTTTCTTAGTTTTACAGATCTTTTGAAATACGAAGATATTGTACATTCGCCGTATTTCAAGATAGAAGTCTCGAGAAGCTTCTACGCTACTTCGATCGAGAAATTGAAAGCGCTCGAATGTAATTTTAGAGGGGGTACGTAGGCTTACCTGTTTGACTCTTTTTCATTCTTCATCGAACTTCACTAAGGCAAGCACCTTAGCCTTAATCCCAGTACCGACACTTGGGTACCGAGACTTC